>WNWU01000056.1:1304364-1332585 GCA_012654045.1 Ptyas mucosa | reverse complement strand
CCGAGAGAGCAATGGAGAGCAAAATCCGGCTGCTCCCTGAACTAGATCCTGTTTACCGCTCCGAGTCGGCAGGAAACGAGGGCTGCCTTGCGCCGCAAATATACCAAGGAGGAATCCTGAGGCTGCACTTACAGCAGACAGAAGGTGCTGGATTTTGCTCTCCATTGCAGACACCAGATCGTCCCCCTGTAAGAGAATGAGAGAGAGAAAGTGGGGGAGAGAGAGAGAAAGAGAAAGAGGGGGGAGAGAAAGAGAATGAGAGAAAGGGGGAGAGAGAAAAAGAGAGAGAAAGAGTGGGGGAGAGAAAGAAGGGGAGAGAATGAGAGAGAGAGTGGGGGAGAAAGGGAGAGAGAAAGGGGGGAGAGAATGAGAGAGAGAGAGTGGGGGAGAGAGGGAGAAAAAGGGGGAAAGAGAATGAGAGGGAAAGAGGGGGAGGGGGAGAGAGAGAGAAAGAGGGGGAGAAAGAATGAGAGGGAAAGAGAGAGAGAGAGAAAGAGGGGGGAGAGAGAAAGAGTGGGGGAGAGAGAAGAGGGAAAGAGAAAGGGGGAGAGAAAGAGTGGGGGAGAGAGAGAAGGGGGAGAGAAAGAGAGAATGAGAGAGAGTGGGGGAGACAGAGAGGGAGAGAAAGGGGGAGAGAGAAAGAGAATGAGAGGGAAAGAGTGGGAGAGAAAGAGAAAAAGAGGGGGAGAGAGAGGGGGGAGAGAGAAAGAGTGGGGAGAGAAAGAGAGAATGAGAGAGGGGGGAGAGAGAGAGAGAAAGGGGGGGAGTGCCTGAAAGACCCTATCCCGTCACTGGGAGTCCAGGTGCTTCAGCAACTGGCATGCTGGATTCGTATTAGTGGTCTGAGAAATTTAAAATTATGAACTTGGTGGTCTTTGAGGTCCAAAAGGTTGGGGACCTCTGCTCTGGAGGATTTAAGTAGCTTAACTGTGCTTGCTTGCCAATACCAGAATTACAGAGTTGGAAGGGACCTTTGGAGGTCTTCTAGTCCAGAGATCTCCAACCTTGGCAACTTTCTCTGCCTGGGCCTGATACTTCCTGAGAGGCAGGGGGTCTCTCCAAATGGAACCCCCTCCCCAAAAGGCTGGCCCCAAAGCCCTAGCTCAGAGGTCTTCAAACTTGGCAGCTTTAAGACTTGTGGACTTCAACTCCCAGAATTCTCTAGCCAACATAGCTGGCTGAGGAATTCTGGGAGTTGGAGTCTGCCAGGCTTAAAGTTGCCAAGGTTGGAGATCTCTGGACTAGAAGATAAATGATGACATAAATGATGACCAGTCAAAAGTGCGAGGACCTGTCAGAAATCACTTTTTTCAGCCCTCTGGGTAGTCCCTATGTGCATATGGACTACTCAGAAGGCTGAAAAAGTTATTTTTGACCGGTCCTCACACTTTTGACCAGTCCTTGAACTTACGACTGTCCTCACATTTTATGTTTTGCGCCCTATCTTGTCACCGTGGTGAAGAGAAGTAGTGGTGAAATGATTGACACGGTTGTTAAGAATGCCACAATGGGCATAAATGTGAGTATGGTCAAAAGTGCGAGGATCAGTCAGAAATGACTTTTTTCAGCCCTCTGAGTAGTCCCTATGCACATAGGCACACCCACCTGGTCACATGATCAGCTAACCACACCTACCCAGTCACATGACCAGCTAGCCACACCCACCCAGTCACACGACCACCAAGCCATACACCCCAACTAAGCCACGCCCACAGAACCGGTTGTTAAAAAAATTGAATCCCACCACTGGTTAGAATGCAATACTGCAGCTACTTCTGCTGACTGCCGACTGCCTGCAATTTGGCAGTTCGAATTTCACTAGGCTCAAGGTTGACTCAGCCTTCTATCCTTCCGAGGTTGGTAAAATGAGGACCCAGATTGTTGGGGGCAATATGATGACTCTGTAAACCACTTAGAGAGGGCTATAAAGCAGTATGAAGCGGTATGTAAGTATGTAAGTCTAAATGCTATTGCTATTTCAAACTGTAGGAAATTAGCACCCACCCCTCTCCTAGGAAAATGAAATATTCTAGGAAATATTAAAAAGGCAGAATATTATATTTTCCCTAAAGGAGAAATATGTTTCTAAAGACAAACTCAGAGCCTCAGCTCCCTGCCCCCCACCCTCCCAGGCAGATATTTTGGTGCCAACCTATCTATAAGACAAAGGCCGGGTCAGTTTATCTACAACCCAAAAGACATGGCCCTCAGGACAGTATAGGATAAGCCCTCTACCCATCTAGCAACAGAACTCACCACATGGCACCTGGGGAGATTACATCACCCAGCAAGATTCAACCAAGCTTGGGACTCAAGACACTGCAAAGTTACCCCTGCATGGCCCCATGGGAGTCTGACAACCGATCAGAATACATTTCTTTCACAGGAACAGGAAGCTCCAAGGCAGGACCCAAGAGAGGGTATCAATCTCTCTCCGTCTCTTACCCATGTGCTCTTTTTGCCCAGGACCTCAAACCATGTGGTCCTGTTCACCATTAAAACCATCCTTCCAAGCAGCCTCCATGTTCCCAGTGTCTTTCTCCCCACTTGGAACTGAATCCAGATGGACAAAACTTTGTCCATGCCCTCATTCTGGCTAACAATGATCAAATACTGCCACACATGAACACATTTGAACATTATACTATTTTGAAAAAAGAAAAAGCTCTTTGCTCTTTGGTCAAGATAAGATATAAGTAAATGGTTGTTGCAAAAAAAAACCCACAGGGTTTTTAACCCACATACAGCTTCCAAAGTTAACTATAAACTGTCCACAGTGATAGTTAATGACTGCAGTAGAGTTTGATTGACTGACAGATTGACAGGCTATTAATTTTAAATGTTCAAGACATGGCAAGCAGGATGAAGATGATAAAGATATGGCAAGTATGAGATCTCTTGCTTTCTATTAGAATTTCAGTACTGCAATTCTGATCACTTCCTTGCTTTCCTTGTCCTGTACTCTGCTTGAGCAATAAAAACATTTGTCTAGAGTTTTTTCTGTAGAGTTGCTTTTCATCTTGAATTATGATTTCCTCCTCATTTAGGCCTCATAGAAAGCTAACCTTTTAGTTTGTTGCACTTCAAGGGTTCAATCATTGTCTCATTTTTTTACTAGTCTCATTTGTAATTATTGTTTTTTTTAATTGCATTTGCATACAATTGCAGCAGTAGCCTATTTTAGAAGAAATTGGCCAAGCTCTACTGAAGATATCAACGCCTTCAACATCAGCTTCCTCCACACAGCTTTTGCATAGAAGAAATTATCTGTCATTAGTGTGATTAGCTCTCAATTACTTTTTGTCTCCCATGCTGGTTTTTTTTTTTTAATTCATGTTCTCCCTCTCAAAAAGAGAACAGGAACTGACAAATTAAGGAACAATTTATCTGTGCATTAGTGGAAGCCATGGAGAGAATTCATTTAATTAAATTTGCAAGTGATCTTCCCAAAGCAGAATTTATTTTAGATTACAGAAGAGCAGACTATCAAGTTTCACTCGAATCTCATTTTATTAAAAACTTTTGATATGTCAACTTTCCATACCAATTTAAAATGTTCCCAAAAAGTCATTTAATTTGTCTATGCTTTCTCCTAATACACATATTTTTGCACACATGTGGTAGTATTCAAAATTCTGCAAACAATTGTCCCATATTGTACAGTGTTTTTATGCATTCTTCATTTGCCAGGACTTGCCACATACTCTTTCCTATTATGTATATTATTTAAAATTTTGAACTTCATTTCAAAATTCTGGGAAACATTATCTTTGGCCTACATTGGATTCAGTATTGCCTATAGAACACAAGCTTCCTTTTGAGTTTTCTCTGAGATCAAGGAATATACTTGATATTAAATACACCAACAGAATATGCTTTCCAATTGCTTTGTATGCCCTGTCTTTGATATATATTTCAAATCTATTTTCAAAGGTTTTTATCTGCCTTGCAGAAACCACTAGGTAAAAAAATAATAATCCCATTCACAGTAAATAAAAGGTTTGCAGACATTGGCACAGAGAGTAATCCAAATAAATCATGGTTCAAAACACATTTCTGTACTGAAACCTTGAGCTATCTCTTAGTAATTTTTCAATCATGGAAAGAAAAGAAACATGTGTCTCTCTTTATATGATGGAATTTAAAGTAAGTTTTTCCAATTTCTAGCTGCTGAGGAATTGGCTATAGGGAGCTTGTCAGAGATCAAATCTGTATTCTTTATACATGAAACAGTCTGGTCTCACTTGAAATTGATCAGCAGATTGCTTTCCAAAATGTAGATAATAGGGCTGAGCAATACTTTAGATTCAAAGACAAAAAGGTGCTTTGGAGCTTCTGAGGGTACATATGTCCTTCTATCTGTCACCAAATCATCTTTTCCCAAGCCACTCCTGGGAAAAGATGAAGTTACTGTAAGGAATCCCAGAAAAATGCTATTTGCGTGGCTTCCCAAATTCTAAAGTAACTTTTTGCTTTTGCTTCTGAATCCATCACACTTTAAGAAGGAGCCATCTAAAAATGTCTTTAAAGAGAGAATACATTACAGTGGCCAAGGATACACTTTGCACACAGACTGCCTCAGCTTTAATTCCCAGCATCTTCAATTAAAACGATCCAATTGGCAGAAGATAGGAAAGATTAGAAACATTGCTAGAAATATGTGCTTGAACTTGTACATTGGCTTGGCTTTTAACACCAAGCAAGAACTTTTCATTGGAGTCATGGCCTGAGGGGAAATGGACTAACCCTTTCCTCCTTTTCCTCCAGTAGTATCCCCAAGCCCAAACTCTTTGTATATTTCCCTTAGAAATTAATAGGCACCATTGCCTAAAGGAAAGTCTAAATGTTCAAGAACAATGTTCTACAAAATAAGGTCACCCATCAGTCCTGGATGATTTCCCAGACTATTAAATATTTCCTACAAATATACATTTATGGCCCAGCATTTTTTGTTTATGTTAACAATAAAAAGGAGTCCCTGAGGATTTTACTCAGTTAGTCATTGCCAACTATAGGGGGCAGTGTTCATCTCTATTTCAAGGCCATTCAGCCAGCGGCTGTTCAAAGGCATTTCTATGGTCATGAGGCCAGCATGACATCATGGAATACTGTTCCCTTCCAACTGAAATGGTATCTATTTATCTACTCGCATTTGCATGCCTTTGAACTTCTAGGGGGCAGGAGCTGGGGCGAGGACGGGAGCTCACATTGTCATATGGCATTCGGGTCTTGAACTTGGATTGCCGGATTTCCACCCTACAAGCCCAGTGTCTTAACCACTGAGACACTGTACTACCCCATTACTAACAACAATAGTAATAACAAAACCAAAAAAGTCTGACTGTTGCATTATTTCAGAATCAAGCAACAATCTGTAACATTAGTGAAAATACCTAATAGTGCAGTGAACCAAAATAAGAACAGTTCTCATTTTATAATACTTTCTCACTGCATATTTTTGCTAATTACATTGCTTATTAACTTCATATAGCCATCCCATTTACAGCTAAACAGTCTAAACAATTGGAAAGGAAGCAATGAACACCACCTACTATTACAGCTTTGCAGAAACCTATGGGAACAGCAACTGATGAATCATTTATAAAGAACACATGCTTCATAATTTATTTCAATATACAAGACGCTTCTGCCTAAAATTGTAAAAAGGTTCATAATTAATCAACAAATTACTTGTGAAACATCAGGGATATCTGCTCATTTCAGAGTCACATTCAGCATTCCAAAGCAATAAAGCCATGTGTTAACATTCTGGGAAACACCTAATATAAGTCCCTTTGGTCCTCAGTTACAATTAAACAGAAGTCTAGTCATGAGATAAAATTTAGGCAGATAGTCATTTGCAATGGAAATCAGGTAATCAGATCAATTACTTTCAAAAGGGGGATTAGGAGTTGATGAGTGTCCATCTACATCTAATATGCATAGTAGTTAGAAGGATACACTGCTTTCGTCTTTGATCTTCACAGAGCCTTTCAAGACCGGGTGTTTCTCTTTCAAATGAGGTGGCCTGGAATGATATGTACCAACTCATCTGAGTATCAGCTCTGCAATCCAACATTGTTGGGTTCCATAATAAATACAGAACAGAGGGAAGGATAAGTATCTGGTTTTTCCTAGAATATCTGATTTTTCATACTATTGACTAAATACTGTGGTATCCAATGAGAAGGGACAGTGACTCTCTTAAATATGACCAGCTTGTTTCTTGTATTGTTAGACAATTTGCCATCATTTTTTGCAGTGATGAGACAGACTTATAGCTAATTTAAAAGCCCTTCATGGCTTGGGACCGAGTTATCTGAGGGACCAGCTCTTGCTGGTTATATCCACCTGACCCACTAGAGCAGGGAGGCAAGGAATGTTGCAGGTGCTGTCCCCTAAGGAGGTACATTGGGTAGGACCCAGAAGAACAGCCTTTTCTATGGTGGCTCCCTTCCTATGGAACAACATCCCTGCAGAAATGAGACTGGCCCCCATTTTGACACTCTTCTGTAAAGCACAGAAGACTTGGTTCAACCAACGAGCCTGGGGAACTCAGAATGGAATAGAGCCCATCAAGTGGCTCATTTGACTGTGTGTTGTCACCAAGGGGAGGGGGTTATTGGTTTTTATTGTTTTTTAAAATTATTTTTATACTGGGTTTTTACTGTTTATAAGTTTGTAAAGATGCACACTTGGGATCCAAGTCCAAATCAAACAACGTTCAACAAGCTGTTTTTATACCACAAAACCACAGATACACATCAGCATTTCTTGATATGTCATCATTTGTTCCTGATTCAGTGAAGACATATGCAGTTTAGGCTAGTATGTGGGGTATACTTAACTAGCTAAGCTCTCTACCTCTGGGTCAGAGGTGGGTTTCAGCAGGTTCTGACCAGTTCGGGAGAACTGGTAGCAGAAATTTTGAGTAGTTTGGAGAACCAGTAGTAAAAATTCTGACCGGCCCCGCCCCCATCTATTCTCTGCCTCCCAAGTCCCAGCTGATCAGGAAGAAATGGGGATTTTGCAGTAACCTTCCCCTAGATTTGGGAGGGAATGGAGGTTTTACAGTATCCTTCCCCTGAAGTGGGAAGGGAATGGAGATTTTACAGTATCCTTGTCCTGCCATGCCCACCAAGCCACACCCACAGAACCAGTAGTAAAAAAATTTGAAACCCACCACTGCTCTGGGTGTGTGTTTTTAACATGCTAACAATTAACTTTTCGCCTCCACACCTTTGCCTGGACATTCATGAGCACAGCTTAAGCTAAATGCCACATTGTCTTTCTTTATTTCTTGCAAAATTTTTCAGCACATTATAAAGCTGCTAGATAGATTAACATTTCCTATAACTGAACTATTTGTGGTTAGCCTCTTTAGCTTCTTTTGATAAGTGTCAAAATAAGTGCTAGCTAACTGCTGATTCCAACAATGGCTATATCAAGCAAAAGCATAGACAAAGTGATTAAGATGGAGTATCTCTGGTTGAAGCTAATTCATGGCTCACTTGCAAAAGCTCCTTAACAAGTTGCTAATAAGTTAATAGGCCAGGCCCTCAGGCTCTCAACTCCACACAGACTTGCCCTTAAATCAACAAAACGAAGCTTAACTAAAAGCTTCAAAATCTATTGTAATCATTCTGCCTCTACCTGCAAAAGTAAGCACATTGTAAGAAGGGAGCAGTATAATGAGTATCAGGAAACATCCTTTACATTCTGAGATCAATAGGTGCTTCCTTATTCTTGACTCATTTTAGAGGTACCCAGACCTCTATTAGGGGCGTGCAAAATATTGATTCAAACTCTTTTAAAATGCAGGACACCACATTTCAAGCATGAAACAGCTGTTATAAGTCAAAAAGAAAGGATGGTGCAAACATGAGCTCTTTCCAAATCCTTCAGCTTTGAATTGAAACATTTTAGATATTGTGACCCTCCATATTCCTTTTACTTTTTTGACAAGATGGAGTCAGGAAGCAGAATTGCCACAAACTCACTGATATTCCATGCTTTCAATTGTGATGGGTAAATTGGTAAAATCATCTAATAAAATGATCCAGGTGTAATTTCTTATAGATAGGTTTTTAGTGGAAGCACCAGCATACAAACAAATATAGAAGCTACTTTCCAAGCATGCTCATAAATTCCATTACAAGTATAGAACAGAAAAAGACATTTCCTCTTCTATGCTCGTTTTCACATTGGACTGCAACTTCCATCACCCCAGGTTGCCTTAGCATGGATGAGAGTGATGTGTCTAACAATAATTGAAAGTAACACTTGTCTGGAAGCAAGAAATTCATTGCCTCTGCTTCACAATCTAAGAAAAACATGAAAAAATATTAATCTCATTAAACATGACTGGCATCACAGGAAATATGGAAAGAATGTTGAACCCATTTAGGTCTCAATGGGATTTCCCCTTCCCTTTTCTAATACTAAGGAAAAAAGACATTATTTGCTGTTCTTTAAATTTACTACAATGGTATAGATCAGTGATGGCGAACCTTTTTGCCATCGCATGCCAAAAGCGGGGGGAGCACGCTGGGGTCACACGCACGCGTGCCCACATCCATAATTCTATGCGCCCTGCCCCCCCTATGCTCCCCCCACTTTTGGCACGCAATGGCATGGTAGGCCTGTTTTTCGCTCTCCCTAGGTTCCAGAGCCTTTCTAGGAGCCTGGGGAGGGTGAAAACAGCCTTCCCCACCCTCCCAGAGGCCCTCCGGAGGCCAGAAACAGTGTGTTTCCTGACTTCTGGTGGGCCCAGAAGGCCCAAAAATCAGCTGGCCGGCACATGCATGTGTGCCGAAGCTGAGCTCAAGTGCCCACTGATATGGCTCCACGTGCCACCTGTGGCACCCGTGCCATAGGTTCGCCATCACGGGTATAGATGATACAAATTTGTTGTGGAATACCTGTTCTTGAAAAAGGGCTAGCTCAATGTCCTGAAACAGATTTATGCAGAGAATCAGTATTAGAATAATATTCTATTGCGATCTTATTATTAAATTACAAGTTAGTTAGTTTAATGTTTGCTCAAGGTATGATAGGATAATGTAAAATAAAATAAATACACAGATAACAAGCCCTGCTGCAGATAATCAATATAAGCTTCTGGAAATCTGGTTTCACTAATTTAGATTTTTCTGAAAGTGTGATCAAAAATGCAGGCAGAGGAAATTTAACATAAATTCCAATTTACTGTTTCAAAAGATCATTGCCAAAATCCCTCACTGGAAATAAATAAGCAAATGCAACAGCATGGGATAAGAAGATATGCTCTTGTGGAACTGGTAGTTAGCTAAAGAACAGGAAATGAAAAATAGGAACAGATGAACAATTTTACCCAGGAAAGACATGAAAATGTTGTATTTCTGTATGACGGGTTTTAATCTGTCTATAAATAATCAAGAATGACTAGTAAGCTGGGCACATTTGCTGGTAATACCAAATCTTTCAAGGTATTAAAATAAGAAGGGATTTTGTAGAGTCTAGATCTCTCCAAAGTAGGCAAGTGGGGTTCAGAATGACAAATGCTTTTCTATGCAACGCTGGCCGAAAAACTATACATCAAAATTCACATATACTGTACTTTAATGGGATTCGAGCTGGCAGCAATTAATTAGGAAAAGAATCTTGGAGTCATCATGGACAGCTCAATGAAAATTCAATCTTTGTGTGTGGCCACTACGAAAAGATAGGTCGCATGCTACAATCATTAATAATAAAAATGGCAATTAAAACAACCAATATCGGGGTGTAGAAATCAATGGTGCCACTTTAGGTGAAATACTGTGTTCATTCTTAGCCACCATGCTTCAAAGACTGCATTGTACATTTGGAAAGGCAGCAAAATGTGCAAGCGAAATTACGAGGAAGCTAGAATAAATCCTGTATGAAAAAAAGACTACAATTGTCTTTTCAGTCTTAAAGCAGATAAAGGGAGAGCTGATAAAGATATAAAAATACATGCCAAGAATAGGAAATGTAGCTAGAGAGTCCTTTGCCCTCTCTCATCATATTAGAACTCAATCACTGAAACTAAATAGAGATTCCAAACGGATAAAAGAAAGTGATTCTTTAAAGAACAGATAGTTACATGCTACAATTTGCTACCATCAGATATGGTAACAACTTCCAATTTGGATGTTTTTAAAAGGAGGACCAGACAAATTTATCAAAGATTGGGCTATCAATCACTATTATTTTGATCACTATTTTGGATCTTTGCTTTCACGGATACCATGCCTTGAAAATAGAGTAGGCTGGACCGCTCTATCAAATTCTTAGGTTTTTATGAACATGATTGCTTTAAAATGTGAGGTATTTGTCATTGGTTCAGGAACAGGGAGTGGATTATAGTTAACTTACCACATCAATTATCTGCAGCAATGAAAGCTGAAGTTCTACTACAAGAGGTTGTGAGTCATTCACAACAGGCCGTTCCAATCGGTTGTAATTTTTCAGTAGTTCTCGATACAGCCGTCTTTGGTTTTCACCTTGCTGGGAGACTAGAAGAAGAAAAATATTTGCTTTAGGTAACTGTTCTTTCTCTTTTAGATTCTCTTTCTCATTATGTTAGATATATGATTGCCTAAGTTGCTTTCTTCGGATGAAAGTTTCCAGCTCAATGGTACATACGTAGTCCTCGACTTACAACAGTTCATTTAGTGACCATTCAAAGTTACTACAGCATCAAAAAAGTGACTTATGACCAATTTTCACACTTACGACCGTTACAGCATCCTCATGAGCATGTAATCAAAATTTAGATGCTTGGCAACAGTCTCATATCTATGATGCTTGCAGTGTTCTGGGGTCATGTGATCAGCTTTTGCAACCTTATGATCAGCAAAGTCAATGGGGAAACCAGATTCATTTAACAATTGTGTTACTAACTTAAGAACTGCAATGATTCACTTAACAACTGTGGCAAGAAAAGTCGTAAAATGGGGCAAACTCACTTAACAAAGGTTTCATTTAGCAACATAAAATTTTGGGCTCAATTGTGGTCATAACTCAAGGACTACCTGTATTCTGCTACAAAATGCCTCTGATTCAATACCCAGGATCTCAAGGCTAGGCTTGAAGCCTGGCATTGTGGAGACCAACTCATTGAGCTAAATGGAACAATATTCCGACTTGTCATCAAGTCAGATTCTTATGTTGCTAACTTCTTATACACTATGATCTCCTTAGGCAGATTGGAAAATTAATAATGGTCTAATGATTCCTGCCTTAATCCTTGAAATCCCCTCTTTATTTGTGATGATTATAAATTAAAACTAAAAATGTTATGGGTCCTAAAATACTTTATGTTTTCCTAGAACTCCATTAGCCTAAACCACACAATGCATACTCAGCTATAGGAAAGTCATACGTGGTATGGTCCCTTTTTTTTGCTTCTGAACAAATAAACGTATTCTTGTATTTTATTGATGTCCAGTATAATTTAACAAATGCAAAGATTTAATGAGGCATTTTCTATGAAGCTGCACTTTAACAAAAACTTTTCCCCGAGAATGAAAAATAAGGCTAATGTTCTTCGGGTTACTGTGGCTTGCATCCATTTGGATTCCCTTGGTATGCCTTGGTATAACTCACAGAATATGTCATTCATTCACTCTCATGAGAGAAATAACTGTTATTCCACCTATCATTTTTAGCATAACGAATAGAGTTTCTATCCATATGTTTCTATGCAGTTTTTTAAAAAAAATATGCAAATGTTTATGCAAACAAATCTCTCGGGTTCCTAACAAATCACCCAAGCAGCTGTGAGTGTTGTGCATCGTTGGTTTATCTAATAAAGCTCTATGTTGTTTCCTTTGTGTTTGCCCCAGGACAAAAATAAATGCAGAAGTAGTCATAACAAAAGTCAACGTAAAAGTAGCGAGGAAGCAATTGTAAAATCAGAAATGTAAAAATATAACTCAGAAACACATACCTATCAATAACACCTCCACATCACATGAACAAAATTCAGGACCACTTGGGACCACCCATATTTATGACTAATTTTTGGCTGCCCTCCCACCCATTGCCACCAGCTGCCCTGCTACCCAGCCCTGCCCATAAGTGCCACACCCTTCACACCAGAGGTGAGTTTCAGCAGGTTCTGACCAGTTCTGGAGAAACGGTAGCGGAAATTTTGAGCAGTTTGGAGAACCGGTAGTAAAAATTCTGACTGGCCCCACCCCCATCTATTCTCTACCTCCCATGTCCCAACTGATCGGGAGGAAATGGGGATTTTGCAGTAACCTTCCCCTGGATTGGGGTGGGAATGGAGACTTTACAGTATCCTTCCCCTGCCATGCCCACCAAGCCATGCCGTGCCCACCAAGCCACACCCACAGAACCGATAGTAAAAATTTTTGAAACCCACCACTGCTTCACACCATTACTGTACCAGCTGAGACCTTTTTTCATGTCCTCTCCTTTCTCACTGTTGCATTCAGATCTTCTCTTGCCCCCCACCTCTTCACAAAAGAAGTCCGGCACGTGAAAGAAGATCCTGGCTATACCAGTGCAAAAGAAGGACCCAACGTAGGAAACTTGGCATGTAGAAGAATAGCTAAGCTGTGCCAATGCAAAAGAAGGCCCCTTCCAGCCAGGTCCTTATTTGGTGCTGGTACAGTTGGGGCCTTCTTTTACATGCCAAATGTCTTTCATGAAGGAAGCCCTTGGTAGGGCATATCCAGAGGCCCTGATTGGTATGTGAACAAAGGTCCTGGCTGGTGCATACATAGAGGCCCTACTGGCACACAAATGAAGACCCTGACCAGGCACAAGAAAAGTCCCAGCTGCACCAGGATGAAAGAAGGTGGCAGGAAAAGAAGACACGGCAAGAATAATATGCCATGTGGAGCAGCAGGCATGACAGCACAGGCCAGGGCTGGGGGGGGGGCAGCTGGTGACAAGGAACAGGTGTGTGGCCAAAAAGGGCAGGGCTATGGGGAGATAGGCAGGTGGGAGGGGGGAGCTCAAAAGGAGACCCCAGAGGCAGTCCCTTACCTTAATGAGGCTCAGGGCTGGAATGGATGGACCAATCTGGGTATAGGGATGATTCTTCACCTAATGACTGGTTGGATTTGGTTAATGGCGGCAATGGAGACTGACAGGATTTATGTCGCTAAGCAATTAACTGCATCACTTAGTGAGAAACTCTGTTCCGCATTACCATTACTAACCGAGGGCTACCTGTAGTAATGAATGAATAAATAAATGACCTACAGGGGCTTCCGCTGTTGCCGTCAGCTGTTGTGGACGGTCCTTTGAAGACCGCCAGCCCGATCGCTCGTAAAAGAGTCGTTTCGGCAATTGAAACGGCTCGTAAAACTCCGAGACTCAAAGGGCTTGTGAGGAGAGCCGGCGGCTGCAGGTAGAGTCCCCTGTGAGACCCCCAGAAAGCTTTTCTTGCTTCTGGGGAGTTAACAGGGTGGGACTCCCTATCCACCCCGCTGAAGCTCCGGACGACTGGGAAACTCTGCTTTAAAGCAGAACAAGACAGCGCGGCAGCATTACCAATAACAAAGAAAAATAAGGAAGATTTCAAACTTCTCACTAAACAGCAAGTATTGGAAGCTTTTTGGACTATTTTAAAGAATTTTTAAAGTGAAAGTGAATTGGCTTTGAGGAAAGAGGAGGGGGAAAAATGGCGCCTGTTCTTAGTTGAGAGAGCTGAAAGTGAAAGTAATTTGATTACTGTATCCGGCTACATTTTAAAGTAACAAATCCGGCTGGAAGCGGCAGAAGTATTCAAAAAACAAAATAACATAAAATAAAAATACCAACTGACTCTTATAGACCTGATTGAATCTGGAGAACTTTTTGGGAAAAGTTGTTAGAGTTTGTGGAAAAGGAAGATCTTTAAGAGGTAAAATGGCAACAAAGCAACCGGGGGGGGCTCCCCCACACATAAACAGAAGCAGCCTCAAACAGCGCAGTTGCAATCTCAGACAAAGGAAGAAAGCCAATATGATATTATTATTAAAGAAATTCAAAGATCAGAGAAGGAGCTTAAAGGAATGTTTCAAGAGAAATATGACTCACTCAAACAAGATATTCAAACAGTGGTTAAAGGCCTGTCTGAGGTAGCGCTGCAGATTGATAAAAGAGTGGAGAATCTTGTCTCAGAGATGGAGACTAAATTTAGAGCTTCTGACTCAAAAATTATAGAAATTGAAGAAGTTACACAGAAAATGCAAAATGAGATTACTATGATGCAATTTCGATCAATGGAATATGCTATCAGATTGAGAGGTGTTAAAGAGAATACCAGAGAAGATCTTAGGAAAATTTGTGCAGAGGCTTTGGCAGTTATGTTGAAAGTGGAACCAGATCTGGTTTTGTGTAAGATCGACAAGGTCTACAGAGTTAATTCTCGGGTGGCGGTACAAAGACAACTGCCTAGAGATGTGGTTATATATTTCACAGATAGAAGAATGAGAAATGAAATTTTGCAAAATTCTTTTGTTACAACAGTTCAAGTTGATGGAAGTGAGATTGGAGTTTTTAAAGAACTACCACCTAAAATGTTAAGAGATAGAAAGGATTTTGGATTTTTGGTGACAGAATTGAAAAGACAGAACATACAATTTAGGTGGGATGCCCCAATAGGTATAATACTCAGGCTGCGAGGAGTGAGATACCGCCTTAATACTATTGAAAAAGCAGAAGAATTTTATTACAATGTTTTGAAAGCGGGTTCTCCTCCTCCACGCACATCTTCACCAATAGATAAAGAAGCTCAACTACAAGCCGAGATTGATCAAGAAACAGAAGTACAAATAAGGCAGTCGCAAAGGGAGGCAAGAGAATTAATGGGAGCAGTAGGTGGTGTTGTGGTTGATCCTTTTGCACCATTCGAAGCTTCTCCTTTGGAAGAAATGTCTAAAACTATCACAGAGGAGGCGATGGCTTTGGAAGTAACAACATCTAAAGTGGAAGAGCAACGCATAACCAGAGCAATGTCTAAACAAATGAAGCAACAGCAGCAAGAATATAGTAAGCCACAGCGTGAGAAAAGAACCAAAGATAAACAGCAAGCTGAAGTCATGGGAGGAGCTAAACCGAAGATTCCTACTGTAGGAGAGAATCTTCAACAATTGCTCTCAAAACTTCAGACAGGGTCAAATGGCACTTAAATTTTTGTCTTGGAATGTAAACGGATTGAATTCTCCGCAAAAAAGAAGGAAGATATTTCACTATTTGAGACAATTTCATAATGATGTTATCTGTTTACAGGAGACTCATGTAAAATTGCAAGATCAGAAATACTTGATAAATTCAAAATTGGGAATGCAATTTGTTGCTTCAAATCAGGAAAAGAAGAATGGATTGGTGATATATATAAATAAGAAACTTGTAGCAAAAACTATAGAAGCAGATAAAGATGGAAGATATATTGCAGTTGAAGTTATTACAGATGTTGGACCAATTTTGTTGGTCGGAATATATGCCCCAACAGCAGGAAACTTTTTACAAGCTACTTCATTTAAAAATTTTGGATTGGGACTATTCAAACACTATAATAATGGGCGATTGGAATGGAGTAATCCAACCTAGATTGGATAAAAAAACCACGGCCAAAATAGGGAATAAATTACCACAAGCTTTTTTCGAACTGAAAGAGGATTTGGAATTGAAAGATATTTGGAGAATTCGAAACCCAAATGAACTGGACTTTACTTTTTACTCAGACAGGCACAAATCCTTTTCCAGAATAGACTTTTTTCTCTTAACTTCTAATCTACTCTCTAAAGTAAAGAAAATAAAGATATTTCCTAGGACTTTGACTGACCACAGTCCGGTCTGGATGGAAATCGAGATGGGTAAAAGAGAAAGAAGATCCTGGAGAGTAAATGAGAATCTATTTAGATATGAAAAGAATATAATTGAACTCAAAAAGCATTTAAAGGAGTTTTTTAAATTTAACCTGAACAAAGGCACCCCTATTGAAACAGTTTGGGACGCAGCTAAAGCATATATGCGGGGAGTACTAATTCAAATGAATTCTAAACACAGGCAAAGTCAGCAGAAGAAAAGACTACAACTGGAATCTGAGATAAAAAAGAAAGAACAACAATTGATACAAAAACCAACAGACGGAAAATTGCAAATGGCTATAAAACTTCTGAAGGATCAATTTCAAATGCTTATAGCAGACCAAACGGCAACTAACTTACAATTTGCAAAGCACAATACTTTTTCTAATGCTAACAAACCGGGCAGGTGGTTGGCGTATACTTTGAGGAAGCAAGCATCGACACGAATTATTGATAGTACTGAATATGCTGATAAAGAAGTTTACCAACAAGATCTAATTAAAAAAGCCTTTTTGGAATATTATACTAAGTTATATGCTAAAGATGACATACAGAATATTACTATAGATGAATACTTGGAAAACAAGAGAGTTTTAAAAATTTCAACGAGCCAAAAGAAAAGTTTGGAACAACTGATAACAGTGGAGGAGATCAGTTTTGCTATAAAACAATTAAAAACAGCTAAAGCTCCAGGGACGGATGGCTTAACTGCAATTTATTATAAAACTTTACAAGAAGAAATGATTGAGCATCTTAAAGATTTATTTCGTAATATACAACAAGGAGGTAAGATACCTTCCTCATGGAAAACAGCTTTTGTTTCATTGATTCCGAAAGAAGAATCAGGTCCTAAGAAACCAGAAAATTATAGACCAATATCTTTATTAAACACAGACTATAAAATCTTTGCAAAAGTACTAGCCAACAGATTGATGCCAGTTATTCAAAAGATAATTCATCATGACCAAGCAGGATTTATTGAAGGCAGATATATGAAGGAGAATGTTAGGCAAGTTATAGACTTAATGGACTATCTAGATAAGAATAAACAGATCTCTGCAGTGCTGGTTTTTCTGGATGCGGAAAAAGCCTTTGATCGCGTGAATTGGAACTTTATAATTAAGACTTTGGAAAAAATGGATTTGGGGGAGCGGTTTATACAAGCGATTGGTGCAATTTATCAAGAGCAACATGCACAACTTATTATCAATGGATGCTTAACATCGAATTTTAACATACAAAAAGGCACCAGACAAGGTTGTCCATTATCCCCGTTATTATTTATTTTAACTTTAGAAGTCTTACTCAATGCAATACGGGACTCGAATTCCTTGACTGGAATAGTTATAAGGCAAAAGGACTATAGAACTAAGGCATTTGCAGATGACCTGGTTGTTACCCTATCACAACCTATGAACTCAATAATCCAGATGAAAAATATTATAGAAGAGTATGGCATGGTATCTGGTTTCAGGTTGAATCAGAAGAAAACTAAAATGATTGTCAAAAATCTGACAGAGAGCAAAAAAAAGGAACTGGAAAGAATGGCAGGCTTCGAGACTGTTTCAAAGGTCAAATATTTAGGAGTACAAATCACAGACTCCAATGCTAAACTGTTTCAAAATAACTATGAGGTTCTGTGGCAAAAGATACAAAAAGATATGCAAAACTGGAAGAAACTGCAGTTATCACTGCTTGGAAGAATATCAGCAGTAAAGATGAATGTTTTACCTAGACTGATCTTTTTATTTCAAATGATACCGGTGCTTAAATCAGACAAACCACTGCTAGAATGGCAAAAAGGACTGCACAAATTTATTTGGAATGATAAAAAACCAAGAGTCAAACTGAAAATAATGCAAGATACTCGTGAGAGAGGTGGTCTTAAACTCCCAAACCTTCGATTATATTATGAAGCAACTGCATTGATACAATTAAGTGATTGGTTTGGGAAAACTAAGACTGACTTGTTGAATATAGAAAGCCATGACCTGGTTTGGGGTTGGCATGCATACTTATTTTATGATACCAAAGTGGATAAAGTGTTTAACAGTCATTTACTTAGAAATGCCTTGTTGAGAGTCTGGAGAAGGCACCGAACTAATTGGGATTATAAGATTCCGTTTTGGCTGGATCTTGCTGATACCATGTGGAATACAAATATTAAGTCACTCGGGGGGTTTTTATATAAAGAGTTACTTTACTTTGAAGAGGGCAGGTGGCGATTGAAGACTTTGGATATGCTGTTGGAAGAAGGGAAATCGTTGACTTTGTTGCAGTACAATCAATTACAGATGAGATGGAAAGAAGATCAACAAACTGGTTTAATGGAATATGAAGTAGAATTGGTTGAACAGATAAAGCGGATAGGTCCAATGCACATTAAGAGAGTTTATAATGTTTTGTTAGAAAGAGACTCAGAAAATGAGCTAGTTAAAGATTGTATGATTAAATGGGCATAAAATTTCTCTCAACCAGTTATGTTGGAAACATGGGAAAAAATATGGGTTCAGAACGTTAAATTTACACAGTCACAAAATTTACGAGAAAATTTTTATAAAATGTTTTATAGATGGCACTTAGACCCCAAGAAATTGTCTTGCATGTACCCTAATGTGCAGCCAAAATGTTGGAGATGTGATTGTTTAGATGCTACATATTATCACATCTGGTGGACCTGCAGGAAAGTGAGGGCTTTTTGGATAAAAATCTGGTGGGTTATGCAAAATGTTTTAAAGAAAAAAATACAATTTTCTCCGCAATTTTTTTTATTGGGTATAGTTAAAGACTTTACACTGGGTGAAACTAAATTGATTTTGTATATGGTGACAGCAGCTAGGTTGTTGATTGCCCAACATTGGAAGAGTGATGTTTTACCGACGGTTGATCAATGGACCCAGAAGATGGCTGGATTTGCAGAAATGGCAAAGGTTTCAGCTTTTTTAAAAGATCAGACGCATGAGAAGTACATACAGGAATGGAAATTATGGATTGAGTATGTACAGAATAAGTATCAGACTAGAAAATATTATATCGCTTTTAGCTGAGATGACTATGTTAGTATGTTAGTAAATATAGAAAAAAGATATGGAAGTTTGAATAACATATATATTGTTTGGGAATATTAATATTGCATATAATGGAAGTCAAGGGGGGGAGGGAAGAGGGAGGAGGGGGAGGGTTAGGGTGGGGATGGGAAGGATTTACATATTCTTTTTACATGTATTCTACAATCTGTGGCTAGGGAGGGGGGGGGGAAAGGGGGAAAAATTTGTATTGTTAAAACTTTTTCAATAAAAAAAAAAAAAAATGACCTACAATCTGGACCACTTGTTCAAAAGAATTATCAAGGCCTGAAAGAAATATTCTGTTATTTTCATAGTTTACACGATTCATATAAAATAAGAAATAATTACTGGAAAACAACTGCATATTTCTTCCATGTAAATATGCATAGTATTACAATGTCATAATGCAACAAACCACATCTGGAAACTGTTCTCTGATACTTTCCCCTGAAGTAGCCTCATACATACATACTTGATACCCTATGAACAAGTTATGAACAATGGCAAGTTACAAGTCAAAGTAGCCTTACTGAAATGCAGGGTATGTCATTATTTTGGCAGATTCAGGTAGCTCCAAGGCATGCAGCTTACTTGGTGCATTTTGCAGTTCCAAGGATGTAAAACTTACTACCACCATATGTTATTTATTCCCCACAGGAATAAATATGTCCCATCTGCTCTTCTGTCGTATAGTGAGCATTGTGACATTTGTCTACAGCTGCAAGCATGTGATAAATATCCTTAGATCTAAAGATTCTTTTAACTGTACAGTAAACAAAAAAGGATGAAGTATGAATAATACTTTTCTGAAAAGATAAAATTATGGGTATCGTTTCTCCATATCTCTCCATAGGGTTTTGCTTTGTATTTTAATATTTTTCATCTTGAGTTAGAGCTGACTTTCATCTAGATTACACAGAGTAGGTGGTCTCTTTTGACTTGAGCTAAATTCCTGGTGACTTTAAAAGATGGATCCATGTTGTTTTCTTGGCAGCAGATGGAAGCACTATGTCATTAACTTTTTTAAGGATGATTTTCAACTTCCCCTGTGAATCTGCCCTACAGTTGTGCTATACGTGCCAAACCCAGTCATGCTTAGATTCTGAGACCAACTGAGGTTAAATCAATCTATTTTCATCCAAACTTGTCACTTGGTTTACTCTAGACTTCAGATCTCAGAATTGGCTAGTTGGGGGGCATCCAAATTCAATAAATTAATGAATGAATAAATAATTTTTATAATGAGACATACACATAGCCTACTGTATCACATAACAAAATTTTATCATAGGGTACCAGAGATGGGTGAGACGGATGCTGTCCTCAATTGCCAATAATTGATTGTTTTACTGAATTTTTAACATTGTTAGTCTCACTGTTGTGAGATTTTAAACTGAATGAATGAGTGAGTGAGTGAGTGAGTGAGAAAAGGAGAGGGGGGGGATAGGAAAACTAACCCAGCAGGGATAATTTAAAATAATTTTTTAAAGGAGAACAATGTGGAATTTTAAAAACAATTAAATGTCTGTCTATCATGAAGAATGATGTTAGATGCATACTCACCAAATCTGTACAAATTTCCTGTCTCTTACACACACATCTGTACACTTTTCTATCTCACATATATATAACTGCTCTGTTTTCTCTCCCTCCTTCTCCCCCATAAAATATATGAAATTTTCAGGTTTACAGTATTATCACCCTGTCATGATCGCATATGTATATATTTTTAAGAATTTAGACAGGCAGCTGCCAAAAGAAGAGAAAAAAACCCCTTAGGGCTATTCCTGCATTTATCCATTTTCTATCTGCCCCAATCATTCTGACTTACTACAGGTAGACTCTATCAACCCTAGCAAACAGACACCATGCAAATCTAGGCTACAACAGCTGCAGAATCTTGCAAGCCAGAATGTGCTTCTTTTTCTCCCTGTTTTATCTTCATGAGAATGCAGGGGAGTGTGCTTTCTAAGGCATTTCCTCAAATTATTTTCTTGGCCTGGGCTCATTTTCCATTTATCTTCGTAGCAGATCTTCTTTGTGTCCTTCAAGGCCATCTATCCACTACAGACTCTTTGCCGGCCAGTCAAATCAGTCAGTGCCGTTTATATTCTTAATTGCCTATGCATCTCAGCCATAAAACATTAGAGCTATCACATATGAGCTGCTAAAGTTTGGGCATTCATTAAGTGGATGCACAATGTTAATGCTTTTAAAAAGCATTAACATTTTGCTGTCATATCTGGTTCTCTGGAGTTTAGCAGTCCAGTTACGGTAGTCTTATAGGAGAAGTGACAGAGCAGACCAAGAAAGCAGACAATGTGTGTCTACTAGAGTGTGAAGACAAATGCAGGGAGAAGCTGTGAAAAGATATGGCATAAGTCCAGACATCTGCTGCTGTGTTTGACATTGTCAATGAGGACAAGTGCAGAAATGGTATTCAATAAAGTAACTTAGAAGGAAAAAATAGAAATGTGTAAATTATATACTAAGGGTAGAAATATTAAGAGAATATACAGTATTCATTCTACCAGTCCTGAGGCTGATGTTTGTAATTCCCATTAAATAGTTGGGGTTTAAATGGAAATGCACATAGAAACCACTTTCTGATGCAGAATCAATTATTTCATTATCAATTATTTTTTCACTTAAGGTAATTCAGTTTACCTTTCATGAAGACTTTCAGTAATGAAGAGATACCCTAGCCAAGGCAAAACCTGAAATATCTTTAACATTCTTAAGACATGAAATGTGTAACACTTTAGCTGGCATGTTTTGTGTTGTTTTGTTTCCCCTGAATGCTGAGAACTACAATTTAATGTAAAGGTTGAAAAGCTCCTGTTCAATCCCAGCTGTCTCTTCACAAATTACAGAGTACTTTGAAGAAATAAAACAATTATCTAGGCTACAATCCTACATATACTTACAGGAAATAAGATGGATGTTGTAAGACTAAAGTGAGCTGTAGTTCACAAAAGCTGATGTCGGAAAAAATGCTTCCAAAATCCTGATTAATTGCACTAGAAATTAGGATGTGTTTTTTTTTCCTGCAGTCTGATTTTTCTCAGTGTCAGCCTTAACAACATAGAAGAAAGGGGAAAACACAGTACCGTAATTAGGTCTGCTACTCATCCACTTGCCTTGTAATTTACAAACTAGCATTTTTGGATATGTGTACATTTTTCCCAGGATGTGATTCCTTAGATGTTTTCTAAAAGCTAACAACTAAGAGTGTGTGTGAGCGTGAGTCTGTGAGTGTGTGTCTTCGTGTGCAAAGAGAGAGAGAGAGATTATTATATAACAGGTTTGAATTTTTTTAAAAAATAATTTATTTATTTACACTTATTTCTCTTACCTAAGCCAGAAGACTCTGTGTGGCTTACAATATTTACTTATTATTAAACAAATTTATATAGCCTCTCATCTCATGAACAAATGATTCTGGGCGGCTATATAAATTATCTGAAATAAATAAATTATATAGGCTAGAACCTCCTAAGTCCAGATAGGATATCCCACAGACGGTCATAGAGAATACGAAAGCTAAGATCCTTTGGGACTTCCAGGTCCAAATAGATAGGCAAGTACTAGCCAATCAAGCAGACATTGTGGTAATAGACAAGGATTAGAAGACAGCATTGGTGATAGATGTAGTGATGCCAAATTAAAGCAACATCAGGAAGAAGGAGTATCAGATGCTGGAGAAGTACCAGGGCTGAAGGAGGAACTGGAGAGGATGTGGAAAGTAAAGGTCAAAATGATACGAGTAACAGTAAGTAGGATCACTTAGAGGTGTGACAACTAAGCTGAGTGAGTGGTTCCAAAAGATCCCAGGAACATCTGTCCAAAAGAGTGCAATGCTAGGGAAAGTTATACAGAACCGTCAACTCCTAGATCTCTGGTAGAGGACCAGGGGTGGGTTCTACTTACCTTTACTACCGGTTCACAACGGGATTGCGCGCGCGCAAGCTTCATTCATGCACGCACCAAGCTTCTGCGCATGCACAGAAGCTTCTGCATAGATGGCCTATGATGACATCCGGGGCGGTGGGTGGAGCCTCCCGCCGGTTTTACTACCGGTTCTTGTGAACCGGTTGTCGAGCCAAGCAACAGGCTCAGGCATTCCTGAGACCAGTCCGAACCGGGGCAACCCACCACTGTAGAAGACCCAATATTGAGGAAAATAAATAGATAGATAGATAGATAGATAGATAGATAGATAGATAGATAGGTAGGTAGGTAGATATCATTATAGAGATATAACTCTGAGAGAATTCAGCAGTTCAAAAATGTGAAAAATAAATAAATAAAAATAGAATTCTTAGTACAGTTACAAACCTTCTCATGTTCTAGTTATAAATATAGACAAGACCAAGATTTTTAATGTGTCTTAAAAGTTTCTTGCTCTCAGTTTCTTGCTGATGTTAATAGGGAAGGAGGTTAAAGGAAACTACAACATAGATGAGTGAAACAAAAGCTAAATTATAGATTCAATCCTTGACATCTCTAAATAGGCAGGAAAATGGCCTGAAATCCAGGATAATAATGATGATCATCATCATCTTCATATTCACCATCAATGAATTCAATACAAAGGCTGCTGCCTATGTATCTGACCCATTATCATCCTCAGTCAAGCAGCGTGGGGTATAAATGCATGATAAGTCAGCCAACTAAATAATTAACTAAATGGCATTTTGAGCAGTGGAGCAAAAGCCTTTAATTAAAATTAAGCAAAACTGGACAAATGGGGAGTGATGGTTTATTAAACATCTCTTTTAATTATTGTAAATCTCTGGTTTTTTCCCCATGTCCATTTACATAAAGAAATATAAATACAATGTACATACAGTACATGTAAGTTAACATGAATATGTTCCCATTAAAACCAATGGCTTCACAGAAATTACTTTACAGAAATAATTCCCTCTTGCATCTGGAATCCAAGTTGCATTTTATATTGAGTATAATAGGTTTCTCCAATCCTATGCTGAGCAGATGTGTTGAAAAAATACTGGATTCCTGTTTATGGTTTAAGCCAGTGTTTCTTAACCTTGGTGGCTTGAAGATGGGTTGACCTCAGCTCCCAGAATTCCCCAGCCAGCTGAGCTAGCTGGGGAATTCTGGGAGTTGGAGTCCACCCATCTTCAAGGTTGAGAAATACTGGTTTAAGCAAAAGGTGGACAATCATCCTTCAGGGTCCTTTTACTTTGGATTACTACATACCTAATCAGGGTATCCCAAGTTGTGTGGTGTACCTCTCTTGGGGAGGTGCAGACAGAGTCCAGGAGGTATGAGGAATATTGTACAGTACATTGTTATAATAAATGTGCCTTTCATTCAGTGGTGGGGTGCTCCCGGTTTGGTCCAGTTCTATAGAATCGGTAGTAAAACTGGCGGGAGGCTCCACCCACCCGCCACAACATCATCACAGTTGATCTGTGTGTGTGCAGAAGCTTCCCGTTGTGTGCGTACTCCCTTTGCGAACCGGTAGTAAAGGTAAGTAGAACCCACCCCTGCTTTCATTGCATTGTTCTCATTATTCATTTGTGTTCATTTGGTGTATGAATTTTTAGGGGAGGTGTTTACATTAGGATTACAGTACAGGGAGGTATGATGGCAAAAGGTTTAGAAATCCTTAGTCTAAATTATTCTTTCTACTTTCTGTACTCCCACAAACTCTAGTCAGGCTGAGCAAGCTCATGATATATTTCTCCAAACTACATTTATTCCCTGCAAAGTTAAAGTTGCAACAACACACACTATTTCTTCACTTAGCCTTCTGCTATGATGTTATTTTCAAATAAGTATAATAAGAAAAATTAAGCAAAAGGTTCCCCACAATATCGCTCATCTTTCCTTTGTAGCTTTACTAATTTAACTTCAAGTCTTAGGCAAAAAGTTATTTATGATATAGAATACATATTTACTTTCTGTAATATTGTTGATGCCACCAACATTCCTTAACCCTAATATGCAAAGCTAGGCCAATTTATAGATTTGCTACATAAAAAGAAAACTCATTTTGGATTCCTAGGTTCCAACATTACAGAACGGCTGTTTGTTTTCTTACACTCCTGGGCTTGATGCAAGTATATCCATCACTGGATGTGATTGTAATGTGGCCTTTTTATTCAGATGCCCCTTAACAGAGGGAAAGACTCTGTTTTGGTAGTTAATGAGAGTTTATAAAGAAAAGAAGAGGCACAAACCAGTTTCTTGGACTCATCAGTTGACGTGACAGATTTTGCTCAAAGAAGTGTATCAAATTGGCAGAGAAACCCAGACTGATGGACCGTCTCTTTACAATGTGCTAGACTTGGCTAAAATAAATTGTATTAGTCATTTATGGATCAACGTATTACAAAAACCCAGGCCAGGCTCCCATACCAAGTTATTATAGAGGTTTGGGCATTGCTTGTTCAAAATACAACAGTTGGATTCGCTAGGCACAGAATTGAGATCCCGTGAGTAACAGCCAAACTCTGAGCTTTCTGTTTGCCTAGATCTGTGATGGCGAACCTATGGCACGGGTGCCACAGGTGGCACGTGGAGCCATATCAGTGGGCATGCGAGCTCAGCTCCAGCATGCATGCGTGTGCCAGCCAGGTGATTTTCAGGCCTTCTGGGTCCACCAGAAGTTAGGAAACACGCTGTTTCCGGCCTCCAGAGGGCCTCTAGGGGGGTGGGGAAGGTTGTTTTTGCCCTCCCCAGGCTCCTAGAAAGGCTCTGGAGCCTGGAGAGAGCAAAAAATGGGCCTACCGTGCCATCACATGCCAAAAGGGGAGGAGCACGAGGATGCGGGGTGCATAGAATTATGGATGTGGGCACGCTTGCATGTGACCCCACCGTGCTCCCCCTGCTTTTGGCACGCGATGGCAAAAAGGTTAGCCATCACGGGCCTAGATTAATATTTCTGAGACGTGATATTTTCTGAATTTAAATTTGCATTCCAATATTGGACCACTTTGAGTAACAAAATCTTAAAAACACCTCAATTGACATTAAAATTTGGAACTAGTTTTCTACTTCTACCCCTGTACCCCTGTAATCTATGGCCAGGGGTGTACTATATTCTTCTAGATGTATACCACACTCTTCTAGCTAGCAGACCATCCACCTAGAAGAGTATTTCACCCCATCTAAGGTTTGATTAAATTCTGCCACCAGGTATGAGTCCCCATTCAACCATGGGACTCAGCAGATTATTTTATTTCAACCTGACTGCATAGGGTTGCTATTTTGAAGGTAAAATTAGTGTGCACACTACTCAAACCTCTCAGTGGAAATATTTTGGATTATTTGTACATAGATTACTCACTTTGTATTCCAGTGTCTGGTTTTTAAAAAATTTAAATATTTAAGTTTACAATCTGGGTGAAAAATCAAATGTACCTTATTTGGCCTGCCCATCTCAAGTGCCCCAATTGGAACCTCTCATATTTTCCCAGCTTTATGAGCACAGATTGCTCAATAATGCTAAACTATAAAGCACTCAATCACAGCAAAGGATGAATGCAGAACTGCAGAGGGATGAAAATTTGACTGTGCACACCTCAGCTAGTTAGCTGACCATATTTCCTTTCAGATAATTATGTAAAGAAGTGCAACTTTAACACGGGGTGACACTCATTACAGTATTATCTCTGGATCACATCTTGCATTGCGAGATCTGAATAACATTAAGAATTGATCTCTTAATATTCTTGTTACTCTTTTACTGACGTGCCTTTTTTTGCTTTTCTTTTTAGAAAAAGAGTCTTGGAAAAGAGTCTACTTTTATTGTTTGGTAAAGCATTAGGGAAGCTTTTGATGGATAATGTTTACTGAAATGCTTTAAATTAATAAATGCATTTGCAATTTATCTCTAAATGTGTACAGAGAAGCAGCATGAGATCTTCTGACTGTTCTTGGGCAGAAATATTTGTTGCTCAAAAAACATTCCATTGCATTCCACAATGGTTGTTGAATGACTCCTTTACAATGCACAGTGAATTAAAAGATATTGTATCATGGAAGATATTAAGAGAAGCTGAAAACAAGTTTGGAACATATAAAGAGCACATAAAAGATCAAATGTAGAACCTGGAAGTTTTCAAGGGAGGAAATTACCAAATGGATACCACATGGTCACAAACAAGCACTACTCCTTTTTTTACAATACCTGTGTCACAATGTCACACGAGAGTACATATGGGCAGAGCCTGCATAATGATATTATAATGCACATTTTATCATTCGGATGAAATTTCGGCTTGAATCAGATGCCTCTGATGAATGAATTAATATGTTTTAGTTTTAGTGTGGATGGAATCCATTGCTTTACCCTCTTTATTTCATCAAATACTGCCAAACATGATCTCATAGCTTTTTGTCACTTTATTTCTCATGGAACAAAAACATGCCAGTAATTTAATTATTACGTTCATAATAAAAGAAGCATAACTTTTACAGTGCTATTCTATAAATTAATGCACTCTGTAAGGGGAACAATTGTTGCAAAATTTTTCATTTGGTTCTTAGTACATCCTCTTGAGTGCCAAGAGATAAAATTAAGCCAACACTGCTCATTGCCCAAAACAAACAGATCCCTCCTGGATATGTAGCAGCTCCATTAAACAGAAGTCCTTTCTCTATTGCTGAATTGAAATGCTATCTATTCGTTCTTGAGTCAGCTGTAAACTACATCAGCATGTCCTCATTGATGGTCCTGGCACTCTTGCTTCAATTCCCAAATACTGTCAGTCATCTGACTTCCTTCCCACATAAGTGAGAAAGTCTCACAGATGTTATTGCACTTAAGACTGTCCTTGGACAATGCTAAAATAAGGAGGGAAAGCTAAGGAAGTTAAACCTGCCTCATTCCTGAGTTGGGAACAACATGAAAGCAGTGATATACAGACACAGCAGACAATAGATGTTATCAGGTCACATTTGCACTGCGTTTAGGTGCAAGTAGAGAATTGCTCAGAGATTACTATCTATGGTACTAATAAGATTTCACTGCCGTGACAGACTCCTCACACTAAATAAAACTTGGCAACATGACAAAGATTTTTCCAACTGGACAAATTTTGGAGAATGGCCTGATGCTTGTTTTGTTACATCATAAACCTTTTCTGTTATTATACATCTACACATTTAATTATGGAAGGGCTTTACTGTTAAATTTCATGGATTCAAACATTTCATAAACAAAAATATCCACACAAGAACACAAGAAGGTGGGGCAAGTTGAAACGTGTGGCATATTTACTTACCAACCTATCTATCATCTATCTATCTATCTATCTATCTATCTATCTATCTATCTATCTATC
>WNWU01000056.1:1292482-1304354 GCA_012654045.1 Ptyas mucosa | reverse complement strand
ATCTATCTATCTATCTATCTATCTATCTATCTATCTATCTATCTATCTATCTATCTATCATCTATCTATCTATTTAATATTGCCACCTATTCACCCATGGCATAATTTAGTCAAGAGTACCAGACACCTATACTTATTACAGCTGTGCAGATTTCAATACATCAAACTGTATTTGCTCTAATTTTCTCTTCTGTGCAATATGAAAACCGAAAGAGATTCTTTTGCATTGGGCTGTATCCCCAAACCTTGGAATATGGGAAGAAAAGCATTACAATCATTGTAAATCTAAAAAGTTATATAATTTGACAATATATCTAAAGTCAGGATAAACATCAGCTGCCACAAACATCCAGAACTAGGAATAATAAACAAATACTGCAGAGATATTCCTGTCTCTGCCCTGAAGAGCTCTTGATATATTTCATAAAACAAAAGTCAGGAGTATTCAAGGCAGGTAGTGATCAGATACATTTGTTGGCCAGACAGTCTGTTAAGAGGAGTGAGTTATCTTCATGTCTGGGATTTGATGGAAAGACTCCCGGGACTCTTAAAAACTATTATCAGTGCTTTTTTCCCCCATATTCCAAGACTCAGCAACATGTTATACCTGTGTCCAGATTAGGGATTCAAGAGATTCACTAAGATCAGTCCAGTTATCAAGGACATAAGAGGCATTTCATATCCCATCTAACTCATCTTGAAGTTTTCCATTTATTGTGCCCTTCAAAATATCAACTTCTTTATGTAAGAAAATGAATTGGATACATGAAATATGTAAAAACATAGCAATTTTGTAGAGCTGAATACTTACAAAGTAAGTATTCTTATATATTTGTAGTTTATAAAGCAGGGCATATCTGTGATTTCAAAAATGGCAAATAACTCGGGTTCCACACTAAAGCATGCTGTTCTTTCGGGCTCTGTAATCATCAGTCAGATTGTGCAATAGTCAGTGGAATGCAAACTACAATACAATTTTGGTAAAGGTAAAATGGAAGTGTGCTGCACAGAAGCACTTCTCACATTACTGAATTAACTTATAAAGATTCCAGAAGATCTGGCTTTGGGCCAGGATGGATGTAGCTCCTTGTTGATTGCATGATATATTTGTCATTGACCTGATTCATTATCTTCTTTGTTGTCGTGATTATTTTTTAATATTACATTTCTGGTTTTGTTTTGTTTTATGCTGTAAGTTGCCCAGAGTCAATTGTGCAGGAACCTAAGTCAAATCAATCAATAATGCAAAAAAAAAAAAAATACACACTACATTCAAAGAGAACAATTGGCATATGCATTTAGGACAGGTGAGCTATACTATACTTGACAACACAGCTTTTAAATGAAAGCTATATACTTTTCTTTAGGAAAGATTTCGAAGAGCCCTTAGAACAGTGATGGCTAACCTTTTTGCCGTCGTGTGCCAAAAGCGGGGGTCGTGGGGGGGTCACGGGTGCGGGTGCCCACATCCATAATTCAATGTGCCCTGCCCTCCCGCGCATGCACACGTGACCCCCCACACTTCCCCCTGTTTTTGGCACGCGATGGCACGGTGGGCCCACTAGGCCCGTTTTTCCCCCTCCCCAGGCTCCAGAGGCTTTCTAGGAGCCTGGGGAGGGCAAAAACAGTCTTCCTCATCCCTCCCCGGAGGCCTTCCGGAGGCCAGAAACAGCCAGTTTCCTGACTTCGGGTGGGACCGGAAGGCCTGAAAATCAGTTGGTCGGTGCGCGCATGCGCTCTGGAGCTGAGCTAGGGCAACACTCGCGTGCCCACCAATATGGCTCCGCATGCCACCTGTGGCACCCGTGCCATAAGTTCGCCATCACGGCCTTAGAATAAACAGAAAAAATAGTAAATGTGATTATAACACATTAAAAACATAAATGTGCAGTTAAATGATAATTTAAGCCGGAAGCAAAAATTTCCAGTCAAATAAATCTGTGTCTATCCAGAGTATTTGACCTTATACATGTTTTGCTGATGGCTAAATCTGATATATTGTTTGTCTTTTCCAAATATGTTGTAGCTTGGTGAGAAAATTTATAATCTTTCAACTTGACAGGGGAAAAATGTGCCAGTGTTAGCAGTTTCCTCTGGAATGAGTAGCCGCAGGGCATTGTTGAGTTCCTTAATAGTCCAAACAAACTCACAATATGCTCAGTTCTAGAACCTTTTGAATTGGCTTCTGAGTTTAATGGGGATACGGTTTGCTTTAGCTGGTTTTATTGTTTGTAAACTATCTAAATTGTGGTGATTAATGGGGGGTATAAATATAAAGCCAGTCTGGTATCGTGGTTAAAGTATCTGGCTAGAAGCCAGGAGACTGTGAGTTGTAGTCCTGCCTTGGGCACAAAGCCAAGTGACCTTAAGCCAGTCACTTTCTCTCAGCCCTAAGAAAGAGGCAATTACAAATGCCTTCCAAAAAACCTTGTCAAGAAAAGAGCAAGGATTTGTCAGGGAGCTCTCTGAGATGCGGAGTCAATTGAATGGAAGAAAAATAAATACTTTAATTAATTGATTAATTAATTAATTAATCGCATAGCCTTTTCAAAAAATAACCCCACATGCATCAGCATGTATAGGGTTATTGTGTTAGTCCCCAACCTGGTGCTGTCAAGAATCATTAAACTGTAGCTTCCTGAATTCCAAGCATGGTTAATTAACTAAATCTAAACATGCTAATATTGAAAGTCTGTTTTCCTGTCACCGAAATTGCACAAAGCTTGATGCCCTAAGAATCTCTCTAGAGAATATAGATTATAGGTAGTCGTCAAATTGCAATCATTCATTCAGAACTGTTTGAAGGTTATGGCAGCACTGAATAAACAGACTTATTGATCTGTGGCCACCTGCTGGGGGTGGGGCACCCAGCCGAACTGATCACCCTGAAATCATGTTTCCCTGAAAATAATCCCTAGTGCTTATTTTTGGAGCCCTAAAAACAATAAGACCAGGTCTTATTTTCAGGGAAACACAGTATCTATCTCCCGCCTTTATTATTCTTTTAAATAACTCAAAGCAGAGAACGTACTTAATGCTCCATTCTTCTCCTATTTTCCCCATAATATCCCTATGAGGTGAATTGGGCTGGGAGAGCATGATTGGCCCAAGGTCACCCAGCTGGCTTTCACGACTAAGATGGGACTATAACTCACAATCTCCCACTTTCTAGCCTGGTGCCTTAGCACTTGTCCTTTTAACAGCTACTGCCCTGAACTTTGCCACCTCAACTGGCTTTCACTGTGTTCTTGCTCCTGCTGCTGATGAGGTGTGATCTGGGCTTCATGATACGGAACAGAACAGAACAGAACAGAACAGAACCATGGCATGCTAAAAAGCCCCTTTGCACCATACTCGTGAACCAAGCTGGGGTTGGCCTTTGCATTACAAAATAAAGTGAAAAGCAGCTCTGGCACCAGAAAGCTCTTTCACGCTGCGAAAAGAAAGTGAAAACCAACCCCAGAGCTTTTTCAGTAGGGGTTTTTTTTTTTTTTGAGTCGCCATGCTAGGACTGTTTTTCACTTTTTTTTTGCCAGCAGTGGAAGCAAGAAGACAGTGAAGGTCAGCTGGGACAGTGGACTGCAGGACAGCAGAGGTCAGCATAATGGAATGCATGAGTAGCTTGAGGAAGGAGAAGGAGAGATGCTTCCTTGCAAGCTATCAGACAAGAAAAGCAGAAGGCCACAATTTCTTAATGGCTGAAAGTTAAAAGTGGCAGGCAGGAAGTTTGTTCCTTGAGACTTGCAAGACTGATGCCAGCTCTCCCAGGTAAAAAAGACAGGAAACAGGATTAGATGAACAAATTCTACTTTATTGTAAGGTAATAGAAGTTTGCAAGTGTGAAGGTGCAAACTTTCCACCTCTCTGATCCATTTGGGGGGAGTCTTTCTTCTCAGTTTCTTTCTGTGTCTGTTATGTAATTGTGGGCTCCTGTACCCTCCTGTCTGATTGTTTCCTAGGCGTCATCTCTCCTTCTCTTTCCTCAAGGTTATGCATACATTCCATTACAATATCAGAGTGCAGAATGACAAGGGCAGATGTGGCTAGGACTGGGCAGGGACAGATTTGGCTTCCTGAAGTGTGGCAAGCGGCCCCAAATCTGCATGGTTATGGGCTGCTTGCCACCCTACAAGACAGGATATAGTGTGGCCCAAAGGGCAGAGACAGGAGAAGCTGTAGGCCAGGGGTGGGATTCAGCCCATTCGGACTGGTTCGGGCAAACCAGTAGCTCCACCAATCAGCTGAGAGCGAACCGGTTGATGCTGATGATCAGGTGGGCCCGCCCACCTGCCCCTGCTCTATACTGACCTTTATTTGAAGCCCAGCTGATCGGCGTGGCACATTGCCACGCCTCAGCTGTTTTACTCACCAGGGCTGCAGTAGAAGGTAAGTTTTAGAGCTGTTTTCAAACGCACCGCGCAGACCCAGTGAACTGGTTGTTACACCAGTTGAATCCCACCACTGGAGTAGAATATTTGTAGCTCAGGATTGAAATGAAGGGTTCTTGGTGCTCTCTGAGCTTGGTTGTTTTCCTGAAGTCCTTTCATTACCCAAACTAGATAACATCATCAGTGCTGGCAAAGAGTGGGGTTGCTCTCAGTTTATATTCTAGTGCCGTGATGGCGAACCTATGGCACGCGTGCCACAGGTGGCACGTGGAGCTATATTGGTGGGCACGCAAGTCCAGTTCTGGTGCACAGGCACGTGCCAGCCAGCTGATTTTCAGGTCTTCTGGGCCCACTGGAAGATGGCAAACAGGCCATTTCCGGCCTTTGGAGGGCCTCCGGGGGGTGGGTGGATGGTGGAGAAGGCCATTTTCACCTTCCCCAAGCTCCTAGAAAGGCTCTGGAGCCTGGGGAGGGCAAAAAACAGGCCTACCAGGCCCACTGTGCCAAAAACAGGGAAAGCATGGGGGGGTCGCACACACATGCGCAGGGGCAGGGCGCATAGAATTATGGGTGTGGACACACGCGTGCATGACCCCCCCACGCTCCCCCCACTTTTGGCACGCGATGGCAAAAAGGTTAGCCACCACTGTTCTAGTGGCTTGTCCTGTCACTGTTGGTGGGGGTGATCTTAAGAGATTCTTTGATTGGGCTGTTTCCTGTTGGCTCGTTTGGCAGTTCCTTGATTGGAGTATTGTTTACTCAATTGTTGGTCTGATATTAATGGCCCAAAGGGTGCCCCGAAGCTCATAGAGGAAGATATAGGCAATTGAAGAGAAGTTAGAAGCAATCCCTTACCTTCCTGAAGTTTGGAGCTGGGTGGGATCAAGTCTGGAATGTTTTGGATTGGAGCTTAACAATATGCGATTCTCAGCTAATGACAGCAATGGGGAGTACTGGTACTCTGTCACTAAGTGATGCAGTGTCATGACATCTCGTTTAACAACCTCATTACTTAGCAATGAGAATTCCAGTCCCAATGGCAATTGTAAGTCGATGACTATCTATATAGATAAGGCATCACAAAAGAGAGAGCCCTTGCATGTGATACATTTGCCACAATTTCCTTTTCATACCATTACTGCTGGCTTGTAATTCTGTGACTCAGTTCAACCAGCAGGCAGCAGGTTGAGATGCAGCTGTTGGAAATGCCACTGATTTTATATTTAAGGATATATGTTCTTTAAATTAATTTGCCACATTACGGCCTGGAGCAGGTTTTATAAAATTCGCTTTCAACAAATGAAAGAGCGAATCACAGTCCCAGTTGCTACGCTGACAGATTGCTGCTGACACAGTAGAGAAGATGTCACATTAATTAATCTTTTATCTATGCTCTATCCCAAATAGAAGCACAGCATTAAAAAAAAAACACAGAGGAAAAGGCATTGTGTAATAATAACTTGCCATTCATTCATTTATCATGAAAGGAAATTGTTTCCCCACCCCATCTTTTCATCAGACCTTGTTCACTTGACCTTGTTAGCTGCACTGTTTCACTCAACAGTCCTTCAGAGCCTCTCATGACAGAGTTTCAGCCATCTCCCACACAGTTCAAATCCAACTTGCAGAATTTGTGGGCTCTCCAGTTATCTATGTTAACCCTCCTGATCTTTCTAAGCCTTCTATTGTTATGGCCTTGCTGGGACTACAGAAGCTGAGGAATGGTTAAGTATGTGGGATAACACAACAAATGGGATCCGTTCAGCTTGACAGGTCACAAGTTGCACAACTCTGGCCTAATTTACTGCGCTGCTATAAAGACACTTTTAAAGTATTGTGTCACTTTATGATTCCTGCTGGACAGAAATACTAATCTTCAAACCTTCATTGTCACAACCAGTATTGACTCTACATGTCCTATATTGGTACTGGACTGTGAAGATGTACTTCAATTGTATTCCCTGCAGGGCAGTGTTTTTTAGATGCTTCCATCTTTGAAGAAGTGACAGACAAGGTATTTATGACTATTGCCATATATTTCTTCCTTAATCTCTTGGCCTTTTGCTTCCCACAGTTGCATTGGTTAAATAAGGAGCTCCATTTGCCATCGAAAAGAGTGTAGTTAGGATCTGCAGTGAACTGTTTCCCAGCAGACAGCTCAAATGCAATAAAGTTACATGACAAAAGTCACAGAATCACTAAATAAGACTCCATTCATGAAGCTTAAAAAAAGCAAAAGTTGGGGACTATGCAACTAATTTATTTGACATAGTGATGGATTAGGATTGTGCCAAAATCACCACTCTAATGGAGATTTTCACTTTAACTTAACCATTAAACACCTGGCCAAATTAATATTACATATTAATATGTATTTTATTATTTATTTATATTGTATATTAAATGTTGTATAATAGTACTGCATACAAACTTTACTCTGAAATAAATACTATACTCCCTCCTTTGCAACTCTTAATCTACTTTGTCATTTTGCATTCCTGAGCTTAGAAAAACATCAAAACAGTGATAGTGTTAAAATCTCAGCTGAGTTCAGTGGGCATCTCAATTGTTTATGGGCACTAATCCCAAATTTTGTAGGTGCTGGCCTTGACCCCTGCAAAGAGGTTGTTTCTATATAAGTTCCAAAAAAGCAAGAGACTAGAGATAGGCCAAGAGGCATTACTAACAGGGTAGAAAACACAATTTTACGCCATTCAAAATGGGAAATCTATAATACATCTTAACAAGACCATTGACCTTTACTTCTATTGTAATGTACACTTATGCTAGCCAATACACATTACTACTTCATTTCTATCAGAATAGGTTATAGAAATGATATGTTGTTCAATCATATACATGTAGTCCCAGGACCTAAGCTTTCATAAACCTGTTTAGATCCCTGTAAGTAGTATTGCACTGCCCACATGCAATTGATTGAACCATTGTAATGGAAATAACTTATTAAAGTCAGGGACATTCCTTAAACAAATGACTACAGCTGTTGATGCTGACAGCACTGAGCAACCATCCCCCCCCCCATTTTATGAAAAGGAAACCAAGTACACAGCACTATGTTTGATCCGCAGAATTGAAAGACTTGATGGCCTTTATCTTCCCACTCATGATCCTACTTTTCTAAAGTTACTCAGAATGAAAAGAAGAAAGGCTATGGGATACACAATGTCCTTTTCACCCATTCACACATTCAAGAATGCTGTAGTTATTTAGAATTAGAGAATTAATCTCAAAAGCAGATTAATCATCTGAATGTACTTTGATTAGGCTAAACATGTTTCAAATAGTCCAGATTATTTATTTACATATTTATTTCTCAAAAGTTGCATACTATTAAGAGTTCTATTACAGACACTCTTGGCAATTTACAAAGCAAACAATAAGATTTACTAAACCCCATTCAACCTGATGTAAACATGTACGTTTCAAATTAAAACATCACATGCAGCCAGCAAAAGTAGAATGTAGGAGCTGGATGTTGGTCATGAAAACCTTATCTGAAAAGCCAAATTTTAATTGTTGTGGGGGTTTTTTAAGATAGAAGGGAGTTGGAGGTTGTTGTTGTTAAAGATAACCCTCCAGTTTTCAGAGGCAAGAAACTTATTTCAGGGAATGAAAGTGATGATAGAGAAATATGGTTTTGTACCTTGGTCTCCTTTAACCACCAGACCTAAAATAACCTATAATATTCACCCCTGAGCAGAACAGAAGCAAACCAGCCAGAATCACTACGAAGAGAGTAGTTTCCTCTTTGCCCAAGTAGAGCTTTAAATGCAGCACTTTGGACAGCACCTATCTTAATAAAGGCTAGTGCGGTATCCCCAATATACAGTAGGTGTTATAATATTGGACTGATTCTCACCAGTCAGCATGTGGGCTCCTGCATTCTAAACTAGTTGCAGTTTCAAAGTTATCTTCCAGGGCAACACATTGCAGTAATCCAATCAAAAAGTAATGAGGACATTTGTAACTATAGCAAGGGTCTCCAACTTTAATGAAGGCCTCAACTGGTATACTAGTTTTAGTGGGTAAGGCCTCCTCAGAAAATCCAGATGGAGCCATGAATACCAACAGCTAGCCTAATCTTTAAACATTTCACATGTTTAAAGGACTCTAGTGGAAATCAGCCATAAGCTGCTTGGGCTACAACTTTAAGTCTAGTCATTTCACTCATTCTATGGGGGGGGGGAACTATTCTCTACTATATCTAGCATTTTGGCCTGTAAATGGGAGGTCCACCAGCAAGATAACAGAAGTTCTCCATTCCATGACTATACTAGGCCCATCAAGTAATCCAACACAGAAGACGATATCTGCACAAATATTTGGCCTTTTAGAGTCAAAGGTACTATGGTAGTGAAGGAGTTGGTGATCCCGTATACGGTATATATTAGATTACAACCCTCCATCTGCACTCCCAAACTATAGACTTACTTGAGCTTGCCCAATTAAACACACTTCTAAGTGTACATCTATAGCATTGCAATGTTAAGTTCATCTGAGTCCTAGAACATTTTTTAATTATACGTTTAGCTTTATTAAATGTAACTTAATGGTGTGGGGTTTTTTTAAAGCAAGAAGCAAGACTGGAAGGGGATCTTATGAACTGTCAAGCACTTTTTCTTTTCTGTTTTTATCATTTTGAGGGTATATATGGGAAATCCTCTGCTTGATAGTAATATTAAAATAAGACCATGTATATCCAAGTATTTATAATTAACTACTTGTCAATCAGTTTTAGGGACAAGAACAGGAATATTAAAATTCTATTTAGTATGATAAATAGTCATTTATACTAGTAAGCATTTTACATGTTTTGTAGTATTTCTTCCTACAATAACCTTGCAAAGTAGATTAACATTTGCTTATTTTACAGATAAAGAACAGAGTAAAAATAAGAAAGGGTAACATGTCTGGTCCTTAAATGAAAATACATCAGTTCAGATTTTTCTTTTCATACAAGTCAAATCAGGTTGATTTGATTTGATCCATTGGGATTTTACTCTTTGTACTGACATTGTTATATATTTTTATTTAGGATGGGAAGCTCCTGAAAATGTTATATTGTGCTCTACTATTATATTTGTTGGGGTCTTTCCCCATTTTTAAAAACATTTATCTGGATTTCGTTCTCTTGGTTTTTGTCAGCTGAACTGCATCATCCTTGAACAATTTCATATCATACTATAGCTATAAAGTACTAGATTGCATGTGCTGGTTCATTATATCTACTATATTCACATCATCCTGGTCCATCTTCTAAATGGACCAGACCTATTCGGCCCAGACCTATTCGGATCACTGGCATGAGACAAATGTATGAAAGTAAATAATACTATGCCAGCTAGAGTGAGTCAAGCTTCTTTCCACTCTCTAACAGAACTGTCGTTGTCTTTTCAATTAATTCCTGACTTATAGTAAAGTAAAAGATAACAGGACAAATACTGAAGCAGGTAATTCTCTTCCTTTCCGGTATATGTACTTTAAACCTAATGAACCAATCCCCGACTGGCTCTTAAATCAATCCTATATTTACCTTGTCATATCTGAGGATAAATGTGTTATATTCGGTTAGGAATTTCACACTGCATTTTTTTTCCCCCGCCAGTTGCAGGCTTCTCGTTTTTTTTATAGCTGAGGAGAGTATGTTCGCAAAAGAAGTTACCCAACCAGAAGAAAAAGTGGCACTTTTTAACAGTACTGTCATGAAATCGCCTCTCCCCCTCCAAGCTTTTATTCTAATTTGTGCACACACACACACACATCTCCTGCACCAAAAAAAAAAAAATTCAAAATAATATACAGGTTATCTGTAGTACAAGTTCCCATTTTTAATAGACCCTGTCCAGTTTCAGTGGGAATAAATGATGTCCTTTCTTTCAAAAGTCAAGGCTCTGGAGGCACCCCTCACCAAGGAAATCAGAAAAGATCCCACAGTGATATGTGTGTGTGTGTGTGTGGTGTGTGTGTGTGTGTGTGTGTGTGTGTGTGTGTGTTTTCTCTCATGGCCCCAGCTATCAAAACAACCCAGGACTTACCTTGCAAAAAAGAGAGAAACAAAGATGCCCAGAGGTACAAGCCACAGTAGAGCAATCCCAGGCATCTCTCCGTAAGCATCGTCAAACCCGGACAGACACCAGACCAGACCGCACGGGAAGGAAGGGACTCTTCCCGCTTGCAACGGACGAGGGGGGGAAAAAAGGTCGCTGGAAAGAGCCCGGGTAAGAAGCCACTTTTACCACCGGGATGGGGGGGGGGGGACGGACGGACGGACGGACGGACAACAACAACACCTTGGTCCAAATTACACGTCCTCGCACTCCGGCTACTTGCCGGCGAGAGCCAGCCAACACGGCTGACTTCCCTGAGGTCGAAAGCGGCGAGGAGTTGTTAAGGGGGCTTGTTGCGTTTCGCGTCTCCCTCTCTCTCTCTCTCTCTCTCTCTCTCTCGCCCGAAGCGCCTTGCGCTTTTCACAGCCTGAGGGAAGGCAGGCGCCGAAGCCTAAAAGCGGGGCTGGAAGGGCGGCCGGGGGTGGAATGCGAAAGCGACATGGTGCTGCTCCGAGGCGGGGCGGGGAGGTGGGGGAGAGAGAGAGAGATTTGGTACCTTCCCAACTTGTCTTCGTAGCGGGTACCTCAGCAGCCCGCACGTCAGCAGGGGGGCTCTTTCTACGCTAGGAGGAGGAAGAGGAGGAGGAGGAATGGGGGGGGGCTCCTCTCGAGCTAACCCGCCAGGCGGTGCGAGACGACGGCAGCTCCAGTTGGATTGCTTACGTAGCTGCCGGAGCGATTTTTTTTCCCCCAGTCACCGGAATTTTTTTTTATTATTATTTATTTTTTTAATCGCCCGACGCGCTCAGGAAGACAATGAGGAGGCGCGGGGCTGCGAGGTGGAGGGGGGGAGGGGGACGAGCGCGCGCCAAAGGAGGAGTGGGAGGCGCGCGGAACCGCGGGCGCGAAGGATGAAGAAGAGTCGAGAGAAAGTTGCTGGTGGGCTCCCTCGGGGAAGGTTTTACGGCGTCCGGGCTCAGTCCCTCACAGAAAAAAAATGACTCAAATGCGAGGAGGGGGTCTTTTCTGTCTCCCCCGCTCCTCTCGGCCCGCAGATATCTCCGGCTCGGCCACATTTCCGTCCTCCCCCTTTTCGTTTTTGGTTTAAGGAGCAGGCAATTTAAGCCCACTCCGGACTGAGCTCAGCTTTAGAAGAATGGCTTTGAAAACGACATACTTTTTGTTGTTGTTGTTAATTGTACTTTTTTTTCTTTGTTAACGTTTGGGAAACCTACAGCTTCAGTTAAACAAAAAAAAAAAAAAGAGGGGCATTGACTGACTTTTTTCTTTTTTTCCTTTTATGTGCACTGAGAGCATATGCACCAAAGACAAATTCCTTGTGTGTCCAATCACACTTGGCCAATAAAAAATTCTATTCTATTCTATTCTATTCTATTCTATTCTATTCTATTCTAT
>WNWU01000056.1:1267672-1292472 GCA_012654045.1 Ptyas mucosa | reverse complement strand
ATTCTATTCTATTCTATTCTATTCTATTCTATTCTATTCTATTCTATTCTATTCTATTCCATTCCATTCCATTCCATTCCATTCCATTCCATTCTATTCTATTCCATTCTATAGAGTAGTAGATGCCTCCAGTTAGGAAAGATTTGCTTTCAATTAAAAAGGTTAGTTACTTCAAGGACAAGACACAAAATGCAGACACTAATCACACTACAGTATCTGGATCATATGTAACTAAAGTTAACAGTGCTGTAAAAACGCAAGTTTTCCCATTATCCTACGTTGGCTTTTACCTTTTAATGCAAAAAAAATAGTTATTTAAGTAGTCTTTAACTTACAACCATTGTTCAGTGACTATTCAAAGTTACAATGTCACTAAAAAAAGGGACTTATCTTGCGTTTATGACAGTCACAGCATCCTCATTGTCACATAGTCAGAATTCAGGCTGTTGGCATCCAGTGTGCTTTTAACAATGGTTACAGCAATCCAGGTTCACGCAATCTCCATTTGTGACCATCTCAGCCAGCTTCCAAGAAGCAAAGTAAATTGGAGGAAGATGAATTGACAAAATGACCATGTGATTCACTTAATAACTGCAATGGTTCATTTAACAGCCATGGCAAAAAAAAAAAAGGTCATAAAATTGTATGTATCTCATTTAACAACTGCCTTGTTTAGCAACAGGAATTCTGGTCCCAATTGTGGTTGTAAGTCAAGGAACTATCTGTATTGCGCGTAATGCTTTCTATAGGATAGTAAGTGGAAGAACAGCATTTGTTTGGACAACCTAGATTTATTTTTGTTAGAAAAAGTACTATTCGCTTATCCAATGCAATATTTACAATGAAACAAAAGGCTTATAGAGGATTTTATTAATCCAAGGTGCTGGCAAAGCAAAATACATTAAGGAGCGCTTGGAATTTTGGCAATTTTAAAGTGGTGAGATGGTTATCCCGCTTCTTTATTTTATTTATAAAACAAATGTATTGTTTATTTATAAATTCAGTTTCAAAAATTGCTTTCTCACAAGTGACTCAGGATGCCTTGCATGCTGACTAAGGAATTCTGGGAGCTGAGGCTGACACTCCTTAAAGTTGCCAAGTTTGAAAAAGACTGATTTAGATCAACAAATCCTGTAGAGAAATGACTACGCTCTCTGTCCTTTTCCCCATAAATTTTTAAAGCAGCAATCTTGCTTAAATTAATTTACCAACTGATTCACATTTTTAGTGAAATTCTGCATATAAGAATATGGACCACAAGAAATAAAAAGTTGTGTTAAAGTTGAGGACTTTGAATGCAAAAAAGACTAAGCATCACCAAACTCTGGTGAAAGTGTAAATATGATTTATTATAGAGATTTTTTTTAAAAAAAAATTCTGGTCCAAAAGGACAAGAAATACCTTATCTTTCTACACTCTTTTTCTCCTCTTCTCCATATAACAATTTCAATGTACATAAGGAGAGGAAAGCTCCTAAGAATCTTAATTTTTAACAAATAATGCATCTGTTACTTTTGTTATACATATATGTTCTTTATCCTCTTAGTGTTTCTGTTGCTCAGTGGTTTTTTTCATCCTTTGAAACTAAGTTCCAGACGTCACAAATCCAGTAAATGTTTGGAAATCTAATCCTTTTGTTAGATTTCTCCAGCAATGATAGCATGTGGTTCATAGCATTGTCAGCTCTATTCTTCCCTTTTAAAATCAGTTTCATGCATTGTATCAGATCATTCATCCAACTGTTTTTTAACTCATTGGGAAAATTCATGTCTTTCTTTATTCTACGAGTCAAATTACTACAGTCAAAAATTCTAAAGAGAAAAAAGGCCAACCATCTTTAGAAAGTCCTGCTTCCTTCTAATACAAAACTACCTTAATTCTTCACCAAGACTGTCTTTTGTGGCCTGCCAAAAGCGTTTTGTTCATGAAGAATAGTGCATTTTGAGTTGTGATTATCAAAAATTATGCACACTTTGGTACATTTGCTATTATGTGCCTTTTAAAGCACCATTCAAATCTAAAGTCCTATGCAGTCATATTATTGAGCAATTTATAAAAACAACTTCAAAATGCATTTTATTTAATTATTATGGTTGGTCACACAGTCAGCCAGATGTTCAAACTGGATTTGGCATTTTTACTTGCCCATCGAATCCTTCCCAAGGTCTTGGAATAGGCAACTGTTGATATTTAATGGTGTTAAAGGTTTCTAGCAGGATGTAAACTGTTTAAGTAAAGCTGCCTTTTGCAATTGATTGATGGTGGTTTTGTCAATACTGATGGTGTTCAAGTGGTATTCCAGTTGTTTTGGGATTGCAATAACATCTAGACTTTTTGTTTTTCTTATCAATAATTGTTAAGTCTGGGGTGTTGTGTAGCGGTGCTTGTCTCTTTGAAGTCTAAAGTCCTACAGCACTTTCTCTTTTTCATTTTTCTATTACTTTGTCCATTTTGTGGTTTCACCAGTTATTATTATTATTATTATTATTATTATTATTTTATCCCACCTTTTTAATACATAATTCAATGGGGGAAATATATCTAATATACCTTTCTCCTGTTTTTCCCATAGCAAAAATCCTATGGGGTGACTGGGCTCAAGTCACCCACGAGACTTTCATGCCTAGGGCAGGACTAGAACTCACAATCTCCTGGTTTCTAGGCCAGCACCTTCACCACTTACATCAACCTAGCTCTCAAACTGTTTTTAAATGTGTCAGCAATGGAATCTATTCAGAGAAATAATTATATATTTTTATAAAATTATTTCTCAGATTCCTTTTCTCTCGGTGTATACAGTATATCTCTTAAAATATTCCTTGCCATTCTTTTTTCAAAATTTTAGTAAACAGAATTTAACCAGGATAAACACATAAGTCAGAGTTAGGCATATGATACATTTAATCAACTTTTGCTTGGCAGGGTATAAATAGAGGTGTGAAAATACAGAATGTAAACATGATAAATTTGTTTCTCCAGGTACATATCCTTCTCTTTACCAAGTTTAGTTTATTGTACATTAAAAAAAATAAGACTGTTGATAAGGAGATGAAATAAATTATTTTTTTTTAAAGCTATAGAGAGGAACCTCATAAATCAATTCACAGTTACTGAAACACAGAAAAGTTGTAAAATATATTTCTAGTTTCTGTATAACTTTCTCCACCACTCCATACTGAAGCAGAATACATCTTGCATAGCTTGAGAAATAACTTCCTTTTTTTGTTGTTGCTCAGTTTCAGCACTTTCTGTTATTGAACATGGAACAGAATTTTAATTGATTACTCTAGTAAATTTATTGATTTTTGTGAGGAAATGGTGTTGGCAATTGATTTGCAATTCTTCATTGTCATTTCAAGTTTAACTCCTTTTCTCTAAATATTTGTTTGAATGCTCTTTGGGAAAGTGCATTAGAACTGGAGGGAGGGAGGGAGGGAGGGAGGGAGGGAGGGAGGGAGGAAGGAAGGAAGGAAGGAAGGAAGGAAGGAAGGAAGAAATTACCAAGGTTCATATAGTTTGTAAATATGAACTAAGTAATTATATCAGTTAGTCAGTTAGTGCCATTACTGATCATAGTATTGGGAGTAGGTTAATTCAGAATTATCCTGCACTCATTGGTGACAGTTGGGGGGGAAAGAAGGCCAAAACAGTAAGTCATGCAAGACCATCACAGGCAACCTTCTTTGTAGGTAAATATCAGGCTCAGTCACTCTATAATATTCTTCTGCTTTGGGGAGAGCAGCAAAAGGTTCCAACTCCTATCAAAATGCACTTTATCAGATAAGTAGTTCTGTATTGTTCCTTTATGGTGCCTCTATCAACAGCCTGAGGCAGCCACCTTACTCTCTCTAAAAGTAGAACTGGCCATGCCCAGTGACACTTAGCTTCAAAGAAACTGAAAATTACTCCATTTATTTTCACTCTCAGTCAATTTGGAAATTAATTGACATTCTGGAACATACAAAAGGCTCTGTTCCTATTACTGAAAAGATAAAGATTTGAGTTCAAAACAATTGTTATGAAAGGTTTCTCATAAAGTGTCCAGCCCGCTATGGAGGTGCTGAATGCCATTTCTGTAAAAGCTGACAAAACATGATGTGAAAAACATGCTGGGAAGAGAACATACAGATGTCAGGGCCAAGCAAATACTTTTAACAAAAAAAAAAAAGTGGCATAAGAGTTTGTCTCTTGAAAAGAGAAAGGTGATTGCTCTCAAAAAGCCAAAATAGTTGTTACAAAAAGCAATCAATTGCTTTTGCAAGTGGATGACATGTACGATTCTTGGCAGACAGGAGAGATTCATAAGCAAACTGATGTATCAGCCAAATAGCACAGCTAGCAGTGACAGCCACAAAAACCAGGCGCACGGAGAGACTGTTTATGACAAGACAGCACAGACAAAGCTAAGTAAACAAATGACAGAAAGAAAAGGAAAAAACTCACTAAACAAGCTAACCGTTTAGAGCTGTGTAACTAATAAAGGGAAAAAAGGAAACTGCCATACACAGACATCTCCACAGTTATTTTACAAATCACCAAGTTTCCATCAAATAATTACAGTGAAGCTTCTAAAAGGAGAGGTTCTTTCCTTTCAAATCCAACTGTACACTAAGTATCAATCTAGCTTTCATTAAGATATCAAAGCAACCATCTGTAGAAGATGCTGTAGATTGTGCAGAGCAGGTAGCATTAGCTTTCCCTGTCTTACGTGCAGGGCAACCTCTTCAGGGTAGCTTTGTGGTTACCTAAGCCTATCCTATAGGCCAAGGTAATTAATCCTATGTGCTGCATATTTCAGTGCTTCCAAGAAGAGTATAGACCAGTTGTCGGTAAAAAGGATATACCCCCAGAGCATTTCTGAATATTTTTTTAAAAATTTGATTTATATGCCGCCCTTCTCCGGAGACTCAGGGCGGCTTACAATGCGCTAAGCAATAGCCTTCATACTTTTGTATATTTACAAAGTCAGCTTATTGCCCCCACAAACTGGGTCCTCAATTTACCTACCTTAGAAAGGATGGAAGGCTGAGTCAACCTTGAGCCTTAGTGAGATTCGAACCTGGAATAATTGCAGGCAGCTGATGTTAATAACAGGGCTTTAGACCACTGTACTATCCAATTTTGAGTTTTGCACTTGTATTTCAGATGCAACATCTTCAATTTTGTCTGACGCTCAATTGCTGAATAGGGGTACCCATGCCTGCACAACTGTGATTGGGTTCATGTTTTGGTATTGGCCTTTTTGATGGAAGGTATCTCCTGACATGATCCAGGACTCAGATTCTGATTCTGAAGAGGCTGCTCCAGCTGAACTAATAGAATATCAGCCTCAGGAGACACCAAGGAATCATCTGATTCCTCATGGTACCAAACACAGGTACCATGAGAACAGCTGGAGCATCAGATGGTGGCATGAGACTTAAACCCTGGGATTCTGAGAAAAGAAGGAAAGCAGAGTAAAGATAGTCAATAAGGTTCCTTGCCAAGCAAGGGTGTAACTCTTGATTAAAGACAGTTGGCTGCATCCTGATTTAAGAGGCAGCTTTGAATACTGTCTGATTTCCTCCTCTGCTTTGTCATTCTTGTAAATCTTGCTTGTGAAATCTGGTTGACAAACCTGACTTCGCTTTCTGAACTTTGGACTGGATTCGGACTGCCTTGATTATGCTTGTTGATGACCTATGGCAGAACTGAGATGGAGATGGTACTTCCCTCCTGGTGCTTGATTTTTAAAAAAACTTTTGACCATCACATTCTCCTAAGTTGCCTCTATGGGCTTGTGGATGGATTACAGTGGTTCTTCTGGGCTGGTTTCAGACAGTGCTGGTGAGGGGAGAGATCACTTCCTAGATTACTCCTGTGTGAGCTGCTGTAGAGTTCTATATTATCTCCTCTCCTTTAAAACATACACATGAAATCTACTGATTTGGGGTTTGGTATCATTCCCAGCTTGTCATGATTCTAGTGAATCTTGATATTGACCCATAACGTGTTTGCTATTCCCTGTAGCTCTGTGTAATTTACACATCTAATAACTATCATTAAGACATTCATCCAAGTTATTTCTAAGGATGTTGAAAAACAACAAAGATGGGCAAAGGTCTCCTGGGCACATAAGAGCCATGAGGCCAGGAGATTACCCAAATTATAGATTGCTCCTTCATGAGTGGCACAATCCTATCTACAGCCAATTAGGAACCAAGAAGGCACTGTTTACATAGGACCATCATCCCTGTCTTGTTGGGATTCTAGTTTGAGTTTATTTTGTCCCATCCTGTTCCTCAAATTCCAGTCTCCAAGTAAACTCCCCCATTGCATCTCTAGCCCAGTCTGATTAGATTATATCTCATTCTCTCTATGTCTTTGGTTAAGTCTTCAAGTAACTAAGATGAGAAAATTAATTGAACCTTATAGTATTCCACAGGAGAGCAATCATAGGGTTGACCAGCAACTAGATCCATCCACTCAGGACAGAGCAGACCCACCAATGTCAGGCACCATGTCTTGGCAGAACCAAGAACCATGTCAAGAGTTCATCAGAGTAGCTTCTTTATTGCTGCTAGCCTATAGACAGGAATCTTGCCAGACAAAGCACAAATTTGCATAACTATTAGGTATATCCTGTGAAGGGTTAGAGAGGGTCCACCCTGGTTCCCTTCCTGGCTTATCTGCTTCTTAGCTCCTTGGGGGAAAAACTTCCCTCCTGCAAATCTATACCCTATACAAATCTATATCTATACATTTTAAGAAGGATTCCATTTGCCTCTTAGCTCCTTGGGGAAAAAAACAACAACCTCCCTCCCTCAAATCTATACCCATTTTAAGAAACCACGAGATATTTAAATTACATAAAATGGCAGAATACAAGGATACTTAATAAAAACCTTTTCTGATTTTGCAGTTTTGCCCAGATGCATCCGTTATATCTAGAACTCCTGAATTATCATTATTATTTGAATTCGCTTTGGTGAAATCCAAAGCAGAATCCCATATCAAATTTTTATAAAGGTTAAATCAGATGTTTATTAATCATTGAGAACTTTGGAATCACACTATCTTAAACTGTTGAACAGGGCTGTCTAGCAGCCCAGAACCAAAGGAGCAAAAGGTGATTCAGGGCACGTGGGGTACTCCTTTCATACCAGTGGGCAACACATTTTTTTAAAAATGGCATCTTTTCCCAGTTCCTATGGCTGCCCTCTGCAGCTGCTGAGAGATCCCAATGAAACATATATTTGGAAATAGGTGCCCCATTCAAATCACCTTTTCTCTTCAAATCTAGATCTCAGTGTAGCATAAAACTGTACAGTTTTTTAAAATATAAACTATGATCTTAAGATGGGGTAAGCATCTTATTCACATTTATTACACTGCTCAAAGAATGTTTAGAAAGGGTTGGATACCAACTACTTTGTGGTGGAAAATACAGTTGAAGGAACACTTACTTGTAGGATATGGCTTGTTCTACTAATGCTGTATTTATTTGTTTGTTTGTTTGTTTGTTTACTGCCTATAGTATTTTTATAAACAACGTGGTGAACACGCGTGGTGAACACGCTTCCTCTTCCTATTTTTTCCACAACAACAACCCTGTGAGGTGAGTTGGACTGAGAGAGTGACTAGCCCAAAGTCACCCAGCCAGCTTTCATGGCTAAGGCAGGACTAGAACTCACAGTCTCCTACTCTATAGCCTAGTGCAGTGATGGCTAACCTTTTTGCCGTCGCATGCCAAAAGCGGAGGGAGCACAGGGGGATCGCACACACGTGTGCCCACACCCATAATTCATTGCGCCCGCCCACCGCGCATGCATGTGCGACCCCCCCTCCCCGTGCAACCCCCGCTTTTGGCACGCGATGGCACGGTGGGCCCAGTAGGCCTGTTTTTCACCCTCCCCAGGCTCCAGAGGCTTTCTTGAGCCTGGGGAGGGTGAAAATGGCCTCCCCCACATCCCTGGAGGCCCTCTGGGGACTGGAAATGGCCCATTTCCTGACTTCCGGTGGGCCCTAGGTTCGCCATCACGGGCCTAGTGCATGGGTGTCACACTCGATTGCGTCATGTGACGTATCGGGACATTTTTTGCCTTTGCGGAGCCAGGCTGGGCGTGGCCTGTGTGTGACGCATCCAGACTGCCAGTTTTACAGGCCTGGCCTAGTGAATCTAACCCTAGACCAAACTGGCTCTCAGCATTCACAAAAATGTAAGATTATCACGATGGCAAAACTGTTTATTATTTCATGTAGTCAATTTATTTAAAAATGTGGCCGAGGTACATATTGTATATAGTACGATCTTTTTATTTCCTTTTTAAAGCATCTGATTTTTCTATTTCTCCTTCTTTGATCTTCCTTTTTTGTATAAAATGTTTTTGATAGAAGATGCATTGCTTTGCTGTATAAATGTACTATATTGATTTTTCCCATAATAAGATATTTTAATTTTTTTTAGAAAAAAAGTTTGGATGGTAAAGAACATCATGGCAGGCTAGAGAAGTTGGCTGGAAATATCCTCAGGCATAATTTCCACAATTTCTATAATTTCAAATATGACCCTTTGCCCAAAAGGTTTTATTATCTGTCAGGTGATAGAAGAAAGTATTCAGAAACTTCAAATTATGGAGTTCTGAGACAGATCTGAAGAGCCAATATATAGTGCTGATGAAGCCAACAAGGTTTGGCCTACAGCACTGTCTAATGGAGGTATCACCTGGAATTACAGACAGGCCATATTATTATGAGTATTACAGCTGTGCACAGTTCAAAAATAATTGAGCAGAATTGCTTCAGACTTTACATGAGTGAGTGACTGCTTTGAAGAGTTCATTCATTAAGAGCAAAGCAACTCTTCAAGCTGCTAAACCTTTTTTTCAGGCTCACATGAAAGCCTAAATAAAAAAGTATTTAAATAATAGAAAGGATCTCTGCTTGTATGAAGTCTTCAATCATTTTCAAAACACCCACATCCTTAATGAAGATACATTTCAACTGGCCTGGTTAAGTGTGATGAAAACATCTACCTCAAAGACAGATATAAGATAAAAACCATTCACAAATGAATTCCTATTATCCAGATATACTCATTAAAATTGAAAGCTTTTGTGTTGATCTGTCTCCTGTTACATTTTGTGATGATGATGTGCAATCTACACATTGGTTGCGATTTTATAATGCCATTTAAAGTTTATTATCTGAAACAGATCACAATTTTGGCCAGGAATTCATGTAGTATTCGCATGTTATTCTTGACACTAAACTTTTAAGTTTTGAAAATAATTATAGATTGTCAATATTAATTTAACAAGAGATTTATAATACTTGCAGCTTAATGAGCCATTGCAAATGTACTTAATGGCTTGTTGGATAAAGCTAAATCATTTGATGGCTAATGCAGAACTTTGCTGCCATCTGCTGTTCAGATATTTGAATACAGGATGCCTTACTGAAACTTCTCTTGTTCCCTTTTAATGATTTCTGATATGCTTCACCTCCCATAATCTTCAGCCCCTGGCCACTTTGATTGGATAAAGAGTTCAAGCCTTGTGTATCTGAAGAATACTGGGTTCCAGTCACATATTAATAGCATGATAGTGAAGATACCCAATTATATATCTCCACCCCTAGCAAATTAAGCAATGCTATGAACATCTTCTCCTGGTGCCTGGAGGTTATATGGATCTGGATTGGGAACAACAGACTTCAACTAAACCTGGCCAAAAGTGAGTGGCTGTCAGACACGAAAGAGAAAAGTTCCAATTAAACTGATTATCCCTCATGCCTATGCACAGAAATCTACTCAACTAATGGTCAGCACTATTTTGGTGCTAGATAAGGGTCAATGGAATCCAAGAAGGGTTGGACATAATCTGCTTGTGACTACATAGCAATTCTAGTTTTGACTCCATCCTCAGGTTGTGCCCCTGCTTCTCCTACCATGGCTTTGATTTTTTGCATCTGCTGATTGCAGGACCATGCCATCTTTGGTGCTGGATGGGATTGCAATACCCTAGATAGACACAGTACACAATCCTCCGAGACTCACAACTCCTGCTCAATGAACAGGTGGCAGTCATAGCTTTGCACAGCTTCATCTTGTGCATCCGTTACACCTGTTCTTTGATTGACAAAATCACTCACATCCTAGTCACTTCCAAATTGGATTACAGGCAGTCCTTGACTTATGACCACAATTGAGATCAAAATTTCTGTTGCAAATTGAGCCAATTGTTAAGTAAGTTTTGCTTCATTTTACAACCTTTCTTGCCATGGTTGTTAAGTGAATCACTGGGGTTGTTCAGTTACTAACATGGTAATTAAGTGAATCTGGCTTCCCCAATGACTTTGCTTGTTAGAAAGTCGCAAAAGATGATCAGATGAATCCGGGACACTGCACCATCATAAATTGCCAAACATCCAAATTTTGGTCACATGATTATGGAGATGCTGCAATGGCCATAAGCATGAAAAGCAGTCATAAGTCACTTTTTTTTAGTGCTGTTGTAACTTTGAACGGTCATTAAATCAATGGTTGTAAGTCAAGGACTTACAACTACATGAGGCTGCACTTGAAGAGTATTTGGAAAATTCAGATGGTACAAAATGTGGTCGTGCAGGCAGTTATGTATGCTCCTAGAACCGTGATGGCAAACCTATGGCACGCGTGCCACAAGTGGCACATGGAGCCATATCGGTGGGCACATAAGCTCAGCTCCGCTGTGCATGCAAGCTCAGCTCCAGTGTGCACTGATTTTCAGGCCTTCTGGGCCCACCAGAAATAGGGAAATAGGCTGATTCCTGCCTCCAGAGGGCCTGGGGTGGGGGAAGCCCGTTTTTGGCTCTTCCCAGACTCCAGAGCCTCTCTAGGAGCCTGGGGAGGGCGAAAACAGCCTCCCCCCCACCAGAGGCTGGAAACGGCCTGTTTGCAACTTCCAGTGGGACAGGAAGTCGGCAACGGGCCTTTTCCGGCCTCCGGAGGGCCTCTGGGGAGAGAGGGAGGGAGGCCATTTTTGCCCTCCCCAGGCTCCAGAGCCTCTCTAGGAACCTGGGGAGAGGAAAAAATGGGCCTATCAGGCCCATCATGCCATCATGTGCCAAAAGCAGGGGGAGCCGCATGCAAATGCGTGGGGGGCATATAATTATGGGTGTGGGCACGCACGTACGTGACACCCCCCCCCCGCTCCCCCTGCTTTTGGCACGCAATGGCAAAAAGGTTAGCCATCACTGTCCTAGAATAATGCTTACTATACCTTTGCACTGTGAGTTACATTAGTTACCAGTTTGCTTTGGGGTCCAATTCAGGATACTGTTTTTAACCTTTAAAGCCCTTCATGGCATGGAATCATTTGAGGGACCACTTCTCCCTGGTTTCAGCAGCTTACCCCATTAGATCTCATGGAGAAGATATGCTGGAGGTAAGAGGGATCTTCCTTTGATATGACTCAGGAGATGTGCCTTCTCTGCTGTGGCACCTGCTTTATGGAACATTCTTCTCCCAGAAATTAGATTGGCCCCATCCCTTCTGATTTTTTGAAAGACTTTCAGGACTTGGCTATCAGAGGTAATATTCAGCAGGTTCTATTGACCAATTCTGGAGAACCGGTAGTGGAATTTTTGAGTAGTTCAGAGAACCGGTAGTAAAAATTCTGACTGGCCCCGCCCCCATGTATTCTCTGCCTCCTGACTCCCAGCTGGTCGGAAGGAAATGGGGATTTTGCAGTAACCTCCCCCTGGAGTGAGGTGGGAATGGAGATTTTACAGTATCCTTCCCCTGCCTCGCCCACTAAGCCATGCTATGCCCACCAAGCCACACCCACAGAACCAGTAGCAATTTTTTTTTAAACCCACCACTGCTGGCTATGCTGCCAGACAATGAGGCTCTGGAGATTTGTCTTGATATCTCCATGGTCAAGGTGGTCATTTTTATCCTTCCTTTGCCAATGGTTAGTATTTTTGTTTTTATGATATTTATTGCTATGGTTTTTAAAGATTTCATGTGGTGTGTTTTTTTTAATTATTTGATTTATATGCCGCCCTTCTCCGGAGACTCAGGGCGGCTTACAATGCATTAAGCAATAGCCTTCATGCTTTTGCATATATTTATACAAAGTCAGCTTATTGTCCCCACAACCTGGGTCCTCATTTTACCTACCTTTGAAAGGATGGAAGGCTGAGTCAACCTTGAGCCTGGTGAGATTTGAACTTGCAGTAATTGCAGGCAGCTGATGTTAATAACAGTGCTTTAGTCTGCTGCACCACCAGGGCTCTTTTTCTTGACTATTTTTTATTGGAGCAGCATGGTGGTCTAGTGGTGAAGATGCTCACCTTCCACTTGGAAGGTTGAGGATTCAATCCTAGGTCATGACAGATGTTTCTCTCTCGGGGCACAAAGAGAAAATATCTGCTGTGAACTCCACATGGGCATCAGGAAGGGCATCCGGGCAGTAAACACTCAGCTCCATCTAGTCACCAGACTCTACCCCAAATAGAGATTACAGAATCATAAAAAGATTGGCTGTTTTATCTATTGTTGTACCACGCAGAATTGCTTTTGGTGAGATGGGTGGCTATACACATTTAAGAAATAAAATAACTAAATACAAAATTAATTCTGGATTAGATAATTATGCACGCTCTTTTATGGCTTCAAGTGAGTGATGACTTGCTATCACAAATATTTAACACCCTCACCTTGAGCTCTCCTGTAAAGTCATCTCACCTCCATCTCTTTAGTGAAATTCACAGATTTAGTTGCTGGTGCTATATGTCAGCCTATCCATATCACTCGAGAGTCCACATATTTACTGTGTGCTTCTATTTATGGTGATATAAGTGTTGTTCACACCTCATTCACACCTGGTATGATCATCAATCTGAAATAATCTGTTGCAATTTTATAATGTAAAGCAGTTATTTTGTCCCTCCGCCAAAATTCCAGAAGAAACATCTTGACCTACCCCATTCTCTACCTTTGGAGGGCTTCAGGCATCTGCCCCACCAAACAACCTTTGAGAAACACCTTTTTAAAGTATGTCTTCTATTTCTAAGAATGGCAGAATCTAAAGTAGAAACGACTCTATTCTTTTTTTGTTTAAGTAGCTGTTAGTATTCCTTGAAAATAACTGTCTTCCTGATTTCCCACACATATTCAGGGTGGATGATAAAGCTCTTTGGTATCTTTGGTAAACTTTTGTAATCACTGGATTCCCATACCCTTAAGCATCCTATGTCAGTGGTCACTAACCGGGGATCCAGAAAATGTTGGTGGTCCACGGAGAAATTTTCGTATTTTTGCATTTTTTATATTGCACTCATCCTCAAGCTATGGCCCCTAGTCCAGATATGGCCCGAGAGCAATTAATCTGGCCCATGCGCAGGAACACACCGCTGCACTGCCCCATCACCCCACCCACATGCCAGCCCCCACTCTTAAGGCCAAACGCAAACCTCACCTTGAGTAGAGCGGTGCGAGCCACACGAATTGGAACTGGAAGGTAAGACCAAGAGCTCGCCGCGCTCAGCCGAACGGCATCCTGGTGTGGGGGGAGGTTCAGCCACCTTTCGGGCCTACATCTCTCCTTCTGCAAGATCTCTAGGTTGGACTGTAATGGTCACAGGACTGGCTGGTTGGTCATTCCAAAGCAGCTCCTCCATCCGGGTGCACCGGCCTGCCAGGGAGCTGCCTAATCCCCGGCAGGCTGCTGCAACCAGGTGGAGGAGCTACTCCGGGATGACCAACAGGCCAGTCCTGTGAGTGAGACTACTACAGCTCTGGAATATGGGACTGGCTGTGGTGGGCCTAGGAATCTCTGCCTTGGGGTGGCACGTGCAATGTGCAACTTTGCAGGTGGTGCAATATGGAAAAAGAAGCGCAGCCCTCTCCGTCCAGAATGAAATAATGGTGCTGTAATGCAGTGCAAGCGGGCAGAAGTGGTGGCTGCGATGGCTGGAAGCTGCGGGAGCGAAGCACTACTTTCATTTGCGCGGCAACAGCATTCTGCCTTGTGCCAGCTGGTGGCACAAGGCAACCCTTGTCTCCTGTTACTTGGCACTTGGAGCAGTAAATGGCATCTCGTCCGGTGAGCAGCCGGATTTTGCTCTCCATTGCAGATACCAGATCGGCCTCCTGCAAGCTCTTGTCTCTCGAGGAGCGCTCCCTGAAGCGGCGCAGGAAACTTTGGTTGGGCTCCTCAAGAGACGAGAGCTTGCAGGAGGCCAATCTGGTGTCTGCAACGGAGAGCAAAATCTGGCTTCTTCTCTCTGCTGTAGTGCGGCATCAGGATTCCACCTTGGTATATTTGCGGCGCAAGGCAGCCCTTGTCTCCTGCTGCTTGGGACTCGGAATGGTAAACAGTGTCTGGTTTGGGGAGGAACCAGTTTTTGCTCTCCATTGCAGATGCCAGATCAGCCCCCTGCAAGCTCTTGTCTCTCAAGGAGACCGGCCAAAGTTTCCCACGCCGCTTCAGGGAGAACTCCTCAAGAGACGAGAGTTTGCAGGGGGCTGATCTGGCATCCGCGATGGAGAGCAAAATCCAGCTGCTCCCCAGACCAGTCGCCGTTTACCACTCTTGAGTCCCAAGCGGCAGGAGACTAGGGCTGCTTTGCGCCACTGGCTGGTGCAAATATACCGAGGGGAATGCTCATGCTGCGCAAGTTCAAGTAGTGCTTTGCTCTCGCACTTCTTCCAGCCCTTGTTGGTGCTCCATGCACCTCGGTCTCTCAGGGAGATGCTTGACTTCCTCTCAGCCCCAAGACACTGGCTGGTCCATGAGATGAGAGAGAGAGAGAATCAGAGAGAGAATGAAAGAGAGAGAGAGAGAGACAGAGAGAGAATGAGAGAGAGAGAGAATGAGAGAGAGAAAGAATCAGAATGAGACAGAGAGAGAAAGTGACAGAATAAAAGAGAGAGAAAGAGACAGAATGAAAGAGAGAACAAGAGGGAGAATGAGAGAGAGAGAGAAAGAGACAGAATCAGAGAGAGAGTGAGAGAGAGAATGAGAGAGAATGAGAGACAGAGAAAGAATGAAAGAGAGGGAATCAAAGAGAGAGACAAAATGAAAGAGAGAATCAGAATGAGAGAATCAGAATGAGAGAGAGAGAGAAAGAGGGGGAGAGAGACAGAGAGAATGAAAGAGAAAGAATGGGAGAGAGGGGGGGGGAGAGAGAGAAAGAGAAAGAGAGGAGGGAGAGTGCCTGAAGGACTCCATCCCGTCACTGGGAGTCCAGGTGCTTCAGCAAGCGGTGCACTGGATTCGTATTAGTGGTCCACAAAATTTAAAATTATGAACTTGGTGGTCCCTGAGGTCCAGAAGTTTGGGGACCCCTGTTCTATGTCACCGACAGTGCAACTTCAGAAATGGTCTTCTCTAATTTTGATTTGTTTGCAAAATTACCCAGCAAAAAGGGCCAGCTGGATATTATTCTGATATAATTGCCGAGGATGAGACCAAAAGTTGGGATTTTATAAGCATTACCATTTGGATAGCCTGAGGCACCACTACAGTAATAGAGGTTAAGGTTAATCATACAAACCTTAATCTGTTGAGCAGAAAATGTGAATGTAATCAATCTCTGCGACTGTTATTGCAAGGATAAATTATATATAATAGCAATAATGGATCCCAACTATTATAGGGTATAAACAGATGGTGAAGCAGCCAAACAAGAGGCTCACAGGCACAGGCAATTGTTTTAGATGATTCCAGAAACCAGAAAATAGTAATGAGGAAGGCTTAACTTTAAAAATGCTTTTCTTATTTTTATGATGCCCATAGTTACCCAAAGCTGCTAACAACCTGAAAGGATGTAGTAACATGCAAGAAGGACCCAAGTACAGGTAAGAGAATATTGAGTGTGCCTACACTGGACATATTTCTCCCTCAGCATATTCCTTCCATGTGTTTCAGTATACAACTACACACGTCGTCACATCATGAGCCATGACTGATCAAAGGTCCAAATAAGTTTGAGATCTATCTATATACATGTGAGCCCTTTTGTTCTTTCCCCCTTCCCCACAATGGCAAACACACAATCAGGCATGCCTGCCAAGATTTTATTAAGCAATCAGACTAGAAACCCTTGCAGATAAGAGTTTTGGCAGTAAACTGCGAAATGCCTGCCGAGTCAGTTTTCACTCACAGTCAGCAAGAGAGAGTTTCTCCTCAGTCCGGTTCAGTAGCAAAAAGTAATCCACGAAGCCAGAGTTAGCCCAAGGTCCAATCCAAATATGCACAAGCCAGATTTCAGCGCTGTGACTCTCAGGTTTTTAACTTTGACCGTCACAAAGCCTGAAGAGCAATCACACCCACTTTTATTCCTTGTGGGGTGTGGCTCAGTGACTCAGCTCAATCTCTGGCCCTCCCACGCCTCTTGCATTGTGGCGCACGTTTCTCCCTCCCACACTGCCTGGGATCAAACCAGGATTCATCATCCTCACTCCCTATCTGTTGTTACTCCGATATGCTTTCCTCCTGGCATATCCCAGGCTGTTCCTCTTGACCTTCGGTGAGGCATTGCCAGAGAGGAGGGTCCTGGAGAGGGAGGCCTTACCAGTTCCTCCCCATCACCTTCTGAGTCCTCTTCCTCTGTTAGGACAGGCTCCAGAGTCAGGGTCACAACACCTTTCGGTTATTAGAGAGGAACCCAGAAAGGAGTGTTTGCAGCGAATGCTCAAAAAAATCTGAGATGGTAGCCACAATAGTGCAATCAAAACTCTGCCTTTTTTATGGATGTCATATAAGACTGCACACAAAAATTCTTTCTTCCCATATAGTTGTGCCTTGGATTGATTTTTTTTTTACTCTGTTACTCTTATTCTGGAAGAGGTAATTATTGCTATTTGTATTCTATTTCTTTAAAAAAATAAAACCTCCCCAATCATTGTTCTTATGGTAAGCAGGAAATGCTGCATATGGCACAGATGTTGACTAGGGCTGAAAACCTAATCTACAATTTCTCTAATTTATTAGAAAGGATTATATGAAAGCATCAATTGGCCAAAAGCATTATGGGCCCATCTTGTGCTGACCAGGGCCTAATGGAAGATGGCAATGTGAAAGGCAAGAGAGTCAGTAGTAAAGAGCAGGAATTAACAAATGAAAGAAAGGAAATGAAAAACAAACACAAGTGTGTTGTGTGATCATAGAAGTAACAGAAACAGCAAGAATATAATAAAACTGAATGACTGTGGCTGATCTTGAAGAATGCGGGTGATGAATATCTATGGAGATTCTCAGTCACACAGCGCATGGTTGTCCCAAAGATACTCTTTAGAAAGGTAACTGGACTTTCTTTGTTTTGCTTGAAGACGTTTTGCTTAGTGGTGAAATTCAAATTTTTTTACTACTGGTTCTGTGGGCGTGGCTTGGTGGGCGTGGCAGGGGAAGGATACTGCAAAATCCCCATTCCCATCCCACTCCTGGGGGAAGGATATTGCAAAATTTCCATTCCCACCCCACTCTGGGGCCAGCCAGAGGTGGTATTTGCCAGTTCTCCGAACTACTCAAAATTTCCACTACCGGTTTTCCGAACTACTCAAAATTTCTGCTACCGGTTCTCCAGAACCTGTCAGAACCTGCTGGATTTCACCCCTGGTTTTGCTTCTCATCCAAGAAGCTTCTTCAATTCTGACTGACTGAATGATGGAGAATGGAAGGCTGAGAGAGGGCTGTTCAGTCTTAATGTAGATGAAGATAACAAAGTCCACATTCTGGACGGAAAGGACCGCTGGTTTGAAAGCGGGGTCAAATAAGCCATCCACATTAGAATTGAACAGCCCTCTCTCAACAGAGTGGGAGGGATATTTACACCATCTCTCTCAGTCCTTTCAGCAGTTCCAAGAAGATTCCACACCCATTTGCACTATTCAGGTGTCCCTGAGGAGATAAACCTCCAAGTGGCCTCAACAGCTCTCAGAACGAGTGCTTAAATGCCAGGTGACTCCAAGGAATATAATCCTTCCAACCTCCACCATTCAGTCAGAACTGAAGAAGCTTCTTGGATGAGAAGCAAAATGTCATCAAGCAAAACAAAGAAAGTCCAGTTGCCTTTTGAAAAAGCACCTTTGGGACAGTTGATGAAGGTATCCATAGACCTAAATGTATAGATTTAATTATAAGTGAGAGGGCTAAATGTATGTCAAATGCATGAACTTCTGTTATCCAGATCATTGCGTAGGAATTTGTAGGTTGGTGATAGTTGCTTATTCTGTGAATTGTGGCAATGATAGAACTAGGGATTTGTTTTGAAAAAAACGATCAGCATGCTGAATGAACACAATCCAGTAGGAGAAATTATATGAATGAAGCAATAGGTGGGAATTAGACCAGAAAGAAAAGTGCTTTGGGGACCATGAATTAATGGAAATGAAGATTGTTTGGTGAGTATCTCGTTAGAAAAAGTTCTCTTTGTTTGGAATCTGTGTTTTAAACATAAATCTATTTATGCATATGCAAGGAAAAAGAATTACCATATTTTCCAGACTGTAAAATGCTCCGGATTATAAAATAAGATGTCTCTGCCTCCCAGCATCCTCCGGTATTCATTTGGCCTGTTTGCCATGGCCCATTCGCCACCACTGCCCTTTTGCTGCAGTTTGGTGTGGCCCGTTCGCCGCCACCGCGGCCCATTTGCCACCATGGCCCATTCTAGAACAGCTGATCAGCTCAGCATCAAGCCCCCTCCTCCCGCCGCAATATTTGCTGTATAAAACGCAGAGTTTTCCACCCACTTTAGAGGGGGAAAGGTGCATCTTATACTCTGAAAAATATGGTAATCCGAAAATAAGACTGAGATAATTAATGAAGACTATAAGGATGGTTAAGATGGGACAGATCTTTTTTACACTGTCAAACGTGGCCCTTGGGGAGAAAAATTGGGAAGATTAAAAAAAGGAGAAAGAAACTAGAGTAAAAGTAGAATGTCTGCTGGAATAGAAAATAAAATAGAAGGCAATAGATTCATCTCTTAATTAAATGAATGGAAACTGAACAAAAGAAAGAGATGAAGAAACTGCTTAGAACAGAATAAAAAGTATGCATGCAGGCACACTGAAGGAAACAGTTTTGAAGCAGATCAAAAGAGGCAGAGAAAACAGAAAGTGATTTTGATGGAATTTTTTAAAAAAATCCCTTGGGAAGTGCGTGAAAAGATACGGCAGGAACTTTCAGCAGAAGAAATAGGGTTAAGAGTAAAAGGGATGTAGTTATTTGGAAATATGAATTGAGGGGAAAGTAGGAAAGAATATTTCCTTGAATAGAATAGAATAGAAGGCAATGTTCTGAAAGGTAGAATAAAATGAATGTTACAGTAGTATTAAAAGAAATTAGGAAAAGGAAGTATAAATATAGGGAGAATGTTTACAAATTGAGACTGTCAATCCTTTTTTGTTTTTGTTTTTTTGAAATTTACTGGAAATTTCAGAGAAATTTTTAAATTTAGAGTATAATTATCCCTATACAGGTAGTCCTCGATTTACAACGGTTTGTTTAGTGACCGTTCAAAGTTACAACGGCACTGAAAAATGTGATTTATGACCACTTTTCACAGTTACAACTTCTGCTTCATCCCCATCATCATGTGATCAAAATTCAGATGCTTGGCAGCTGGTTCATATTTATGACCGTTGCTGTGTCCCAAGGTCATGTGATCCCCTTCTGCGACCTTCTGACAAGCCAAGCCCATGGGGAAGTCAGATTCATTTAACAATTGGGATACTAACTAATCAACTGCAGTGATTCACTTAACAACTGTGGCAAGAAAAGTTGTAAAATGGGGCAAAACTCACTTAACAAATTTCCCACCTAAATTCTGGGCTCAATTGTGATCGTAAGTCAAGGCCCACCTATAATTTCTTTAGCTCGAGTTATATTGCTCTTTCTTCATCTTGTTCTGCATTTTGCATCATCACACTTGCAGCAAAATGGAATATATGATGATTATGTACTGTAGGAATGTAACATGGGCTACCATAGAACTTAGAATAATAGAATTGGAAGGGATTGTGGAGGTCTTTTAGTCCAATCCCCTGCTCGAGCAGGAGACCCTATATCCGTGATGGTGAACCTATGGCATGTGTGCCACAGGTGGCACGCAAAGCCAAATCTGTGGGCACTCGAGCATTGCCCTAGCTCAGCTCCAGTGCACATGTGCATGCCAGCCAGCTGATTTTTGGGCCTTCCGGGCCCACCAGAAGTTGGGAAACAGGCCATTTCCGGCCTCCAGGGGGGAGGCCGTTTTCACCCTCCCCAGGCTCCAAGAAAGCCTCTGGAGCCTGGGGAAGGTGAAAAACAGGCCTACCAGGCCCACTGGGCCATCATGTGCCAAAAGTGGGGGGAGTGCGGGGGTTCGCACACACATGCGTGGGGGGTGGGGCGCATTGAATTATGGGTGTGGGCACGCACACAGGCAACACCCCCATGCTCGCCCCGCTTTTGGCATGCGACGGCAAAAAGGTTAGCCATCACTGCCCTATATCATTTCAGACAAATGGTTGTCCAGTCTCTTTGAAAACTTTCAGTGATGGAGCACTTCTGTAGGCAAGCTGTTCCATTGATCGATTGCTCTCACCATTAGGAAATTTTCAAGCATTTTCACCAATGGTCTCATTTTCTCTTGCTATCTCTAGTGTGCTCCTTCTACTTTGTCAACACAGAGACTGTAGAGGAGCAAACACACAATAACTGCTGGGGGGAGTTGCAATCACATAAGAATAAGTAGTACTGATGGGTAGGATATATTGATTTACAGATGCATGCATGTGTAGACCGGAGGAATGCATGGGTCAACACAGGATGGAGATGTGGCATATATTTGGGATTGACATAGGATTGGGATTAACATGTGGCATATATTTGTCTTTGATCTTGCCCACTTCTCTTTTGTACTCTCCATTGGCATGTACCCCTTTCAAAAGGTTACCCCAAATATTATGAGCAAGAGCTATTCCACTACTTTCTGATTGGCAAATTGACTCCCACCCCAAATGCAGATGATTAGAACAATAATAGATACTTTATTTTATTTACCAATTTTTTAAATTGGTGATATTTGGAGTTGGGTTTGTGGCTATCAGTTAAGAATCTCAAGTTAGCACCCAAATCTAAGTGCACTTTTCACTTATAATTGTACTTTTTGTCAGAATGCAAAGAATGACAGTTGGATCCAACCTTATGCCATACTACGTGTTGGAGCCATTGAAATAAATGTGGCTAAAGTTGGTTATGTCTTAAGTCATAAACCTGTGGACCTAAGTAATGGTTCAAGTTAGTTATGGCCTACTTAAAGTCCTAAATTTCAGTGGGTCTGCCTTAAATATGATTAAGTTTGAATCCACCTCCAAATAAGTAATTAGCAGGAACCAAATGATTTTTGTCAAAAAGCAATTCTCGCCATATTATATATCAGAATGAAAGTGGGTGTGTTGTGTTCCAAACCATTTGTGATATGGCACAAGAGTCTGCAGATCAAAGAAAAATGGTCTAAGAAGACTGATGCTTACAAGACATTAGTCATCCTAGTTTGGGGGCTGAAATCCTTTGGTCTTGAGCTGGCTCATAAATGTATACCCTAACAAGAATGCAATAAAAATTGTGTAGTATTGTTTGTCCAGAAGGTGGCACCTGGACACTGTATATGGTTTCTTAAGTTTCTGATATTTGTTTCCAGCCAGCTGTGATGATGCTTCTTTTTCTTTGGTGTAGTATTGTTTTACTTCTAGCTTGTAAGTGAATTTAATTTTCATTTTAACTGAACTAGATTGATCAGCTGCAAAGAAGGACCAATAGGAGAATTGGGATTATTATGTCATTTTTTAAAAAACTTTGTGATATATATCAGCATGGCATAGTTTCATTTGAGTTCTGAGAATAAATGTAAAAGAAAACAAACACAACACTTTTGAGAATACAAAGATTAAGATCATAGATTTATCAAGTTCCAGACAACACTAAACAATGGGCTTCATAATGTGAAGTGGGAAAGACCAGGTCCACATGTGAAGATTTGTTTGTTTATTTGTTTGTTTGTTTGTTTATAAAATTTATATGGCCGCCCTCTCATTTTCAGTGAGTCTAGGCGGCCTACAAAAAAAAGCTAAATTAAACTCAAAGTCAATTCAATTAAACTGATTTATTGCTGAAAGCCTAATCTTCTCAGCTAAGGTTGGCACATGCTTAAAGTTAGATAAGGCTCAACGGTACTGCAGGGCAGTTAAACTTAGTTCTCTGTGACTATGTAGGGATTCTAAGCTGATCCCCCTTTTCACTCTACCCTCAGACTCTGCCATCCCTTCTCCTACACACAATTTCACAACAGCAGAGTACATTATTTGTGGGGAGGGAATGAGATATTGTATTAAAATCCATTCATATTTATAACCCTGTTGAAATTTCCTGAAACTGATGTGAAAAATGGAGATAATGGGCAGTCCGTTTCATGTAGTGGTTAAAGCACTAAGCTAAATTCCAGGAGGCTCTGAGTTCTAGTCCTTCCTTAGGCACAAAGCCAGTTGGGCAAACTTGGGCCCATCCGTCTCTCTCAGCCCTAGGAAGGAGGCAACGACAAACCATTTCTGAAAACATTGCTAAGAAAGCTATAGGAAATTATCCAGTCAATCGCCAGGGTTAATACTGACGCAAATGCACACAAAAATGGTGGGTAAAATAATAATATGCATGTATGTCCCTATAGACAACAATGGGAAAGGACTTTAGCGGAAATGAGCACCTTTTTTATTCTTTCCAACTCAAAGGAATGTTGATAAGAAATTATGTAAAGAGCATGAGACGCTGCCTGTCCATCAGCAGAAGAATAACTTTTTGAAAACTGACTTTGCAAAAAGTGTTAGGGTTTCAACCACCTAGAATTTTGATGTGGTGGAGATACCCCTGCAGAACAAGACCAACATGTTGGAAATTAGACTTCCACTGACTTCAGCTTCTCAGGATGGGATAGGATCCCAAGGACCTTGGCATCTCAGGATCATCACAAAGGAGCAGTGACTTCAAACAGAGAATTAAGGATTCTCTATGAGTCCTCTGTTTGTCTCTCACTCTCTCTGCTCCCTGCTAATCTCAGCTTACTTTCTTCTGCCTTTGTTCCAGGACAAACACAGCCCACGTGCTCTCTGTCTTTTCTAGTTAATTAGGAGATAGGCTTTGTTTATCCCTATCACGCATTTTTCTTAAATAAATCTGCTTTTGGTTATAGTTATGCAATCTGATTCACTGTTCATAAAATTTGTTCTTGCTCTCAGGAACACTTATTCACCATGCATGAATCTTTTCCCTCCAACTCAGATTTGGCATGGGGGAGAAGCCAACAAAAATAAGATCAAGTTCTGAAATGGGCCAGATCTGCAAGGGAAAAAAATCTAAAATGGGCAGCAAGAAGAACAGCTCGCTTCTTCTCCTGGTCACCAGACCCAGAAAGGTATATGCCAATATTTTTCAACCTTAGCAACTTTAAGATATATGGACTTCAACTTCCAGAATTACCTAGTCAGCATGATGGCTGAGGAATTCTAGGAATTCAACACCATATATCTTAAAGTTGCCAAAGTTGAAAAACACTAGTGCCATGTTGGTGAACCTTTTCAGCACCAAGTGCCAAAATGGGAGTGCGCATGCGCAGGGGAGCACCGGAAACCAGAAGAGCACTTCCCCAGCACGCATGCACACACCGGGAAGCTGAGCTTCTGGTTTCCTGCATGCACATGTGTGCCAGTCACCTGGTCTTCTGGTTTCTGGCACGCCTGAAGACCAGCATGCGTTCCAGGGAGCTGTTCTTCCAGTTCCCAGTGCTCCCATGTACACGAAGACCAGCTGGCTGGTGCACATGTGCATGCCGGAACCCAGAAGAGCAATGGGCGAAGGCTGGAGTGCCTGGAGAGATGGCTCTGCGTGCCACTTCTGGCACGCAGAGCCATAGGTTCGCCATCACTGCACTAGTGTATGCAGTCTTTCCTGGAACATCTATACACTAATCTTGATATTAGGAATCTATAGAATGTATTTCTGATAGTGTGCATAGTATGGTTTAGCCCATGTAGTGTGGCCTAAGACAGTTAGAACAATTAATCAGTGGAACAACTTGCCTCCAGAAGTTGTGGATGCTCCAACACTGGAATTTTATAAGAAGAGATTGGACAACTGTTTGTCTGAAATGTTTGAGTAGGGGGTTGGATAGAAGACCTCCAAGGTCCCTTCCAACTCTGTTCTTCTGTTATTCTGCTAAACTTTTTGGTCACAGAACCCCTTCCCAATTTTAAAAATTATGGAGGAGTCTAAAGGAGTTTTTGTTTGTAAGAGTTATATTTATTAAAAATTAAAACTGATGAATTTGTAGAACATTTATTTATTGAATCAAAAATAATAATATTAAACCATTAGGTATCAACATGAATAAAGTATTTTTATTTGTTAAAATGCTTTTAAACAAATGAAACTAATAAAGAGAAGAATGGCATTGTCTTAAGTTTTGGGAAATACCCTCACTATCTGACAAATAATTTTGATTTTGTGGACTCTTATGAGGGTCTAGGGGGATTGCCAGGGGTCTTTGGATCACAGTTTAAGGTACACCAGCCTAAACACATATGTATATGTTCATATATTTACATGTATCACCCCATCCTACTCCTTTGCTCCTTGGAGAATGGAAAGAGTATAAACGATGTAGATAATTTAAATAAAATAAATAAAAATGTAGATAATTTTTAGAACAATTGCTTATCTTGGTAATTCAGTATGATTATAGGAAAATTATCTATCTATCTATCTATCTATCTATCTATCTATCTATCTATCTAT
>WNWU01000056.1:1215479-1267662 GCA_012654045.1 Ptyas mucosa | reverse complement strand
TATCTATCTATCTATCTATCTATCTATCTATCTATCTATCTATCTATCTATCTATCTATCTATCTGATATGTTTGCCACCCATCTGGCTCTGAAACATGGACTGAGTTGATAATATAAGACACTTATTTAACCAGGCACTTATCTAGATATGTCTTCTCTACTTCTCTGCCTCTCTCTCATGCTTTTTCTGAGGAAGGAAGCATCACATATATTTTTAAGTAAGTTTTTTTTTTATCACTTCCATCTTCCAAAGAAGAAACACTCTGTGTCAGTCTCCTGTGGGCTTTTCAGCAGCATTTTACTTAAGGCACATTCTTATTTTAAGCCATGCTTCATATTTCTCATAATATCCAGTCTCCATCTCACCCCAGTTCAAATATCACTCTTTCGTGGTGGTGTTTATTTTAGAAACAGTGACTCTTTCTGAATCTTTCCTCCCTAGACAACAATTATTCCATTTTATTTTTAAGCTGGGTTTTCCAAACCCTGTAGCTTAATTATGGTGGTGTTAAGACTGAATAGTTTAATTTGTTATGATTCTGTTTTATTGTTTACATCGGTCTACACTGCGCTGCCTTCATTGTACTGCACATAGATGCAAGTTCATACTAAATAAAAATACCTCCACAAGATACCGCTGGTATGAAAATAGTGGATGGGAAATAAAATATCACTAAATTTGTAATTGTCATTAAAATTTAAACCCATTATTTCATTGGTTAAATAATTAATTGAATATATACATACTTGAGAAGTAATTGCAAATCACTGTGTAACATGAAGTTTTCAGTAACTTTAACAGTAACAGAGTTGGAAGGGGCCTTGGAGGTCATCTAACCCAACCGCCTGCTCACACAGGAGACCTGTACTAGGGATTTGAACCGCCGAACTGCTGACCTTTCTGATCGACAAGCTCAGTGTCTTAGCCATGCAGCGCTGACTTTTGCCACTCCCTGCCTATCTGATGTTGGAGGTCCTTCAATTGTTGTGATTCGCTTGTCAAAGAATGAAAATATGCATTGCAAGAATAAGAGTAGGACAACAAAGAGCCTTGGTGGCACAGCAGATTAAAGTGCTGTTAAGTAACACCAGCTGCCTGCAATTACTGCAAGTTCGAATCTCGCTAGGCTCAAGGTTGACTCAGCCTTCCATCCTTTCAAGGTAGGTAAAATGAGGACCTGGATTATGGGGGCAATAAGCTGACTTTGCATAAAAAAGAACACCGCTTTGGGGGGGGGGCTGAAAGCCCTACTAAGCAGGTATATACAGAAGTATGAAGGCTATTGCTTAACGCATTGTAAACCGTCCTGAGTCTCTGGAGAAGGGCGGTATATAAATCGAACCAATAAATAAACAAGATGTAATCCAGCAGAACAGCTCTCTGACCAAGTCCCTACCAGAGAGGAATTCAGTGAAGTTGCATGATAGTCACCCTATTATTTATTCTTTATATTAGCTCCATGCTCAATTGTTTAACTAAAACAATATTTCATCCGTGAAATGCAAGTAAGCACAAAAGGGTACTATTTTATCCAATTGATGTAGCGATGCTACCATTATTATTGCTGGCTGAGCTAAAGAGGGTGCTTCAATCTTTATCCATCTTCTGCAGAGAGCATCAGCTGCAGTTAAACTGCCATAAAACTAAGATCGTGGTACTTTCAAACAGAGCCAGAAGCATGACCTGGATCATTAATAAGTATAAATCTCAGCTGTGTTTCTGCTTTATCTAGGGGTGACTTAACTCTCTTTAGGTGATTTTCCACTCATCTGGAAAGTAAAAAGTAGACTTTCTCTAGGCATCCCAGAAGGCCTTAAAGAAGCACCAGAGCAATGATACCACCCCAGGGCAGCACCATATATTCAGGCCGCTATCAAGCACAAGTCCTCCAAGGAGTGAAATTTAAGTTTAGGAAGTAAGACATTTTATTTTCTAAAAAAAGTATTCGAAGTGAGCTGTAACTGTCAAACTGTAGGATTAATATGAGACTCATAAAGGTAGAAACTAGGAAATGAAGATTTTAAGCATTGATCAAATATTTGAAGAGCCAAGGTGGCATAGTGGTTAGAGTGCAGTACTGCAGGCTACTTCAGCTGACTACTACCTGCAGTTCAGCTCAAGGTTGACTCAGCCTTCCATCCTTCCGAGGTGGATAAAATGAGGACTCAGATTGTTGGGGGCAATATGCTGATTCTGTAAACTGCTTAGAGAGGGCTGTAAAAGTACTATGAAGCGGTATATAAGCCTAAGTGCTATTGCTATTTCATCACAAAGCCTGACCTCACTAACATTGGTAGATCCTTTCCATTCCTTCAGAAATGGAATATATTGAAAATACCTTCAATACTGAACAGTGTAAAGTTCTTGTTGCTCGCTGAACTTGGTTGTTTTCTTGCAGACATTTCATAATCCAAACTAGGTAACATCATCAGTGCTACTCAAGGTCGGAGAGCACCAAGGGCCCCTCATTTCTACCCTGAGCTACAAATATTCTCTACAAATATTTTATCTTCGAGCTTTTTGTAGCTCAAGGTTGAAATGAGGTGGGTCCTTGGTCCTCTCTGACATTGAGTAGCACTGATGATGTTACCTAGTTTGGATAACGAAATATCTGCAAGAATGAAATGTCTGGAGAGTGTGTTCCCTTAAGACATGTTAGAGGAATAGAGGATGACCTATCAAGAGAGGTGCTGAATTAGATACATAGACATATGGACATGTAGGAAGATCAGCATAGAATTTCTGCAAGTATGTGCAACGTTTTCATACCCTCCCTTTAGAAACGCACAAAAGTGGATATAAAAACACCCCATTGTTGTTGTTTGTTGTTGTTGTTGTTGAGTAGCAGATTCTGCCCATGTGGAAAAGGAGTGATAGAAACACTAAATTCTTCTATGGGTTTTTTTTCTACACAAATCTCCATAGCACCATAATAGAAAACTCTTGCAAAATTGCTTCAATTGCTCTAGAGCAGGGGTGTCAAACACAATTTCATTGAGGGCCATATCAGGGTTGTGTTTGACCTCAGAGAGGCCAGGGGGCTTGGCCAGAGGGACTGTGCATGCCCCCCCCCCCAGCCCCGTTTTCAGCCTGGATGGCCTCCTGCAGCATGTGGCCCCCCGAGCTCCATTTTTGCTGGCAGAGGCACCATGGGTCGGTCTTTCACTGTTTCCAGGTCAGCCCCATGGGCCTTGATTTTGACACCCCTGCTCTAGAACAATCCAAGCAATGTGGATTTCAACTCCCAGAATTCCCCAGCCGGCTATGCCGGCTGGGGAATTCTGGAAGTCGAAGTCCACACTGCATAAAATGGTCAAGATTGAGAAACACTGCTCCAGACTTTTATATAAAAGATTTGTAAAGAAATACTGAAAAATGACATGGCATGTAACAAATTTCAGTTTGGCAGCCTGCTGATCCTACTGCTGTTGCCTGAGGATCAGAAAGCGTAAACAGATACAAATCAGTGACCTTCCCTTCTATTTTTGTATATTTTTATATTCTGGGTAAAATTTTATGTAAACCCAGAAGCGAACAGAAAGGAAAAAAAGGGGCATAAGTCATCCTCTCCAAAAGCCTGGGCAAAGAGCCAGGTCAATAAAGTTCTTCAGCTTTTCACTATATTCTGCATTGCCTGAAAAAGTTCAAGACGTTCTTGTTAATATAGGATCTCCCTGCACAGGGAATTGTCCACTGACAGAACGAACAATTTCACAAATGTTTTAGAGTTTTCTTTTTCTCAGCCTCCCATGCTTTGTCCCACTATTATTATTAAGTTACATCTGTGGAAGTTAACATTTGAAAATGACAATAGACCTGTACGTATACATAATTTATATCAGGTTTTTTATGTTTGTAGAGAGAGAAAGATTTGAAAAGAAAAAAATATTACTTTACACCAGTTGACTCTAGCATCTAGAATGGTGAGGGTGAACCTATGGTACCGATGTCACAGGTGACATGGCCTCCAGAGTGTCTGGAAAGGGCCCCTTTCAGAAGCTTTGGAGGCCTGGTGTGTTACCAAAAATAGTATGATGCATTCTTAATTACTCATTTAATAACGAATCTGTTTTTTCCTTATTACTTTGCATGTTTCAGAGTTCATTTTGCTTGTATTTCATTTTTTGTAATTTTTTTATGTTTCTTTATGTAATACAGAGGTGGTATTCAGCAGGTTCTGACCAGTTCTGGAGAACCGGTAGCGGAAACTTTAAGTAGTTCGGAGAACCTCTGACTGGCCCCGCCCCCATCTATTTTCTGCCTCCCGAGTCCTAGCTGATCAGGAGAAAATGGGGATTTTGCAGTAACCTTCCCCTGGAGTGGAGTGGGAATGGAGGTTTTACAGTATCCTTCCCCTGCCACGCCCATGCCATGCCCACCAAGCCACGCCCACAGAACCGGTAGTAAAAAAATTTGAATCCCACCACTGACCACATATGATTGGAATGTATTTTGCTTAAAATAAATGAATATGCAAATAATTGTTTCTCTTTTGTCCACTGTATGTGTATGTCTCTCTCTCTCTCTCTCTCTCTCTCTCTCTCTCTCTCTCTCTCTCTCTCTCTCTCTCTCTCTTTCTCTCTTTCTCCCTCTGTTTGTTTGTTTGTGTGTCTGTGTCTATGTGTATGAGAGAGAGGGGAGAGAGAGAGAGAGAGAGAGAGAGAGAGAGAGGGAGGGAGGGAGGGAGAGAGAGAGAGAGAGAGAGAGATGCCAGCAAAATCAAGTTAGACTCAGAGCCACTTGATAATGAGATGAGCAGCATATAAATTAGATAAATAAATAAAATTTTTGGCGTGCTGAGCCCAAAAGGTTTACCATTATTAGTCCAGAAGGATATAAATAAAGTTTTATTTACATGCATATACATCATTAATAACAGCCTCAATAGTAGTAGTATAATTTTTATCACTAAATCTATTCTCCTTAGTATGTTGACCTGATTTATAAAGTTTAACTTTTTCTCTTCCCTTCCCTTCTTTCCTGTACCAATTTGTCCATTTTTTCACTGCTTAACAAACAAAAACAAACATGGGCTAAAACATATTAATCTGGATATAAAAATCTGGACCAAAAATGGCCATACAAAAATGATGCATATGACATTTATATTACTTTCTTGGCCACTCTGCTCGTAGCATGAATGGCTGGCATTACTCTGCCTCTATTTTTCCCTCTCTTAGCTGGCAAAAATTCTGGAAAAGATCCCTCTCTTCCTAGAACTTCCTTAAGCATGGATGTTTCCTCTTTGAGGTTTTGCTTCAGTCCAACTCAATTATTCAGTTCCTCACAAGTGCCTCATGACCTTAGGCAGCCAGCCTTCTTTAAATCATCTGTTCTGTGAATTATTCAAGAGCATTATCTTCACATTGTTTGTTGGTCCAAAGCGATAGAACGACTGAAGAGACACAAAACATAGTTTCTTCTTTCAATGCTTTATTTTCCTAATTTGTATAGTACAGTGAGTCAACAATGCCAAAGTTCAATCTCCATCTCGAACAGAAAAAGAATACCAAACCTTGTGCTTAATTTCCATGCTGGCAAATTGACAGCGTGTTGCTAATCCCTTTTATATTCATCTTCTGTAAGCCCTAATTAATGTTTAATGCAGTACCAAAGTTTTCCATTATAAACCTGCTGCATTTTTGAAAGCTTTCTGGAAACCATGGGGCCATCACAGGGAGCATGTCTCATTTATGTGACAGTTTTATGGTTCACTTGAAACCATTTTCACAGCTGTCTATTATCTTTGCCCAAGCAACTTTGTGGCTTGGCTATTTTAAACCCATGCTTTGGAGAAGGGCAGGCAAATGCCCCTTTCTGTGATCCTCCAGCAGTAAAAGACAGCTTATCCCAAAATGGTTTTGGCAAAATAAAATGGTCAGCGGCTCATGCTAGGAAATTTGCCTGTTGGCTTATAAATCTAATGTGAAATTATTCCTTCTGCTACATTGAAGTCCTCTTCTCATGATCTGTGAGATTTGTGTGAGGAAATCTCAACGCCAAACAATTTTACTTACTATTTCAGTGCTGGAAGAATTCTGCTTAATAACTAAGAAATATTCAGTGGTTCGAATCCTTAGTGCAGCATAACGGGGTGAGCTCCCGTTACTTGTCCCAGCTTCTGCCAACCTAGCAGTTCGAAAGCACATAGAAAATGCAAGTAGAAAAATAGGGACCACCTTTGGTGGGAAGGTAACAGTGTTCCGTGCGCCTTTGGCGTTTAGTCATCCCAACCACATGACCACGGAGACGTCTTCGGACACCGCTGGCTCTTCGGCTTTGAAACGGAGATGAGCACCACCTCCTAGAGTTGGGAATGACTAGCACATATATGCGAGGGGAACCTTTACCTTTACCTTATGTTAGACCAGTCCAACTTGGGCAGCTTCAAAATGGTGGCATCTGCAGGATAACATCACGTGTGTCCTCATTTTGGCATGACTGCAATTTACAGTAGATGTTGCTGGTGCCCTAAAAGAGATTCTCAGAATTTTTTTTAAAAAATCCACATTTGGTTGACTTTCCTTTGAGGAAGCATCTATATATCATGCCGTTTCATCAAATTTCACTCTGTTCCTTTCATCTCTGTTTATCCATTTTGCACGATGTATACCTTCTGCAACAAAAGAACAGAAGAGTAACTCATCTCCTGGGGACTAACCTAGCTTTACCTCTTTTAGTGTTTTTTCTTCTTTTTTCTATGGTGTGGTTTTGATGTTTATAGGGAAACATCTATCCTTTGGAATTGTGGATCAAACTTCTATCCTGAATCATTTCAGTCCAGGACATTTCAGCTACCTTTCTTGATCATTGTTTTTCATCCCAAATTCAATGATTATAATGTGATGATTATCTTCACTGTTTTTATTTTTAAAAATGAACTCCTTTGTGTCATGATGAAGGCAAGTAGAGGAATGACCAGAAATCTCCAAAGAACCCTAGTGAATTTTCAAAAAAAAGGATCAAAATTTATTTTAAATGTGGGATGTTCAGGTGAGATGCTTCTAACATGCTAGTTCATAGTTGAGCTGTGCCTGCTTGAAAAATGATTCATAAAAATATTTTAATTTGTCTCACGCAATATGTATCAGAGGTGGGATTCACTTACCTTCCCTACCAGTTCGCAAATGTGAGCGCGTGCATGTGCAGTAGTCACGCATTACATGCGGGTGGGTGGGTGGGTGGGTGGAGCCTCCTGCAGTAGCCGCTACCAGTTCGCGCGATCCAGGCAGAACCGGCTGAATCCCACCACTGGTATGTATCTGGTATTAATTAAAGCAGCCATCTTTATCTTCACCCTCTGCACAAGCAAGCCTGAAAAAAGTTGTTTCCTTAAGAAATCCTCTCATTAAAGTTAATACAATCCCCAAAGCAGGAACGCCTTTTGGGGGAGGATTTTTTTTTTTAATGAAAAATGCAATAGAGTAGAATATTGTTTCTGTCGGTACAAGCTGCCTCTACTGATGGAATAGGAGGAGAAAATTTTTAGTCCTGCTTGCAACCCCCTACACTCACAAAATCTATTTTTGAAAAGGGAGAAAAAGAGGAGACATTTCCCTTGTATGAATGGAAGTCCATGTGTGTGATTTGAAATGTTTTAGTTCAAAATCCTGCACTGGGAAGGCTCTTTCCAGTTCTATGATTCAAGGATAGAATCAAATCCATTGTTCTGGAATTGACCATTTTGATAAAGTTACATTTGCTTTGACCAGTCCAACTTGATCAATGTTCAAGAAGCAACTAACATATATGCCCTGCAGTGAACATTCAATTGAAAACATTTGTGTTATTATGAGTCATTTCATACGGTCTTTTTGGAAGCATGGGAGTTAACCTCAGTAGGAGACCAAGGACAACATTTTATATAGATGAAGATTAGGTGACGGAGGTAAAAAAACAAAAGACATTTCCTCAGATCACATCCTTGGTCTTGTTGACTCAATACTGTGTATATTGATTGGTACCAGCTTGCTAGGATTTCAGAGCCTCAAGCCTCTTTCCCAGACTTGCAAACTGAATATACAACCTTTTGTATGCAAAAAACAGAAAAGATCAGTCAGCTGTAACATGCTGCAAGAATGATCTTGAATTGGGTTGCTTATTTTTGCAAGCTTTCTTGCTAATGTTGTTAAGCAAATCACACAGTTGTTAAGTGAATTACACACTCATTAAGAGAATCCAGCTCCCCCCATTGATTTTGCTTGTCAAAAGCTGTCTGGGAAGGTTGCCAATGGTCATCATGGGATCCCAGGATGCTACAACAATCTGGTTGTCAAGCACCCAATGTCAGAGTTCCAAGCTTTTCATCAAGCACCCAGGTTTTGACTATGGGGATGCTGCAGTGGTTAGAGAAGATTGGTTGTAAACCACTCTTTTCAGTGCTATTGTAACTTCAAAAAGTCATTAAATGAATAATTGTAATTGTAAGTCAAAAAATACCAGAATAAACATCATTCTGCTGCATGCCAAGTTGCTCTCCATCTTATGTTTCTTCTTCTGACATATATTCTTTACAGCTCATACATGCAAATAATGGATTTGCATTTCCCCCAATAAAGTCAGGATTTATATTTTCTTTCCTTCATTTTGACTAGCAGCAGGTGCAGATGATAGTCTTACTATCTCACAAAGGCCTAAATGCATAATCAAAATGCCAAGGATTTGATCTAATATAAATGGACAGATAGAGATAGATGGTCAATGGTCAATGGTAAGATGATAGATAGAGGAGAGAGGAGGGGTATTTAATTTCACTATTTGCTAGTTGAATTATTTACTCAGAAAAAAAATCTTTCAGTAGTATCCAAAAACTGTACAATGATAAAGATTAAAATGAGAATACATAAATAAATTTAAAGGGAAAAAATATCATTAACTATGGGAGGTATGTATGATTAATCAGAGATGAATTGGTGGGCTGCTTTTGCTGAAAAACACAGCTTTGAGGCAACGTAAGATGTTGGATGTTGTACTGTGGCTTTTGATCTGTGACTGTCATTCCACATAAACAATATGCCAGGAGAACTTGTATTTGTTGAATACAACTGCAAATTTCCCCATGACTTTTGAACAAGACTAGTAAATTATTGAATAAAAAGAAATGCAGTGATGTGAGCTAACCTATCTTTAGTACTAGAGCAGTGAACAACATATAATCAGAATTCTATCATTAAAACATATTCAGTAAGGAAATATCTATAACAAAGAATTTCCAAAAATACTATGAAATATCTCAGTATTATTTTGGGGGGGGGGCTTGGTACTATTCTACTTTTTTCCCAAAACAAAATTTCAAATGGCCCTCAAAGAAATCTAATTATTCCAAAACACCTTATTAAATTTTAGCATTTAAAATGTATAGTCTTCTTCAGCTTTAACATGTTGCCCCAATTCAAAAATTAATCATTCACAAGATATTCTCTCCAAACAGATATTTTGTGAAAGTTCCCAGAGGAATTTTCCTGTGGAACTTTCCTTTGGAAGCCATATTAGCACCAGAAGCTTCCATGCTGCCAGGATGCCTGAATCAGCTCTCAAAAGTTGGGGACCTGATGTAGACAAACAAGAAGATGATAGAGACAAGGATTATGTATCTCAAAAGTGATGGCCTCAGATATTCCTTGCAGTCTCATGACCCTTGTTTATTTTTCCTCAGCTCCCTTCAATTCCTCCAGCCAAAAAACACCAGCAGCTTATTTCCCACCATTTTAAGATTTAATTTTTTTTAAAAAAATCAAAACATCCTGTTCCTTTCCTTATCAACCTGAGACTTTTCTACCTCCTTAAAAAAAATTAAATGCAACTCATGGTTGCCAAAAATGTGTCCAAATTTATCTGCTCAAATAACCGAAGCAATGAATTAAGCAAACGCACATAGGGATTTCAGGACCTTGGACAGGTCCCCCAGCAAGGATAGCTCATTCTGACAAATTGGTGCTCAGGAGAATAAAAACAATAACATTCTCTAGTTGATGTGGGCCTACAGCAAGGGTGTCCAATCTTGGCAACTTTAAGACTTGTGGACTTCAATTCCCAGAACCTCCCTGTCTTAAAGTTATCAAGGTTGGACACCTCTGACCTACAGCATTGGGTGGGGATAATGAATGAATGCTGTAGGCCAGAGGTGTCCAACCTTGATAACTGTTGTAAGTCGAGGACTACCTGTATAGAGGCAGGGCTGTATGGCAGAATGTAGCATTTTACACATGAAAACCAGCAGTGAGCTTCTGAGCCTTGCCATGCATTTGGAAAGCCTTCTGGAAGCCTGTGAACGCTCATGTTGTCTGACCTCATGTATATTTATTCAGAAGTAGATTCCTTGAGGGTAACAAGTTAAACTTCTGGGTGCAGTATTTTCACTCCTAAATTTCTATTAGCAGTATATTGTATTTATTCAAGTTAACAATTTTAATCTGCCGGTATCTTCTAGTTCAAATATTAAAAGGTGATATATCTTGAATGCTGCTGACAATCCATGTTTCTTCATTTTGCTACTGGACTCTATGTTCTGAAACTGTAATCAGATGATCTGGTAGCTTCTGTTGTTCAGCAGCAGTTGGCCAAAACTGCTTTTCTAAGCTTCTCTCTTCCTTCATCAGCAGACTGTGGCAAATAATGTGTCCTTATCAATTAACTCAGGATCAATTCGTTTGACTTCCTCCCAATTTTTGGTCCATTTTGCCTCTTTCGTTCAACCTGAGCTAAACCACTGCAAGGTAACAGAAAAAACTTACAAACAGCATTTTCTGTAGATGTAGTCAAGCATGTTATTATTGCTAATGGATAGAAAAATAAAAGGACAGCAAATGGTTCTTAAAATTACCCCTGTCTCTAACTGTTTCTGTAGTGCCTAGTAAATAATGGTATAAGTAACAGCAGAGTTTGCTGCTGTCAGAAAAGTCCCTGACCTGCATTTTAACAGATTTCTCTTATTGCAGAAGATTGTTCTGCTCTCTAAAATTGCTTGGCTTCCATCTACTTCTCTATCAATATGATCCCTTGCATTGTTGCTTGGCTCTCTCTCCAAACATTGTTTTAGACAGCAAGCCATCTTATCTCAAATATACCCTGTTTCCCCCAAAATAAGACATCCCCTGATAATAAGCCCAATCGGGCCTTTGAGCACATGGCAATAAGGTCAAGCGCTTATTTTCAGGGTTCAAAAAAATATAAGACAGGGTCTTATTTTTGGGGAAACACCATACTATAAATTATCAGAGTACCATTGAAATATTTATTTACTTAATACTGTCAAAAACATGTCAAAGTACTAAGTTATACTAAAATACGCATCTGCTATTTTCCTCTTTTGCACTGCAGGCCAAAGATTCACTCAGCCACATGCATTTCCCTGGCACAAAATCACTTAGAGAAATGGTACAGATCATCTACCATTCCCAAGAATGTCTCGACTTCATTAAGACCTTAGTAGGAATGGGACAAATGGGACTCTCTTGGATATTGATTTGGGAATGGGGCTTCAAATGGTGACCCAAGCACAGCACCTCCCTGCTGTTCGTTAAAGCATCCTGATTTTTAAAGCTTGTAAAAGGTTGCTACTCCCTCAAGAAGTTAACTTATTAATATTTAAGTGGCATTTAAGGCACCAGTACCTCTATTCAGACAGGTGCAGATGCCTAAAAAATTGGCTGCTTTAATGAAGAACAGATAAATGCTACTAAAAGTCAAATGAGTCCCCTATGAAAACTTCCTACATACCAGGGGTGGGTTCTAAATTTTTTTACTACTGGTTCTGTGGGCGTGGCTTATTTTGTGGGCATGACTTCGGAGTAATGTGACTGGGTGGGCGTGTCCAACTTTTTTTTTTTTTTTTACTTTTAAAAGTAAACCTTAAAACCTTAAGAGGTTGCAGGAAAAAAATGCTTTTAGAAGCTTCTGACGATCAGGCAAATCTGCTGGGATCACCAAAAGCTTTTAAAGGGGTTTTTTTCCTACAACTTCTTCGGCTGAAGAGGTTGCAGAAAAAATGTTTTCAGAAGCCTCTGACGATCCCAGCTGAGCCGCGCAATCATCATTTTTTCAGCCGAAGAGGTTGTAAAAAAAATGCTTTTAAAAGTAAAAAAAAAAAAAGCCTCTGATGAGATGGGCAGGGTAAGTGAGCAGCGACCAGGCTGGGGACCGGTTCGGGGACACGGCCAGCTAATGTTATTACCGGTTCTTCGAACTACTAAATTTTTTTACTACCGGTTCTTGCGAACCGGTGCGAACCAGGAGCAACCCACCACTGCTACATACCCATCATGCTAATAGTAATATTTGTTTTGCTCCTTGACCATCATGAAATAACACTAGATGATAAAAATGTATAGCTTTCCCAGTATGAATAGTCTAACTTACAAGGTCTAGAAAAATGATTAACATTTTAAATGACTAACAAACTATATAATCACAATGCCACTAAAATATAAAGATTGTGGAAACAGTGGTGTAATATACCATAGTATAAAACTGTGTCATATTCATAACACCTTGGAAAAAGTAGCTAAAGATCAGAATCAGTAACACAAAGATATGAAATTTAATCTACCGCCACTTGTCTGAAATGACTTATCTAGAAAGACAGCCACTTCTCTGAAATGGTATAGGGACTCCTGCGTGAGCAGTGGGTTGGACTAGAAGACCTTCAAGGTCCCTTCCAGCTCTGTTATTCTGTTATGTTCTATCTACCGGTACATTTAAAATAATCCACGTGCACAGAACCCCCATTAGTTGCCATGTGGCAGCCACACTTTTTATGAAGACTAACTCTATATGGGACAGTTCCAAGGCTGAGAAGTCAGATGAGCCTCCTGAAAGTTTCTTCATTACGAGTAAAAGGACCTATTAGATTGCCAATTCAAAAGAAGTGCAGGAAAAAAAGAAAGAAAATGAACATGAAAATTAATTTGAGATGTATTTGTACAGATGGGAAACAATTCAGTTCCTGGAATTGTAATTTCTTCTTATAACACTGTGCTGGAATAATGCTTGGAAAAGGAATTCCCATCAGCTTTCATCAGATACTGAGAATGCGATGAGGCACGTCTTGGCTGCAGTCTCTAGAGACAGTGGAGAAAATTCACAAAGCAAATAAAATTGAGGTTGCACCCTTTTCTTCCCTACCTTTCAGACTCAGTCCTATCAGACCCAAATTGATCCTCCTTGGCCCCAGACAAAGCCCCCTTCAATCCCATCTAAACCAAGGACAAGAAACCTTGCTTACCTGCCCACAGTACAACCCAGGGACAGCCCTAACAAGGGATCCGCGAAACAGAGAAAATCCAACATTCCATTCTGAATGTGGGAGACACGTAACATTCCATCTTAACAATGGACCACTTCTCCAACCCCAATGCAACTCCTGAAAGAGCAGTTTTGCCTAGCAATAGCTATAACTTCTGATACATGAAGAAGGACCTCTTTAGGATATATTACATCCTTTCCTCTGGTATTGTAGTTGAGTTTGAAGCATGAGCCCCTGATAGACATTAGATCATCTGTGTAGAAATTCTGATATACTCTTGTGCAGGGTTCATCTTCAGGTATTAAAGTCATTCATTGATATATCCATCCATCTGTATGTCACCTCAATCACTGAGATAACCCTTACATGCTAAGGTTACAAACCAGGGTGAAATCCAGCAGGTTCTGACAGGTTCTGGAGAACCAGTAGCGGAAATTTTGAGTAGTTCAGAGAACCAGCAAATACCACCTCTGGCTGGCCTCAGAGTGTGGTGGAAGTGGAGATTTTGCAATATCCTTCCCCTGGAATGGGGGGAATGGAGATTTTACAGTATCCTTCCCCTGCCACACCCACCAAGCCATGCCCACCAAGCCATACCATGCCCACCAAGCCATGCCCACAGAACCAGTAGTAAAAAAATTTGGATTTCACCACTGCTACAAACCATCATAAAATTAATTAAAATGACAAAAATCAGGTAACAAAACATCCCCACGCATTGGGCAAGATAACCTGAAACATTTCTGCCCAACTTCTGCTACTACAGGCAGAGCCAATCTTCTCAGCCTTCTCAAACCATAAGCAAAACTCTCCTTTTGGATACATGTTGGCCTTTAGGTCATCTTATTATACGGTGTTTTGATTTATTTACTTTTTGACTAACTTAACAGGTTTGAACTCTCCAGTTCAAGAGGACTCTGAGCGGTTTGCATTCCCTTCTTACAACCAAAAGGCTGAAATGCAAGAGCAATGTAATAAAATAACAGAACTGCAATAAGAAACAATAAGAACAAGTTACTAAAAATGGGAATAAAGGCACAGAAAGAAGAAACATCTCAACACAGCCCAGGGTGTGGGATATTCACTTTGAATTAGATTCTGGGTTCTGGGCTGAAAAGCCTTGAGCCTCTCTGTATCTATTTATACATGATAAGGTAACCTAAATGATTTTATTCACTTACAAAATGGGAAAGACTTTTTATGCTCACCATAGCTGCTATTCGTGAAGTTACATTTTAGGCTGTGAAGATGGGAGAAAACAAGCTTTCATTATCAAGCATTAAATTCCTTTGGGCCAACCTGTTTACATATGCTGGTGCTGGGAGGGTTGAGTCTAAGGAAAGGCTGGCAGATGCTAGGAGTCACCACAGCTAGAAGGTGTTGGAGAAAAGTGGTAGGTGCTTGGATGTTATCCAGCTGATTCAGTGCGGTTCTTGGAAATTGGTTGTTATTTGTTTCCCCCTTCAGGTCTAAGTAGAAAAGAACAATGATTGGTTATCTTTTGTGGCCTTTGAGCCACAAAAGACTGAACCTGCTTTCAGTCTCCCCGCAAAGGACAGTGTCCTTCTTGGCCCAGTCAGGATGTGGACGGCAATGCATGTAGAAGAATGATAGGGTAGTTGTGCATCCCAGAAGTGCTGAGAACTGAAGCACCACCTGGAGAGCCCAACAGGAGAAGGGTAAACTCTGTTCCCATAGGAAGCCTTCTCTGAGAATGTGGGTTCCAACAACCCTCCCTCCTGTTACTTCTTATCCCATTTCTTACTTGCTCTGGGACTCAGTGGTGGGTCGCTACCGGTTCTCCCCAGTTCGGCCAAGCCGGTAGCGGAGATGATGAGGTGAGAGTGAACCAATGGTGTGAATGAGTTTTAATGTTTTTAATGTTTTTAATTCTTAAACGTTTTTTATAATGATTTTAAATGCATCGTGAGCCGCCCTGAGTCTTCGGAGAGGGGCGGCATACAAATTGAATTAATAAATAATAATAAATAGTTAAACCAGTTTGCTCCAACCCTTCCCCTGCACTATACCTACCTATATTCATTCATTTTTAGTCCAGCTGATAGGCACGGCACAGCGGATTGCCGTGCCTCAGCTGTTCTGAAATTCAATACGCTTGCGCGAAGTGGGAGTTCGGCGTGCGTGCAAGCAAAGCGAACCAGTAGTAACACCGGTTGAAACCCACCACTGCTGGGGTTGTTTATTATCCCATTAGATATTATCTCATTAGATAATTAGGGGTGTGTGTGTGTGTCTTATGCCCTGCTTTGCATCCCCTAAAGTTGTCTGTTTCTTCAGATAAAATGAAGGGTGGCTGAAGTGTTGTAAAGGCAACTGCCAGCTCATGATCTAAAATTTGGGGGCAAGAACCCAAGCAGCAAAATATCTTGGTCTGTTCCTGGGTCAGGTTTTTAAATGATGGTGGTTTCTATGTTTCTATTTCAATTTAGAATAAGAGATTATTTTACTATATACAGTATTTATATCTGAACTGAAGAATGTTGGGAGTCTTTTTTTCCCCGCCTTGTTACTTTTTGACTTTTCCCCCTCTCCCGATTTTTCCCTTTTTGTTACTTTATATTTTATCTCTTTGAAGCGTAATAAAATGGATCAATGTGACTAGTCAAGGATTATGTAGATGTAATCCCCCTGAGAGTTGGATAGCACTGACCCTGGCATTTTCTCCCTGGCACTAAGGCGAGGATATTATGTGAGCCCAATATGTATTTTTTTAATTATGTCTCAAAGCAAGTATTATTTAAAAGGGCTTGGCTGCATTGCACTGCATTTATTTGATTTTGCTCTGTTTTTGTGTCTTTATGCATTGTTAACCACCCAGAGTCACTAGGCTGAGATAGGCAATAAAATAATTGACAGCTATGAAAAACAACTAATGGTGAAAGTGGGAGGGGATGTCATTATTTTTCTTTTTCCAGTATTTTTCATTCTTTCCTTACCCAAGGGGAGGGGGCAGATCAAGAATCCGAACCAGTGATTTTCAGGAGGATATTCTGAAATTAGTAAGAGAATTTCTTGCAACTCCAACAACCATAGTTTGTCCATTGCAAATGAAGGTAAATATATGTTTGTCCCAGGATAATGTTGCAGGATCCAATCTTAGCCAGTCACCGGGACCAAAGCTTTATTCTTCCAAGCTTTTGGGATCGTGCTGGACCCCATCATCAGGGAACTTCCCTCTCTCCAGAATATTTGCACTGGGCTGTTCTACACGTTGTATTAATATGGTTCCTGGTTGTGTGTATCTTTAAGTTGCTCACTGTGCAGCTTTAAATTTGTCCATTACCGGGTATCAACAAAGCATCCTGGGAGGCTGAATTTAACTCTTCCCTTTGGCATGAAAGCCAGTTGAGTGACTTTGGGCTGTTTCCTCTCAGTCTGACTCATTTTGGAGAGTTGATGTGGATAAAATAAGAGTTGGGAGCATATGGTATTCTGCCTTGACTTGTATACAAATTAAAAATGGAATATAAATCTAATACTTTAAAAAAAATCAGTGAAGTGGATGATGAAGATAAGGTGGGGACATCAGTATGATGAATTGGATTCTCTCTTCACTTCAGACAAGTTGCGTGAATAGAATAGAATAGAATAGAATAGAATAGAATAGAATAGAATAGAATAGAATAGAATAGAATAGAATAGAATAGAATAGGAAGGGGCCTTGGAGATCTTCTAGTCCAGCCCCCTGCTCAAACAGGAGGACCTATTTGTTAATTAACAAATGAAAGTAAAAAGATAAGATGAATGAATAATGATTAATGATGGATAAGAGACTGTACATTTAAATATGTTGATGAAAAATAAAAATAAAAAACTTTTTTTTAAAAAAAGCAGGAGGACCTATACCATTTCAGATAAGTGACTGTCTGGACTCTTCTTTAAAACCTCGAGTGGTGAAGGCACAACAACCCACAACTTCTGAAGGCAAGCTGTTCCACTGTTTAATTGTCCTCACTGTTAGGAAGTTTCTCCTTAATTCCAGTTTGCTTCTCTCTTTGATTAATTTCCAACCATTGTTTTTTGCCCTCTGGTGCTTTGGAGAACAATTTGACCCCCTCTTCTTTGTGTGGCAGCCCCTCAAATACTGAAATACTGCTATCATGTTACCCTTAATTCTTCTTTTCTTTAGACTAGCTGTTACTTTTCTTAATAGATCCATAGGCAAACATTGGGGAAGTGAGACTCACCCACATGCCTTGAAGTTCTTGCTCAGGTAAGTTTCACTCTTGCTTTGATTTCAGCCTCTCATGCATCTGTGCCAAGACAACTAGGAGATAACCCACTTACAGTTCCAAAGATTTGTGTATACAACATATAAAAAAAAAATAGAAAGAGTTTCAAAGCTACGTTTCTCTTTCAGATCCACACTGCAGCACAGCCTGAGAGACAGGGCAGTACCTGGGATATGCATCTTTCATTACACTACTACACGGTGTGTCTCCACTGCACAGATCTTTCTCCAGTGCGTAGCCCTTCATACATACCACATGCAAACAAATTTGAAACGTGAGGAATCATCAGTCAAGTTTGCCTTCCAGATAGTTAAACTCTCCCATCACTGGAAGATTTTCTCTCTCCTCTGAAGGATGTTGCATTATTGAAAGCCACTGTTCTGGCTAGGACTGCAGCACCAGATGCAAAATTGAAATAACCACTGCAGCGTTGAAGATCTGAGGGTCTTATTCCTTTCCTGGCCCCTTTGTTTCTATTCTCAAAGCCCATTTCTTTTGTTCTCTTGAGAGAAATCATCCACTTACTCTTTCAACAATGTTTCTGCAGAAATGGTCGGTGCTTCTTTATTTCACTTTCTATTTAAGGGGACCTGTGAGCTTTTTCCTTCTCCAAGGTAAGTTCATTTTCTTTTATTTCTCTCCATTTTTCTGGCAGTCTTCCCTCCCCACCCACCCCTTTCTGGGTGACACTTTTGTAATTTAAGCCTTTTTAACCCCGTTGCATGCATCTGGAAAGAAACCATCTCTATAGGCTTTTAATATCTGAAACCTTGTTAAATAGGATGACCCACATATTGTTAAGGCTCTTTTGTTACCAAAGGGAAAAAAATACTTGATTTTCATCCTTGAGAAAGCATATGTGGGCTTTCCTTGCTCTGCTGCAATTTAAATGAAGGAAGTATTATATTTACTGTAATAAAGTATAAATTATGAACTATTTCAGAATCAGTCGTATTATACTGGGAGGCAGTGTTAGTCTGTTGGCTTCTATTTCTACCATGGATATTGACTTGAAGAATGATCTGTTTGGACAGTGGCTGACTGGGGAATAAATCCTATGGAATTCAGTGGAATTTACCTCTCAGTAAGGTAGTGAGATATCTGGCTGAAAATGCCACTTTGTGAATGATTACAATGAGTGGAGAAAGTAAAACACAAGGATTAAGAAGCTGCCACATCAGAATGTTCCCTTTTGATCCCAAAGCCCTGGCAGTTTTGATAAGCAAAATGTGGCAACTGCCCCTCCCCCCCCTTTTTTTTTTAGATCTAAAGAAAAAGTTCACAACCTCTTCTTTCAGTTACGGTTGCCTACATTTTACTAGCCTACATCTTTAAAAAGTCTGACAATAACATTGTAAGCAGCAACGGTTTCTCTTGTGGGAGATGATAATTGATGGGGGAAGTGGGAAATACCTATTCAGTTTGGTCAAATTAGGCAACTTTTTAAAAATGTGTGTGCAAGCCAGATGTAAAAAAATATGGCAACACTGCTTATTCTCATGCTTACAATCAATCATTTGTCCAGCCATTGGTCCAGAACAACATAGGGGAACTTTTGATTTTAGTTCTTTTTTTTTTTAATTTGATTTATATGCCGCCCTTCTCCGGAGACTCAGGGCGGCTTACAATGCGCTAAGCAATAGCCTTCATACTTTTGTATATTTTATACAAAGTCAGCTTATTGCCCCCACAAACTGGGTCCTCAATTTACCTACCTTAGAAAGGACAGAAGGCTGAGTCAACCTTGAGCCTGGTGAGATTCGAACTTGCAGTAATTGCAGGCAGCTGGTGTTAATAACAGTGTGCTTTAGTCCACTGTACTACCAAGGTTCTAGTTCTTGTCCTTTTGTCAAGAATAGTCAGTGGACAGATGCAGGAAAATTCTCCCCTGTCTTTGTAGTTTTAACAAGAAAGTAAAATACAGAAGTGAGCAGATGAAGTGTTTAATGGGACAACTGTTAATTCTCGTACTCTGTGGATCAAGAGGCATGATAGTGCTAGGCAAGTATCATGCCCACCCCCCCTTTAATGCAAACATGGAATTGAGAGAAATCTCCCTGAAATTTGGTCCACAGAGTTTGCACAGCTGTACCTGATGCTGCTGTGTCTGAGCATGTGGACCAGAGTTTCTTTCTTTTGGGAACTTTAAGATGTGTGGAGTGGACTTCAACTCCCAGAATTCCTTAGCCAGCTAACTCTTCCAAACATAATCCAGGGAATCCCCCCTGCATGACATGGCCAAAGTAAGTGAGATACAGTTTTGTGATTTTTGTCTTCTAGTCACATGTCTGGTGTTAGCACTCCGCTCCAGTACTTACTTGTTAGTCCAAGGCAGGGCTGTCAAACTTGCAGCCCATTTATTTATTTTTATTTATTTGGTTAAATTTTTATACCGCCCTTCTCCTTGCGGACTCAGGGTGGTGAACAGCCAACTAAAAACACTGTATACAAAAGTTAAGATAAGTTTTAAAATAATTTAAATAAAATTTGGCCCATAATTTAAAAACAATTCGAATTTAAAATAGATATCAAAACTTTAAAACCAAGACATGGGGTCAGGTCAGCCCAGCTAACTGGAAGAAATGAGTTTTAAGGGCCCGACGAAAAGTCCGGAGGTCTGGGATCACTCGTATCTCTGGGGGGGAGATCATTCCAGAGGGTAGGGGCCACCACAGAGAAAGCTCTCCCCCTGGGGGTCGCCAGCCGACATTGTCTGGCTGACGGCACCCTGAGGAGGCCCTCTCTGTGGGAGCGAACTGGCCGGTGGGAGGCAATTGGTGGCAGGAGGCGGTCCCGTAAATACCCTGGCCCTAAGCCATGGAGCGCTTTAAAGGTAGTCACCAACACCTTGAAGCGCACCCGGAAGTCCACCGGAAGCTAATGCAGCTCATGCAGGAGAGGTGTCACATGGGAGCACCCTGTCGCTCCCATAATCCCCCATGCGGCCGCATTCTGCACCAGTTGGAGCCTCCGGTGCACCCCATGGGCCAGATGCATCACTCACTGGTCACGCCCACACCTGGTTTAGCAAAGGGGGGGGGAAGTCACTGTATGTCACGTGCCGCCGCCATGACAACACGAGTTTGACACCCCTGGTCCAAGGAATATGCAGGAGTCTTCTCCAGCACCAGAGCTCAAATGAGTTGATTTTCTTCCTGTCTTGCTTTTTTAAGGTCCAACATTCACAACCATAGGTTTACACCAATAAAGACTCTTGCAAATCTGGTAGTACATTTCTCCCCAGGTTGCTTTCTTTCTCAAAACTTAAGAAACAAGGGAAGGTCCCTTCTGAGTTGTTTGCCACACCCATATTCCTGTTATGGGCTAAGATGCCTCTTATCAGACCATTCCCTTGGCTTCCCCAGTGACTTTCCCACTGTCTCCCAAGGTCATTCTCAGATACCATTACATCTTGTTAAATCAATATCCATCTGCCTTCATATTCTATTCATAAGACAGGCAGCACACAGCTACCAATCAAGCTTCTGTAAGATGCCCAGAAACAAACCAGGTCAGTCATTTCAGAAGCCTGTCAGACCAGAAGTGAAATTGTAAGTGCTTAAGTATTCCAGGGTTCAGCACTGCCCTTCTGACCTCACACCGAAAAGGGCATACAAATCGCGCCCGGTTTTGCTACTTAGGCATGACTGCTGTGAATATATCTGATGGTTTTGCTAAAGCAGGAGATAATCACATGCTGGGATTTCCAGCTTATGTTGTCCTACTTTTTCAAGCACTGCCTTAGCATGTGTATTTCTAGGAAAGCCAACTTTAGTGGGAAAGAAAAATGAACAGTGACCATGTCGTCTATGTAAAGCAATATGGAATGAGTAACTACCTTGTGTAATTACAATGTATAGTTATAATTTATAGTGTATAAATGTAGTTATAGTTCTTACAAGGTCCCTGCAATATCTCCATATGGAATCATCCATATTTTTGTCTAGGATACTTCATTCCATCCCCCTTGGCTGTTTTTTTCTCTCCAAAGTCACTCAAAATTTCATAAATACCAAAAATGTTCAGCCTTCGCTAGGTTTGTTTTTGGGGAGGATTATGTCTATTATCCTTGTGTCTCTCCCCTCCCACGAGGGGTGAAATCTACTTACCTTCCCTACCGGTTCAGAAGTGCATGCACCGCGCATGCACCCTGGCTCTGCTCGCGCGTACACATCAAGTGCACGCACAGACCCTCTGCACATGCACAGAGGGTAAAAAATGGGTTACTTCCTGGTTAAAACCAGGAAGTAATGTTAAAACCAGGAAGCAATGATGACCGGGCGGGTGGGTGGAGCCTCGCACTGCCGTCGCTACTAGTTCTCCAAACCACCCGCCACCATTGCTACTAGTTCGGCCGAACTGGTCCGAACCGGTAGCATTTCACCTCTGACTCTCACCCTGCCCCCATACGATCTGTTTTGTTTTCTATTGCAAATTTTAACAATAACTCCCTCTTCTATGTGGTTGCCTGGGGAATTCTGGAAATTAAAATTGCTAAAGTTGAGAAACATTGCCACACTCTACAGTTGTCGCCTCGTTTTCTTGCTCTTTGTCCTATAGCCTTGTCTATCAATTGACTCTTACGTTCTCTTTCCCCCAAAATATCCAGTTCTGTATTGAGAGAGCGAAGAATCACTTTCAAATCTTTGTTCAGCTATTCTAAACCTGTTTCTTTTGTGCCTTTCCCCTTGCTGAATTAAAAAGCTGCTTACCCACGCTTCCTAGCAGAAAACAAAAGTTGTATTAAATTTAATGGTCCTGTTGCTGATCCTTCTTCTGCTTCTGTTGCGCCCCACTCTGACAAACTGCCAAATGGTATCATCCTGATTTTGCACACACTGTCCATAATATGCAACGTGACTGGCTGATTTCTTCAGTTTTGCTGTTTTTCCTGCACTGCATATCACCAACCAACAGGAAAAAATATCCACCAGTTATAGTACTGAAGCAGGTTTGGGATGTATCTTGCTTCAGAAGTCTATCCTCCCTGCCTGTCCTCTGTCCTCCTCCACCCTTTTCTGTCATAACTAGCTAAATAAGGGTTTTTTTTAAAAAAAAAATCTGATCAAAGGGAGTTAAATCAGAAGTAGAACTTTGAGGGCTTCCTTGCACTGCTTTGTTGTGTAACTTATGGGCTTTTGGAGGCTTCTTCTACTTCAAGTGACTGGGAAGATAATAAACTGACCCACCCTAGAGTTTGCTGTTGCTGCTTTGTAAAGCAGAGAAAAAAGGAGGAAAGTCAGAAAAAGGGGGAAAAACTAATTAAATGATTAAAAGCAATTTTTTAGGGGTTTCAAAATCATCAAACCTTTGTTTACAAAGCAAGGGTTATATCAATTGTGCAATGAACTCATGGTAATGGAAAGTAAGTAAAGGCTTGGAAACAAACTACTAGGACAGCGATGGTGAACCGTTTCAGCACCAAGTGCCAAAAAGATTGCACGGAAACGTCGTGCATGTACGCACACACTCATCAGGGCCATGCTCCAGAAAAGCAAACTTACGGGTTCTAGGTCGCGTGCACGCCTGATGATCAGCTGGCTGGTTTTTGGCACTGCTGCACGTGCAAAAGGATCACACTCTGGAAAAGCCGAACTTCTGTGTTCTGGCACGCATGCACACCTGACAATCAGCTGGCCAGCGCGCATGTGCACACCGGTTTTTGGCATTGCCGCACGCACGAAGGACAGCTGATCATTGCACGCACATGCGCGCCAGAAACCCAGAAGACAAATAGGCAAAGCCGCGCGTGCCAGGCAACATGACTTTGCTTGCCACTTTGGGCACACGTGCCATAGGTTCACCATCACAGTACTAGGGGGTTCTTTTTTAAAAATTCCATATATGTGCATTTTTATACTTCAACTTTGTTTACATAAATACATAGAGCAGCTTAAACAGTAGCCATAGATATGCCTCAGTTTAGGATTTCTCTCTCTTCTTTTCCTTTCCTTTTCCTTTCCTTTCCTTACCAAAACCAACTTGCAGAGTAGTACTAGGTTCTACTGTACTCAGGAGAGAATGGGATGGATTCTGCCTATAATTTCTCTTTTCACCACTTCAACTTTGGGCTAAACTCACAAGGGCTATAGGGTAAAACACCTGAGCATTGCCATTGCACAGTTTTAATAGATCACTGGCACAGCAACTGCCGTGTTCAACTGTATGAGAGATGGAGAGACTCTAGAGACCCACGGGAGCAGGAGGGGTGCCTGAATTCATCTAAAATAGCCAACAAGCCCTGATTTAACAATCCCACCCACAACTGGTCACCTGTCTTTGCAAGTCTTACCCATTTTGCAACTGTAAAGTTGGGCAGAAGGCTGGGGGAGGGCCAGCAGAGGAGGAAAGCTGGAGGTAAATGGGCAGAGGCGGAAGAGGTGCGGCCAAGGGTGGGAGCCTGAAGGTCCCATTCTGGAAAGCACTACATCAATAGTGACCCAGCTGAGGACAACTTAAGCCAATCTCTTTCATGGGTGAGATGAGAACATCATCGTTGAGATAATGGATAATAGAATATTGCTTGTACCATGATTGCATATACAATGCACTGAATAAAAAAAACATCTTCGCTTATTTGTGAACATTTTTTTTTATACTGAAGGGAAGGCCTGCAGTACGTCTTCCTTCAAAATGCTGTTTGATAGCATCCTCAAATCCATCCTCCCAAAGACCATTTGCATTTATCTCCACGCTGCTTGGCAGCTCAGCAAGGTACATACAGGTAGTCCTCGACTTACAACCGTTCATTTAGTGACTGTTCAAAGTTACAACTGAAAAAAGTGACATGATCGTTTTTCACAGATACAACCTTTGAAGCATCCCCGCGATCATGTGATCAAAATTCAATTGCTTCCCAATTGGTTCATTGCTATGTCCTAAGGTCATGTGATCATCTTTTGCGACCATCTGACAAGCAAAGGCAATGGGGAAGCCAGATTCACTTAACAATGGTGTTACTAATTTAACCACAGCAGTGATTCATTTAACAGCAAGAAAACTAATAAAATGGGGCAAAATTTCTCACTTAGTAGCATATGTTTTGGGCTCATTGTGGTCATAAATCGAGAACTACTTGTATTGAGAAGAAGAAGGGGGGCGATATTGAGATTAGAATACAGAGTTTATGTTTTGGTTTAGATGTTCTATAAAACATGAAATTTAAAGCCTAGACAAAGATGTAGGATGAGGTGTCATAGAAAGCTCTCATGAGCTTGTTCTAGAAAAGGGATATGATAACACAAAGTTCTTCCTATTTACTTACTTTGTGAAAGACAGGAGGAGGATCAAAAGGTTTCAGTGGTCAAGACATTTTTGTCCTGGAACAAGTTGTGGGGAGAGAGCACACAGCACCAATTCACTGCTCAGTAAAAAGACAGGATGAATTTGGCAATCCTACATGAATAGATGTTCTCCAGACACTTGGGGCTTCGACTCCCCTCAGCAGTCACTAATGGCAATGGATTTTGGGAGTATAGATGGGTGCAACATGCCAAATGGATTGCACACTAACTTTCTCAATAGACAGTCGCTTATGCACAGATGCAAGTTATATGAATGTGTTTTTCATCTAACCAATATGTAAGTCTTAGTCAAGCTATTTTTTTTTCAATCTGCAATCCATATTTGTGATATGAATCCATGATCAATTTTATTCCCATTTATTTAGCATGGGAATTGCCTGATGTATACTGTCCTACTATTGTTATTATGGTTCATCGCGTAGTCAGCCAGATGTTTAGACTGATCTTGGCATTTTTATCCACCTATGGAGTCCTTTCCAAGGATCTGGGATAGGCAGATGTTCTTGTTTGATGGTCTCAGGATGTAAACTGTTCCAGAAAGCTGTTCAAGAAATTATCTCAGGATGTAAGCTGTTCCAAGTAAAGCTGCCTTTTGCAATTGACTGATGGGGACTTTGTCAATGCCAGTTGTTTATTATTTGTTTCAAATTAAGTTGTTGACTCAAAGGGCATTAATTTAGAAAACCACACACAGTAGTGTCATACACTTACAAAGAGCTGAATAATTGGAATTTATGTAATCTAAATCAACTTTCCCCCGCCCTATGTCCTCCATGTATTTTGAACCAACTTCCATTATCCCAGCCAGCATATCGCCAGCTAGTGACCTTACCTCACTTTGAAGGACTTATTATTCTTATTTCCTTTTTCCTACCCAGGTTGCTTGGCAAGTAAATCGGAAGAAAGACTTTTTCGCAAACTGTTCTCCCGTTACAACCAGTACATCAGACCTGTAGAAAATGTGTCCAATCCCGTGAAGGTGCATTTCGAAGTGGCAATTACCCAGCTTGCAAATGTGGTATGTTTGCTATGTTTGAGAGTTTGCACCATCTCACATTTCAGTCATTGGCTGAAAAGTAAGAAATATTCCTTGCAAACGATTAAAGGTCACTCATCACCAGGGACTAAAGGAGAGAAAGCATCACTAGTGTGTCCCCAAGGTGCTTTTCCAAAAAGCAACTGGACTTAGGTGTGTGTGTTTTTTCAGTCCATTTGTCTTTTGTAAAAGAACCTTTAGATTTCTTGTTGGAGAGCTTACTAAGGATTCATTTTTGCAGGTTTTTCTCCCTCTCAGCAGATCATTCAGGATGTCCTCTGCAGTAAGACTTCCCTCTAGCAACTCCCTGGTTATTGATTGCCTTTCCACCACAATTTGTTATAGGTAAAGATCTTTCAGCAAAAAAAAAAAAGACACTCTGCATATAATATGTTTTCTTGGGATTTCTGACTAGCAAGCCAGCCACTAACCAAGGGCTTAAATTACAGGGTATCAAGACAGCACGATGGAACAGAGCTTCTTTCTCTGCTTATTGCTAAATCACAGTATTCAGAAACGCAATATACTAATCAAGTCAGGTTCTTCACTTTATCTTTTACTTTCCCTGGAGGCTTTTCATTAATCAGAAGCTGCTGTCATTAACAAAATAATTAGAAAAGCCGCTATATTCTGAGCTCCTGTGGAGCTTGGGATTATGATGAGCTTGGAATTCTGCTTGAATGAGCAGCATTGATATTAGAGCTTCATTGTATGTGGGTATTAGAGTGCTTTTAAAACTACTCCTTTTGTACCTGCTAACATTGGTTCTTCCCATCATGCTTCTTTGAAAACCAACCCCCTGGCCAAAATCCTGGACTTATTTGTTCAGACAGTCCATCATTTGCATGACATCTGTTTTCAAAGCTCTAGATTCCTTACAGTTGTCAAAACGAGCATAATTAGTTGAAGCCACACTTCAAATATACGGATGAGGTGGCTCAGTGGCTAAGATGTTGAGCTTGTCGATCGAAAGGTCAGCAGTTCAGCAGTTCGAATCCCTAGTGCCGCATAACGGGGTGAGCTCCCGTTACTTGTCCCAGTTTCTGCCAACCTAGCAGTTCGAAAGCATGTAAAAAATGCAAGTAGAAAAATAGGGACCACCTTTGGTGGGAAGGTAACAGTGTTCTGTATGCCTTTGGTGTTTAGTCATGCCGGCCACAGAGACATCTTTGGGCAGCTCTGGCTCTTCGGCTTTGAAACAGAGATCAGAACCGCCCCCTAGAGTCGGGAATGACTAGCACATATGTGCGAGGGGAATCTTTACCTTTACACTTCAAATCCCATCACTACTCTCCACCTTTTTCGGTTCTCCTGAAGAAGATCACTATTTGTACAGTGTTCCTTAATGTTAATAAGACGGTACTCATCTTAATCTTCTACAAATCCCCCATGGATAACTTCAGATGAACTAGTTTGTGGTGTAAAGAGTAGCAAAATCCATGCTTGGGGTACAAACAGAATTGTGTTGATATTTTGTGACCGATTGCCAGGAAGAGGACATGCTACTCAGTGGCTGCACCCATGCAACCAAAGCTCTACCCCTTATTTACACGTGTTGTACTGATTACCAACTTGACTTTTTTGAACATACCCTCACAGACGCTCCTACTGCGATCCCATGGAGTTCTCCTGGATCCTGCTTAATCCTCTCCCCCAGAGATCTCATGTATAGAACATGCAACCGATCTTCCTTTATGTGGCTGTAGTTTTTCAATAAACATTAATAGGGCTGTAATTTTTAAAAATGCATTGCCAACAACTATCTGGATTTACCTTAATATGCACAAATACTTTTTCAGCATCTTGTTTTCAATAGTTGTAAGTAAAGTATTCACAAACGTCCACAGACATTATCTGAAGGCAACACATTTTTCAACCAAGACTTCTATTCGCTGTTCCATAAATGTCCCCAGGATCCTTTCAAAGTTATTTAGGCTAACTGGAATGAGGTTTTATCCTTTGTTAACCAGATAGCCTGTCTGTAGAAATAAAGTGTTTGCCTCCTTCTTTCTGCAGGATGAAGTCAATCAGATCATGGAGACAAATCTCTGGCTGCGACATGTAAGCAAAAGTTTGTGCATCGGTGTGTCAGTGTATGTGTGTGTTTATTGCCATGCTGGTTTTAGAGATGAGATCACAGTGGGTACTGGGATTCAGAAGAGATTTGGATAGGAACAATAATTAGGTAACCATTTAGAGATGTTCCAGGGCTCAGTATATTCATAGCAAAAGTACATATGTAGTACTTCAAAAATTCATTCCATTTATTCTTCAATATATTAAGCCCTTGATTTAATGGACAAACAAGGGAGGTGGGTGTTCCTTAAAGCAAAAGGCCCATTCATTCATTGATGAATGAGATGAGAACAACAAAAAAAGAGAGGGCAGGAACTAAAGTCACAGCCAGGGAAAAGAGGCAACACAAGCAATGGATGTTTGAGGGCAAGTACTATGATTAAAAGTATTCTAGTAACCATAAGTGCACCTGAAAATGAACAATAGGCAAGAAACTCCTTAGAGATTGAATATCAGAGCTTGGGAGCATTTGGGTCAGAACCATCGCCTTAGTTTACAAACCAAATTTAGCAAACAGCAAGAAGAGATTTCAGAGGCAACAATGGCATTAGTGGAGGAAACATACCTTCTTATCCAGGAGATTTGATCCATTAACTCCTAAGTCTGCTAAACCAAAATAAACCAAATGGAGTCTTCACTATATTTTTAGTGGACTATTACAGAAGAAGAAGAAAAAACAAACAAAGGGGAGTTATTAACTTGAAACTCATTCCCAATCTCATGAGTCCCAAAGAACGACTGAGGGAACTAGGTATGTCTAATCCAATGAAGAGAAGGACTAGGGTTGATATGATAGCAGTCCTCCTATACTTGAGGACCTGTCACAGAGAAGAGGAAGTCAATTTCTTCTCCAAAGCACCTGAAATCAGGACAAGACATGTGGAAGATCATTAAAGAGAAATCTAACCTAGAACTAAGGAGAAATTTCCAAGCAGTGAGAACAATTAATCAGTGGAATGGCTTGCCTTCAGATGTTGTGGGTGCTCCAACACTGAAGGTTTTCCAGAAAAGATTGGACAGCCATTTGTCTAGTATGGTATTGGATCTCCTGCCATGAGCAGGAGGTTGGACTAGAAGACCTCCAAGTCCCTTTCAACTTTATTATTCTATGTTTCATTGTTCAAATAATTCAGGGGTAGAGAAATTGTAGCAATCCTGAGGGTGTTAAAACTTGGCTCCCGATATCCATTACCAATAGCAATATCACTTAGACTTATATACCGCTTCATAGTGCCATTACAGCCCTCTCTAAGCAGTTTACCGAGTCAGCATATTGCCCCTAACAATCTGGGTCCTCATTTAACCGACCTCGGAAGGATGGAAGGCTGTCAACGTTGAGCTGGTGAGATTTGAATTGCCAAACTGTGGCTAGCAGTCAGCTAAAGCAGCCTGCAGTGCTGCACTCTAACCACTGCGCCACCTCAGCTCCAATGGTCATGATGACTGCACCATTGCAATACCTTGAGGGCAACTTCAGTAATATTCTTAGTATGAGAATAACTTTACAGGTACAGTATATCATAGGGTTGAACACTTATTATTTCTCTCTTTAGATTTGGAATGATTATAAATTGAAATGGAATCCAGTGGAATTTGGTGGAATTGAATTTATCCACGTGCCATCAGACAAAATTTGGAAACCTGATATTGTGCTATACAATAAGTATGAACATTCATCATTGAATTTTAGTCATATTAACACATTTATTTTGAGTTAGAAGTGTACAACTTAAGATTCCCTTGTGCTTGCATCTGCAGTGCTGTTGGAGATTTCCAGGTTGAAGGACGGACCAAGGCTCTTCTCAGATACGATGGCACCATCACCTGGATACCACCTGCCATTTTTAAAAGCTCCTGCCCCATGGATATTACCTTCTTCCCCTTTGATCACCAGAACTGCTCCTTAAAATTTGGATCATGGACATATGACAAAGCCAAGATAGATCTTTTGATTATCGGTTCCAAAGTAGACATGAAAGACCTTTGGGAGAACAACGAATGGGAAATAGTTGATGCTTCTGGCTATAAACACGACATCAAGTACAACTGCTGTGAGGAAATCTATACGGATATAACTTACTCTTTTTATATCCGAAGGCTCCCCATGTTTTACACCATTAATCTAATTTTACCTTGCTTGTTCATTTCATTCCTGACTGTATTAGTATTTTATCTTCCATCTGACTGTGGAGAGAAAGTAACACTTTGTATCTCTGTCCTTCTTTCATTGACTGTTTTCTTGCTGGTCATCACAGAGACAATTCCCTCAACTTCTTTGGTCATCCCACTAGTGGGAGAATACTTGCTGTTCACCATGATATTTGTGACACTCTCTATTGTGGTGACAGTGTTTGTACTGAATATCCATTACCGGACTCCAACTATGCATACAATGCCCAACTGGGTCAAAACTGTCTTCCTTAGTCTTCTGCCCAAGTTTCTGATGATGAAGAGACCCATACAGAAACATGTCGACTCCCAACCCCCCAAACCTGTGAAAGAAAGTGCCACTAAACCCAGCAAGCCCAAGGCTGATGAGCTTGCAGAAGTGAAAGTCCTCAGTGAGAACCGTTGCTGCCACTGTGACAACTCCAAGGACACGGGGGTGAGGAAGCAAAGGAGACAGAGTTGCCAATCTGCCAAATGGGAGGCTGAGTCAGTCGAGTATTCCCCAGAGGTTAAAGAAGTCATTAACAGTGTTCAGTTCATCGCAGAAAACATGAGGAGTCAGAATGAAACTAAAGAGGTAAGAGCTCTGAAGAACAAGATTGATTGATTTCTAGCTCCAAAGGCTTCAGTCATTTGGGGGCATTTCTCTAATTGCGGTAGAAACCTAAACCTAGTTAGTTGAAAATAACTGCACCTGAGAGGTAGAGAGGTACAATGATGCAACACTTCTGGCATGAATGGGTAAGCGACTGCCGAATGGAGCTGTTTTAAGCGGCATCAGAATTGTTAAGTCCTGCTAGAACACGAGTGTCAAACTCGATCGTGTCACGTGATGTATCATGACTTTTTTGCCTTTGCGGAGCTGGGGTGGGTGTGGCCTGCGCGTGATGCATCCAGCCCACAGACCACCAGTTTGACACCCCTGTGCAAGAAGAAGTGAAATTGGGGAGGACATTCTACTCTGGTTTTCAGTTTCCTCTGTCAACAGAGAGGACTACAGACAGGACAAAAGGGACCTCATGCTAGCTGTGTCTCAATTACCAGAGGCACAATTTCAGGGATTGCCCTGAATGAAATTCAGCCGATTAACAGAAATTCTCCAGAGCTTTAGAAAAAAGAACCTTTTCACTGGAGATTTTTGTGGCTTAAACATGAAGCCTTCTGTGGGTGAAACGTGTTCTCTACCATTAAGCCATGATAGTGGACACAGCTATCTCTTGCATTGCTTAACACTGATCATCTAACAGTTGATGGCAGAGTGAACATAATTGTAGAAAAGGGAGACCATCTGATTCTACATTCTAGTAAGGGAGAGGGAAAACCATAGTTGTGATCTAACTAGGTGCAGACTGACATATGATAATGCTAAGCTAATACACAAAGACAAAGAAAACCAACTGCATATAGAGCACCCAGAGAACTGTTTGAGAGCCCCTTTGCAAAATATTGAGTGCTTGTATCTCCTTGCCTGGCTTTTCACTGCTTACTTACTCCATGCTTTCTTTTTCGGATGCCAAAACATAATAAAGGCTCTGTGAAGGTTCTTGCTCCTTCTTCCTTTCATTGTTCATTCTCTTCAAGGAGACAGATAAACAGGCAACAATGCAAGAAGGCGAAAGAAAGAGTAGTAGTTCCAGGGTTGGCATTGGCCTCCTACTGAGTTATGGGACTTGGTAGATGCCCAGCTGTCCCAAACCAGATGCCCTCCAAATTTGATGACCTGTGAATTTCTAGCAGCAAGAGAACAGCTATGGTAGCTGAAGTTCAGGACAAGAGGCTAAGGAATGCTAATCAAGAGCAAAGGTGGATAGATAGTTGAAAGAGACAAATTAACAAAGTATCTTCACGTACAGTGGTACCTCAGTATTCGACTGCTTCAAAACTCTTTGAATTTGGTACTTGATGCATTTTGATGTGAAAATGTTGTCCTGGTACTCATTGTTTGTTTGGTATTCACCATGCTGCAAAAGAGAGGGAGGGAGGGAGGGAGAGAGAGAGAGAGAGAGAGAGAGATGGCCAAAGAGAATAGACAAGAAGTCAACCATGGTGGGAAGGTCACTGATATAAGGAAAGAGACAGACAGGAAGTTCTTCCTGGACAAAACCAAGGGTCACCTGGTAAAACAGTGGTTTGTTTAGCACTCATCATGTTTAGTACTTGTCACACCTCCTGGAACCAATTAACAATGAGCACCGAGGTACCATTGTATATCCTTTGCTGGGCCTTTTGCTAGTCAAAATACTTTTGACACTATGTTCACATTAGCTGCAAAAGGGTATGATGGCGTTTAAAATGAACTTCAGCAGTTGTGCTAATGGCTTTGGTTACTTAAATGTATAAATATTTCATGTTGGGAGGCTCTCTGACTTTGGCAATAAGGCTCTAAATAGACATGTAGAAGCTCTAAGACAGAGGCCCTTATCCCAGGATGGCATTTGATCAATGAAGGTCTATTGAATTCTACAGGCTGTGCTGATGTGCAGAAACATAGAAGATATTTTGAAAAATAGTCAAGCACGTATACAGGATCCAAACTGCAGTGTTATAGCTAAGCCTGGGTTAACTGTGGCAATCAGAGGTTCAGAGAATAGAACCTCCAGCAAATATAAATCTTGGTGGAAAACTTCCTAGTGCAGAAAGGAAAGCATCTGGCTTTCTGTCCTCAGTTCTCTAAAAGAAGAAATGTTGACTTTACTATATTTTTATTGAATAGAAGAACTAAGAAGAAGGATTTTCTCTACAACTCTATTTTAGTTTTGGAAAGGAATATGATTTTGACTTGCTAGATAAATTTGGACATCAAAATATTTCTTACTTTTATGGTTCTCCAAGACCATTTTTGTCAAGATCTATCACCAATAAAAATAACTGTTGTGTATATATACATAAAATGATTTATGTACCAGAGAGACAATTTTACAGGAGTTACCCTGCCTGTGCATCTTATAGAGCAAATGTTGCTGAAGCCACACCCTCTATCAGCTCCCACCCTTCGGCCTCTGTCTCCCAGCAATTTGCCTCCTTGCCGCAAACAGCAAACAGCCTGTTCAGCTCCACCACAGCCTGATTTAGCATGAGCAGCTGATTGGCAGTTGGATTGGCCTCCCGGAATACCGATGATCAGCTGTTCCAGGCTGGGGGGTCCCCGCCACCTATCACCACCTCCACATGCCCCATTTTCTGCCTCCACGTGTCCCATTTTTGGCCTCCGCGTGTTCCATTTTTGGTGTCCATGTGCACCATTTTTGGCCTCCATGCATCCCGTTTTCCATGTATCCTGTTTAGCAGCGATAGGCAGCAGTGGCAATCCCCGCCACCCAGAACAGGTCAAAAATGGGATTTGCAGAGACCTAAAATGGGGCGCGCAGAGGCAGCAATAAGCGATGGCGATCCCTGCAACCTGGAACAGCTGATCATCAGTATTCCATGAGGCTGATCCAGCCGCCAATCAGCTACTCGTGCTAAATCAGGCTGTGGTGAAGCTGACCAGGCTGTTTGCTGTTTGCTGCAAGGAAGCAAATTGCTGGGAGGCAGAGGCAGATTTTTTTTTTCTTGTTTTCCTCCTCAAAAGCTAGGTGTGCCCTATAGTCCGGAGTGTCTTATAGTCTGAAAAATACTGTATATACTATAACATCTAAAGGATGTACAGTCTTGTTTAGAACTTTAAACTATACTCACATGCAGAGATGTGGGAACTTCTCTGATCTTATAGATGTTGAGTTATGGCTCCAAACAGATCTTGTCAGCAGCATGACCCAAAATGAGAGATAGTGGGACTGGTAGCTAGCAATTATGGAAGGCTTTGTATTTCTTATCAATAAAACATTTGTAGGTAGATATAATGTAATACTTATATAAAAGAAATTAAATGTTCTGTAATTTATTGAGAAATTGGGACAATGTGGATTGCATCCAATATGACAGCAGAAAGCGTGACAAATTCTTCTTTACAAATAATACCAAAATATTATAATAATTAGATAACAAATCTATACAAAGATTTTATCTTGTGACCTGTGGTTACACCAACAAATGTTCTATATATGAATCTATATGAAGATTATAAATGTATCTCTTTTTTTTTGAAAAAAAAAGTAATTGAGAAATCTCAGGAAGCACAGCATCATTTTAATATTGTCAATTAAATATTATGAATTCAATTGAATATATATGTATTTTCTTATGCATTGCAGGTAGAAGATGACTGGAAATATGTCGCCATGGTAATCGATAGAGTATTTCTGTGGGTGTTCATAATTCTCTGTGTATTTGGAACAGCGGGATTATTCCTACAACCATTGATAGCAGATGTATAATATATGGCTGGTGATTCACATTTTGCATGTTCCTTTTTAATAGGATAGTCAAACCACACATTGGCAACAGTTTATAGAATATCAGTTTTCATCTCAAGCCATAAAAAAAGTATTCTCATCACTTTACGATGTATTAAGCCAGCCTTTCAGATGGGTAGACTAACACCCATTATCCACAGCCAGCAAAGCCTATGGAGTTCCACCTCAACCTTTTTGGAGGATAGTAGATTGGAGAAATCTATGTTAATATAGTGAGTTTCAAATGTTCGCCAGATAATCCTTTCCACACTGATTTTTCTCCTAAGAAATTCTTGGTTACAGTGTCTGCTATTGCACATATCGCTAAGATCAACATCAGATTAATATTCATACTGGTTCAGATACCTGATCCTTTGAATAGAATAGGGTTTTTTGCTTCATTTGTAGAAGGAATAAAATAGGTCAAGATGAATCAGAAGATAATCGTCAGCTCAAACTCTCACAATCTTGTCAACATTCCTAAACTTTTTGTAAAAAAAAATCCTTTATACACAAGCCATTCATTTGCAAGTAATAAATGAATAGATCACTGAATGGTGCGGTAGCTGAGAGGTAAAGATGCACAGCTCCCCCTCAGAAGGTTGAGAGTTAATCCTAGGCAACGACAGATGTTTTTCTATCAGAGTGCAAAGAGAAAATAGCTGCTGTGAACACTGCATAGGCATTAGGAAGGGCATCTGGCCTGTAAACACTCAGCTCTACTCAGTCTCCTTGACCCTACCCAAGACAAGGGATTACAGGGTCATAAAAAGAAAAAAATCAATAGATTGCTGATCAGTCAATCAATATTATTGATCAATATTATCTGTTTATTCCTGTAAGGTTATCTATCTAATTAAAATCCTCAATGAGATAAATTCCAAATATGCTTGATTGTAACCCATCATCTCTAATTTTAATGCTAATGGTAGGAGATGAAATTTAAACACTGCTGGAAGGCATCAAGTTGATGGACCTTGCACTCCAAAGGATAACAGAGAAGGAGAATAACCAGATGTTTCTCTAATGGTATCTGAGGGTCACTCCTAGAATACCTCCTAACCAGCAACAGAAAACTCACTCAACATTATTTGCTATATTTCATATGAATTAAATATTTCTGTTGGAAGCATAGATGTGCTGCTATTTTGTTTTTGGTAAATGATGTGTAAAAGACATTTAAATGAAATTCTTTGGATACATATTTGATGACTGTTCAAGCTATTGTAACAAAAATTGGGAGGGCTTATCCCTTTTCTGAAAGAAACAGAAAATCACAGTACTGTAGGGTTTTTTTCCTAATCAACTTCCTTTCTTTGAATCCTGCCATACCATAAATCTGTTTGATTTACAAATTATTCCAAATACATTGTAAACTCAGCTGAATTTTTCTCTTGTTCTTTCTCACCATTTAGAGGAGCACATCCTCTAAAGGGACGCGGTGGCTCAGTAGCTAAGACACAGCTTGTCGATCGAAAGGTTGCCTAGATTAAAAACCTAATAGTTAAAAATAACAGCCCACAAAGCTCAAGATAAATGATAGATTTCAATCATCCAATTACATCAACAGAACTTGACTGACTTCCTGGCCTGAAAACTTGGAAACAGTCAGGGTTACAGAACCTTATGAAGGAACAGGACCATCTGCAACAGGCACACTGTTCCACAAAGCCAACACTGCCAGAGAAGGCATAATTCCTGTGTCCAACAAGATGACGCCATTTAGTTGAAGGCACCTAGAGCATGTCCTCCGTTGCTAAATCTGGTGAGGAAAGCCGAAACAGTGGGAGAACAGGGGATTTCATCATCACTTCACAGTCTTTATTGGATTGTTTGGAACATGTTTGTATATTTTATAATGTAATACACTTTTAGAAACGTGAAGTTCTTAAAAAAATAAATTTTAAAGATAGTGTGACCAGTATTCTTTGTTTATTTATTACATTTATTTGCTGCCCATCTCTTTTCAAAGTGACTCTGGGTGGCTATTTTAAATAGTTGCGTGGATGTCCAATGAGCAGAAGCAATGATGTGCAAAAATGCTATTGTCTATTGCAGGGGAAGCACAATTCTTGAGTGTGTTCGCTACAAGGTCCCATTTTTGGAGGGGAGAAGATTGAAGACTTGAATGTCATTTAAGTTTGTGTTTTTCAACCTCAGCTATTTTGAGATGCATGGATTTGAACTTCGGAATTCCCCAACTAGTACAACGAGATTGCATTCTGTTGGTCTGACCATATACTGGATAACAAGCCAGTATTTTACAGATCCAACAAATACACAGCCATGTAATATTGGAGAATGTGGTTAGAATAGGTGACAGTTTGCCAGTCATTTTTCATTTTTAAAAAAAGTCCTCCAATAGTTAAGAACTTGGTGTATCATTTGACATTTTCTGTGAAAGCTCTAGACGACTTATTACTAAATTTTTAAAATGATATTAGGCTGTTAAGAATCAATTTATAGTGACATTATTTCTTCCTCAAACTCCTAGGAATAATGCAGTGGTTTGATGCATGGACAAGAATTGTCTTACTTGCAGAAATGTGATAACTGACTCTTTTGCCCAGAAACATTCTATTTTTGGAAAACACTGAAGAACAAATTCGATGGTGAAAACGTACTGATAATTTCCTCTTCCCTAAAGCAAGACTATACTAGGAACAGTAGTTACTTCGACTGATTCACTGATAACAGTATGAACCATAAGTAAACAGTATTTACTTCCAACAAGGAAGTACAAAATATGGCCCTCCAAATCTTGCTAAGCTGCACTTTTCCATCTACTGATGTTGAGGGACACTGGCATAATTCAAAAACATCTGGAGGGGTACAGGTCCCACACCATCACCAAGTGTCGTCCTATTGCTAGTAGTAATGCAGATTCACTGAATTACCTTGAAAGAAGCATCAGGTAACAACCATACATAAGATATATGAATGAATAAAAATTTAATATGAAACCAGAGGAAGAGGAAAAACATCAAAAGATTCAACATTAAGAATGAAAACATTAATATTCACCAAGAAATTGATAAGAATGACCATTATGCAACAGGGTGGAAGCAGAATCTTCAATTAAAGAATTTAAAATGAGAGCTGACTTACAATACACCAATATACATTATGTATATATTTTTCTAATTTATCAAATACCGCGTTTCCCCAAAAAAGACCCTGTCTTTTTTTTTTTTTTTGAACCCTGAAATAAGTGCTTGGCCTTATTGCTATGTGCTCAAAAGCCCGATTGGGCTTATTATCAGGGGATGTCTTATTTTGGGGAAAAACAGGGTATATATCCTCCTATATCACTGTCATGGGATGCTGGGTAACTTACAACTGCCCAAAAACACAAAATAAAACAATAAAAACAGTGAAAACAGTGAAAAGAGTCAACATTAAGAATTATAATATTAAAATCAACCAAGAACTGGATAAAAATATGCAATGAGGGGAAAAAAGTGAAATGTTGATTCTGTTTTTGTCAGTTAGACAGGCTTATTGTTATAGAAATGGCTTGTACATATTGCTGTTTAAAAGCAAAAAGTTGTAGTTGTAATATTGTTACCTTTGATTGTTCCAAAGAGAGTCGGAAGTTGTTGCCTTTTTCTTTCTTTTTTCTCCCATTACAGTATACCCCCCTTTTTTCCCTTCCTCTCTTCTTACTTTTCCATGGGTTATTTTCCCTTTGTATTTTATACTTTGATAAACTAATAAAAAGTTGTAATTGGTTAAAAAAAAGATGGCATCAGCTCTTCTACCTCAGAGGTAAGGAAAGTTTTGCAACATGGCCAGTCAGGAGGTCCTGCCTCAAGTCTGAGTGGGGATGGGGAGGAAATCTCTCCTGGGGAGCCTGACCATCTCAAGAAGAAGAGCCCGTTAGATACCTGGAAAGACTTTTATGGCTTGCAGTGGAAGGTGTCAACATTTGCAGAGCTTTTCCAAGTAATTCTCACTTCCATTTGTGTAAGTATCCCTGGCGCAATTAAGGAGCTTCATTCCTCAACCTCCTCCTCATGCTTCAACCCTCTCCTGGATTGAATGCAGGGGTGGGTTCCTCCCGGTTCGGCCCGGTTCTCCCGAGCCAGTAGCGGTGACGATATGATGTCACCGAACCGGTTCTGCCCCCCCTGCCCTCCCCCACACCTCCCCACCCACCCCCGCATTATTCTTACCTTTTATTTGGCCCCACCCCCAATCTATTGCTGCCTCCTGAGTCCCAGCTGATGGCTAGAGGAGAAAAAACTGATTAAACTCTTGCTGTGGGGCTTCAATGGGCCGCCCTACAGCTAATCAGTGTTAAAAGAAAACAAATGAGTAGACCAGTGCCTGCAAAAATAAATGGGTAGACCAGTGCCTGCAAAAAATAAATGGGTAGATCGGTACGGCTCTGCAAGCAGTTAAAAGCCTGGTAGACCAGTACCACTGCTAAATCCTAAATAATTGTCACATGACCATCAAGCCACGCCCACAAAATAAGCCACACCCACAGAACCAGTAGTAAAAATTTTTAGAACCCACCCCTGGTTGAGTGGCACTCTGTGTAAAGAGTTTGGGACCCCTTAAATATAAATCTTTAGATAATTCTATATGTCCTCTTAACTTTAAGTCTTCAAATGCACTCTTCTTGTTGGTAGTAGGGCTGAATGCACCCTAGGTTTTAGCCATCCTGTTGGGAAGTAGAGATCTTTGGATATTTGCCTTGGAAAGAATGACTCTCATTGGAGGACTTGATGGAAGTCAAGGGAGCAGAGGTGAAATCCAGCAGGTTCTGACAGGTTCTGGAGAACCGGTAAGCAGAAATTTTGAGCAGTTCAGAAAACCGGTAGCTGAAATTTTGAGTAGTTCAGAGAACTGGCGAATACCACCTCTGGCTGACACCAGAGTGGCGTGGGAATGGAGATTTTGCAATATTCTTGCCCCAGGAGTGGGGAGGGAATGGAGATTTTGCAGTATCCTTCCCCTGCCACACCCACCAAGCCACGCCCACCAAACCACACAACACCCACCAAGCCACGCCCACAGAAACAGTAGTAAAAAAACTTGGATTTCACCACTGCAAGGGAGGCTCAGTAACCTGCAGCCTGATTGATGTGGGCTCCATTGCTGACTAGGCAGATGTAAACTCCATTCAACAGATGTGGAATCCATTACTGATCTGGCAGACGTGGAGTCTGATCGTCATTTAGCAAGGGAAATTCTTTCAAGGGAGGGATTCTGAAGCCCCCATTTACACATTTATTTTATTTACACTTTTTATACAAGAATAAATTATACATTTATTCAGGTGGTCTAAAAATTGATGGCATTAAAATGTAGTGTGGGGCTGTTAGCATAAAATTAAATGATATTATTGGCTAATTGATCCTAACCTTTTAAATTAAATTACTGCTGACAGCTGGAGATTTTTTTAAAAAATCCCATAAAACATTTGACATGCTAGGCAAGAATTTCCCTGTTTTGTTTACTATTTTGTTGTTGTTCTAAATGAACCCTTCCTTGAGACTACTCCTTTTTCATTGGAATTCTCTGAATCTGTCTATACTAGGGAAAGCTTTACTACAGGAATTCAGACTTCTTCCTTGATTGTACCTGCATACAGCTTCCTTCCAACTGTTCTAAATAGTAAGTAGTAGTAGTAAGTACTACTAAGCAGTAATGAAGTAAAGAAATCAACAGCAAACTCCTACCAACCAAGGAATAATGGATGGAAACTGATCAAGGAGAGATTTAACCTAGAAATAAGGTTCACTGAGGAGAAATTTTCTGACAGGGAGAACGATCAACCAATGGAACAGCTTGCCTTCAGAAGTTGCGGGAGCTTCATCACTGGAAGCTTTCAAGAAGAGACTGGACTGCCATCTGTCAGAAATGGTATAGGGTCTCCTGCTTGAGCAGGGGGTTGGACTAGATGACCTTCCAACTCTGCTATTCTATTCTATTCTACATGTCTAACTGTTGTCTCAAGAAGCATGCTGCAAAATCTTGAAAGCTTCATGACACAAAGTAAACTTCAGCTGGCAATATTTCAATAATGTCAGATATACACACACACATCAGGTAGTACTTAAACTCATCCCTGTATTACATTTCATAAACATGGTATTAAACTTTTAGAAAAGTATATTAAAATATATAACCTTTCTCCAAGCAGAAACAGTGGACAAAGGGCCACTCAAATCATGCAACAATTGACTGTGCCAATTTTCTATCTTTCGTAGGGTCTCACTCTATCACCTCTGAAAGCTGACCTTGGATTACACAACTGAAAGGCTGCATACCCTGATCTTGTCTATGAGATCAAGAACCATTGGGAAGTTATTTCCCTCCTTCCTGAAAGAACATAATGAAACTAATATGGCCACTTAGATCACCTGGGAAAAAATTGTGATAGGAATCTTGCTTTGCCCTCAACCACCATCTGGAATAAAAATGGCTCTGGGACTGGAGACTTGAACAGTAGTATCATTCTGATGGCATCCATCGGTCTTGACACTTCTGGCTTCCTCTTTTAGACAGGAAGAAATAAGAGCCACAAACTTGCTATTCAAGTAAGAGTTTCAAGAAGGGAAGATCAGACCAACCAAGACAGCAGATGTGTACCAATTGTCCAATGTTTCTAGTTGAAAAAGTGGTCTTTTCTTTCCCTGCTCTTCTCTTGTGTGCTTTATTAAAGTGTGAGCTTGAAAACATGACTTACGCTTGAAAAATGATTTAAACCACTGAATAATTCCTGGAAAAGCAGGAAGGAAATGAAAGCAGTCAATCAAGTTTAGGTAAAAATATCATCGCCTTCATATGATTTGCTCCTCTAGGCTATTGCCCACAGGCATTCTGCATTGCAGACATATTTTTTCTACTACCCTACAGATATATATCCATTTATTAAAAAATAATGTTAGCTATGTATATAATTATTCCAATAAGCGATAAATATGAAAGCTACCTTGTACTGAGTCAAACCAATCTATTCCGTGATGTCTGCAGGGCCTAACCCATTTTTTGTTTAATCATGATTTGTCAAGTAAATTGGTTGGGTTCCTACAGTCACAACGTTGTAAAAATCATACTTGCTGAGTTCTCACAATACATTAAGCTAAGCTAAACATAAAACAAACTCATAGTTATAGCACACAAGATGTGTAAGCCTTCTCATTGAATTGCAACAACCTTTTCAGATAAGCCTTTTTCCAGACGTACATGGGTATCTGTCTTTTCCAGTCCAACCAAAAATTAAAGTTAAATGAAAGTACTGCACTTTTATTTTCATTGTAATGTGCAAAAATTATGCAATTTTGTTTAATTGACCTTATCCCAAAATGGTCTTCCTATATTATAGGATCATTGGAATTGAATACTAAACAATCCACCAACATCTCAAAAATCTTGGTATTGGTCAGTTAAGCTCTTTCTGAAACTCATCCATTTATATTACAAGAATGTTGTAATTTTTAGCTGACATATCACATGCTCTTAGAGACCCTAGTTTAACGATTATTTCCTTCTTGGCAAGTCAGCGTCTCCCTACTAGTTCTGAATTTCAAATTTACAGCTGACTGTCTCTCTACATATAATTCCTTTATGACCTTCCTCTGACCCATTTTTCTGCCTCCTGCTGATTTTCCACTTATTTTTCCATCCATGCGCCAAAATGCTTACATTGCAATGTTCTAATCAATGGATATAGATATTATGATAATAATGATAAATGATGATTTAGGATTATAGAAAGTAAACCAAATCGCCCAACAGAAAGTTGAGTTAATGTTGGAGGGATGATTCCCCCCACACTTTGCTCCTAAATTATGTGTACTTATTATTTAATTTGTGATCCAGACTAATTGCCAGGTTTTATTCTACTGCTACTATTTTCTAAGTTTTCATGCAGATCATAATTAGTTAAAGCTGATAATTAATTATTTTTAAAGAGGTGGTGGTTATTGCTTGGCTGTTTTCCTAGTTTGTAAAATTTGAAGTATTGTGTGAAACTGGTTGTTATCAAAAAGAGAAGACAAACATGGCAGAGAGAGAGAGAGAGAGAGATTTTCATACCAGTCCTACTTACACTACTTTACAATAGAGAGCAAAAATATTGATATCACTGGTAGCATATATCTATTTAAACTACCTTTATTTATGCTCCACAGTATTTCCTCCTACGGTGGAAGGCTATTCCATCTTTCCCATTTGTTTTTGTTTTGTTTTTGTTTAATACACAAACAACATTCTCAGTCTTCAGATTATTTATTTGTTATTGCTTTCATTAATAACATATACAATCATGAGCAGCTCTTGTGAGTGGATGACATGCCACTACTGGCTGACAACATTCAAAGCGGTGTTATGCTTACATACAAGACATAGAGGCTTTGTAGTCATTGCACTAAATATTTTTACTTCCTGTGCTAGGAGAGGTGGACTGAATGTAGAACACAATTATTTTCCATAGTATCACTTACTGATTGCACACAGATGGACTTTATGAGCTGAACTGAAGGAGAGAGAGCTTCAATAAACATGTCACATCACTTATGAACTAATCCATAGGAATAGCTTACCATTTTTTGCTCAGGTACAAGAAAGTCCTGAAACTTAAGTGGTATAAGTAAAAATGTGAACATTGTCTTGAAACCCAGCAAGCAAAGAACTGCAATTGTGGTTAACGTATGATAGAACCCTAGAATTGAAGTTTGCAGGTGTAACATCAACACTCCAGGGAGAATATAATACAATAAGGCAAAGCTGAGTTCAACTAATGTTGGTTGTGTCTGAAGCCTGCTAGCATTGGAATTATGGCAGTACATGTTTTGGGCCCTTGCTTTTGGACAAAATCAGCTCTTACTTATAGAAGAATGGTGGTATAAACTTCTTATAAGCCTCTTCACACTGCTACTCCTAAGACTAGTATAGAGCTTTGGAGGAGACATTATTAGGATCCAAAATGGGATCTTTTGGGTGTACATGAGGAAATGAAAACGTACAACCCCCTGACAGGCAGGAAAACTGGTCTTCAAAAAATGGCATGGAAATACTACAGGACATTGAAAATCTACAGGCAGATAGAAGCAGTTTTGACAGGAGGATAAATGCTCTCATTTTGAAGACATCAAGATAACGTTCCTAATTTTCTTTCCACTGCCTTTCAATATAGATTATCTGGACAATAATTATTTTAAAATTAAAAAGCATCCCTCTTAAGTCTTCTCACGAACCATTATGAGGATTCTAGTCATAGAATATGTTCATGTGCAAGTATAGTTTTTTAGAGACTGAAAAAGTCTAAATCCCATTCCAGATCTTTGTCAAATATTCAGCTTTTCCTGAAAGTAAAAATCTCCAACCTTAACTCTAGCAAGATATAAGTACCTTTAAGAATATGCTGGTAGATGCAACCCTTTTCTACTTATATATCATGATATATAGTTATATATCAATATCAAATAGCTTCCACTACACCAGTCAATTTTCAGCACTTTATCGTCATTTATTTTAAAGCTGCCTGGTGAACGTATCTCTTATTTTCCTTTGAAAATAGATAAGGTTGCTCTGGGTGCTAATTAATACTTTAAATTAAGCATATTAGTGTTCTTGAATTCCAGCCTTTGGTAACTCATGTAGCCCATGGAGTTCAACCAGCATAAAGTACAATAATTGTATATCAGCCAGGCCAGTTCCAAGATCCATTTGGGTTTTCAGCTATGACACATCCTTATTTACTTGTACTCAGCCACCTTACAGCATACTAACCATCACACTGAACAAAGCAAAACAATTGTGCATCTGTCTTTTAAAGCACCTTTCCAGCAGCAAAGACATAGAGATGCTATCATGTTTAGACCAGAATGGTCTGACAGCCCTAATTGCTGATCCCAGCAAAGCAGATTTGCTCATTATTAATCATGCAGGGCAAGTATTAAATGACATATAAACAGTCCTGTGTATTTATCTGGTCTACATGGCTTCTAGTTAGGTGATATAAAGTCGATCAAATATGAGGAGCAATTGATGTTAATGTTTCTTTCATGTGCACCAGTCAGTACCGATCATGAATGAAAGCAAATATGTATGTCCCAGGATAATGTTGCAAAATCCAATCTGGATCGGTCATTGGGACCAGAGTTTAGTCTTCTGAGCTTTCCGACTCATGCTGGAGCCCATCTTCAGGGAGTTTCTCTCTCATCAAAGAGAGAGAGAGAGAGATTCTAGTGAGAGAAATTCCCTGAGGATGGGCTCCAGCATGAGTCCAAAAGCTTGGAAGGCTAAACCTCTTGCCTTGGTGACCGATTCAGATTGGATCCTGCAGTACCGATAATCTGTAACAGTGCTCCTCAATTTCAACACATTTAAGTCGTGCAGACTTCAACTTCCAGAATTCCCTGACCAGCCATACTGGCTGGGAAATTCTTGGAGTTGAATCCACATAGCTTAAAGTGGCTGAGATAGAGAAACAATGGTCTATAAGCTTCACAAAATGTATTAGCGGGGTGATCAAAAGCAAATCCTGTTAATTTAAATAGTATGATGCTTTTTGAGAAAGCGAGAATTGAAGTGATGGAAAAAGATTATGTCCTCAAGTTCATTTCAAAAACTAATGTATAGGGACAATGCTGCTCATCACATTTATATGCATACATTCAGGCTTTATTAATACTTTATATATCTCTAATGTGTGAAAATATAAAATCTGTGCTTATAATACTTACTTTTTATAAAGCTTATGCACAAATATCTTTTTTTTAAAAAATAGTGCAATAAATTGTCAACTTTCCAATAACAGTTGGTGTCAGTGTAATATTGGAAAGTGAATTCTGAAATTTGATTATTAAATATGGCTGATCCGATGGAAATATCAGTTACATAAATCTTTCCTCATGATTTTTGCGGACTTCTTTGACATTTTCTTTTTTTAAAAAAATGGGACTTTTTAAAATTAAATGTTAAGTTACATCCATCTACTGGGAAACCGGCGACCAATTTCCTTCCTTTGCACAAGTATCAACATTTTGGAAGCATGAGGGAGGGGTTAGGTCAGAGAATAGTTTGAAAAATTCCCAATAAATGAGCAGAAAACAACTCATGGAATTTTCTTTGAGGTTCAAAGATTATCTGGGGGAAAGCTATTACAGTTTAAACTGAACTATAACTCTGGCCTTATTGGTTTGAGCTGATAAGAACTAAAGTTCAACAACATGCAACATCTGTCATGTAAACTAAAACAAGAAATAATCTAAGTTTCTAATGCTGAAATACCAATTTTATTTATTAGATTTTATTTTATCCTGCCTTTATTACTTTATAAGTAACTCAAGGTGATGAACATACAGTACATAATACTCTTATATTCTTATATTTATATTCTTATCTGTTTTTCTATAGCATTTTGGTAAACAGATAAATGCCTATAAATACAATAAATATAGGTGAAAATAGTCATTTGTGCAATCCATGCCCATCTCATGAGTTTAGTAGCTAAAAGATTTGATCTAAAACTTGATCTGAATCTGCCCAGCATAGTTTGGTGTCAATGACATTCCTGTTGATTCTGTGCACACTGAATGTTACCAAACCAGGCATCTTGATCTTCTGTTTTCTTCCTCCAGTTGATTCTTACATGATTGATGGTTTTATTCCTGCAAACCACTATGCAACCACATCTCCAAAGCAGGAGTAAATATAAGAACAGACCCGATCACAGATACCACCAAAAACAGCCACAGGAAGATCCGGTCAAGAACCTGAGCTACAAACTTCCAGTCGTGCACTACCTAGGAGAGGGGAGGAAAATAAGAATTGTGAGTTCAATGCTCATTTTATACAAGTGAAGTCATGCTTTAAAATATACTTGGGATTTAAGTCATCAACACCCAGCCTTCGAAGTATGCAAGGTCCGGAAACAGCGATTGTAGGAATGATCTTTATTTTTTTAGGATTTTCTTTTTGAGAATCTGTTAGAACGCTACAGTATAGTAGAATACTTGTTGTTGTTAGTTGCGAAGTCATGTCCGATCCATCACCACCCCATGGACAATGTTCCTCTGGCTTTCCTGTTCTCTACTATCCTCTGGAGTCCATTTAAGCTCACGCCGACTGCTTCACTGACTCCATCCAGCCACCTTGTTCTCCGTTGTCCCCTTCTTCTTTTGCCCTCAATCTTTCCCAGCATTAGGCTCTTCTCCAATAAGCCCTTCCTTCTCATTAGGTGGCCAAAGTATTTGAGTTTCTACTTTATACAGTACAACCCCACACCCCCAATCAGATGGAGTTATTCTGGATTTTTATCTTGTGCTTTCTTCTTTCCTAGGATTGAGTGATCTTTTTTTGAACCTCTCCCATCCTTAATGGGCCATTCAACTCCTCTCTATTCCCAGAACCAAGTTTATGTTCCATCATATAAATTTATGCTTTATAACCCTGTGAAGAACACAGCAGACCACTAAGGATACATGGCATTAGGTAGAGGGTCACCTTCCGTGGTGGGTCAGATGTGGTATAAGTCTGTTGTTCAATAAGCATTGATACAATCTTTAGGGGATATTGAATATTGAGCATGACCCATAAAAGTTATGTAAAATTATTTTGTTTCAATGCAGCTGACCAAGCAGAGTCAGCATGAATCACAAGTTCCCGCTTGTCTCTATATAGAGATAGGATTGCAATTTGAAGAAACCAAAAGCCAAATTAAATCTGCTTATAGATAGTCACTAGTGAGCTGCTCATTCTCAAGAAATAGTTTGTTTTTTATATTTTTATGTTATCTCTGTTGGTGGAACTCATGACCACACTGCTGAGGTGATTAGCTAGTCTCCCGCCTAGACGCTGATGAAACCTGGTTATTGTCATTGTATGCCTGTGGGCCACAATGTGTGGGTGCTCTTTGACTCAGCCAGCAACTGACTATGGTGTGGGCATTGCCTAGCTACACTCTGGCTAATAACTGGCACTCAGTGAGCAACAGGAAATGGCAGCCAAAGCAAGCTCAGTGATGAAGACAGATTTCTAGGTGAATACTTGCTTAGCAGCCCACTGATTGTCTACCTTTGAAGTAGATTTGAATTTGTATTCATTATAACCTTTTCATGTTCTGTGAAGTAGAAGTTTTTTTAAGGGAGTGTTACATAACCAAAATTATTCATCAGTTAGGTAAGTTAATTCCTTAATTCCATTTCCCATATTAACGGTAATAAGCAGTATGGTCCTTTGGAGCAGAAAAACATATTCAGAAACATGGACTGTATTTATGCTGGAAGCTAACAATTTATAACTGGTACATAATGCATCAGATTAAAGTTAAGTCTAATATTAACCATTTTCTGACTTTAACTTCATTCTTTTTCAAAATGCCAAGCACAATCATTTCTTTTCATTTTACACAAGGGAGAACAAAGGGTAAAACATGTTCCTTTGATAGACATTAGTCAATTTTTACTGGATTATCTAGGATAAGGAAGTTGATGTTTCCTCCAAATGTTGAGATCTGCAATTTCACAAGCCCCAACCATCACTGCCGATGGCGAGGGATTATTTTTCTTGGCTTTAAAACTTGGACGATGCTGAATTAGAAGAATCCTGGCCCAATGTTGCAACATATTCTAAATTTACAAATGTAAGAAAAGCTTTTTCAGGATTAGTTTGTCCATGTTTGCTATGACCGGATGATTTGTTTTAAAATGTAGGTTTAAGTTCTTCTCTAACTTTGGAACAAGAATAGAATATAATTCTTTATTGGCCAAGAGTGATTGGACGCACAAGGAATTTGTCTCCGGTGCATAAGTTCTCAGTGTACATACAAACAACAAAGTGATAGGTCATGGATCAAAAATTGTAGTTAGAATCATTAATCATAAGATAAAACAACAAGTGATAAATCATAAGAAGAAAGTAGTAGGAAAGATGAAAAGTTGAGAAAAGATGAAAAATTATAAGATGTGAAAAATGAGAAGGATAATAGCAATACAGCTTACTGCATCTTTAGGCCTAAGACATTGCTGTGGGAATTGGGAGATATGAGGTAAATGGAAAACTGACATCAGACCATTCTTTTTTTCCTAACTTACCTGCCTAATGAAGTGCTCCTTTTTGACATGTCTGGAGATATATTTAATGGAATCGGCAGCTTTTTCCAAGAACGCCACTACCACCTTTTCTCCATCTTTCAATTGTTTGTTTTTATACTTCCTCAGTTTTGGTTTTAGGGTTCCTTCTGGATCCGCGAAAGCACAGCGATCGACGTGTCCTTTCATGAAGAGCAGCTTGGGCAGTTTCTGTAGGAAAAGTCTTCTCACCCAGGGAGCCATGGGATGGTAGGTGGCCGAGGAACGATGGTGCACATTAATTACAAAAACTGTCACAATGATTGAAAGTGTGACAAAAATCATGATGAACAACAAGTACTCGCCAATCAAGGGTATAACTTTGGAGGAAGAGGGGATGATTTCTTCAATGACCAGGAGAAAAACAGTGAGGGAAACTAAAACAGAGGTCGAGAGTGATAGTTTCTCTCCCTCATCCGAGGGCAAGTAAAACACGAGCACTGTTAAAAAGGATAGCCCTAGGCATGGAATTATTAAGAAAAGTGTGTAGAACAGTGGGAGGCGTCTTAAAACAAAAGAATAGGTGATGAATGGGTAGGAATATAATCCGTCTTTTCGGTTTCCTTTCATTCCTTTGGCATTTAGGATTTCCCATTCCCCGTTATCAAAAAAGTCTGTCCTATCCACATTTTCATCTACTAGGATCAGGTCAACCATGTTGCCATCGTAGGTCCATGATCCAAATTTCATGGAGCAATTCTGCCTGTCAAATGGGAAAAAGGTCACATCCATCGTGCAGGAACTTTTATAACTGGCTGGAGGTCTCCACACTACTATTCCATTGTACTTAATTATTGCTTTTGTCATCAATGAACCTTCAAATCGCCCATCAGCACTAGAAAGGATAGAGGAGAAAACTGTTCTTAAATTACATATCATGATGCTTGTTCCAATAATTTTTCCCCTATGTCAGGTTTGTTTCCTATTGCAGTTATAGTGGTAGCCTATTTAACAATTCTCTCCACTTGTTTTAAAAGGATTCTATTTCTTGTGAGTTCACATTTGTGGAAGTTACTCCCTGCCTGCAAATCAGACCTCAGAAATAAAACTTAAAAAGAGTTAGGAGAGTTGTTCCTTGTGGCAAAATCTGTGCTCAAATATGAGTTTTCAAAGAACACTTTTTTGACTTACTAGCCTGGTAGAAGTCCCACAAACAGATTTCCTTAGATTAAATTGTCAATCAGAATGTTTCACATTATGCCTGTAATATTTAATCAATTAATTCTAGTAGATAGCAATCCTAAGTGGGATGAGAAAGGAAAGGAGATATAGATGAAAAACAACCTTTATCTTAGCCGTGCCCTATAGGTGCCACCACCCTCACATCTTAAGCATGGTTTTCAACATGTATTAATTGCTTCAATAGTAAGAAAATTACATTGACTACCCCCCCCCCAAATTCCTGAAGATCCAAGCTGTTCCTGATATGCCCATGGAATATATTTTTGCCTTTATCAGCTTCATTGCTCTGGGCTCAGAGAAGAAAAGACCACCTGGCTCTAAGACACCTGAGATGTTGTGGGAATGTTGTGGGATCAGATCTTTCCCTCTAAGTTTGGACCACTTTCTTCACTTTTCGACTGTAAGGTCTACAGCAGGGGTGTCAAAGTCATGACATGTTGTCGCATGATGTATTGCAACTTTTCCCCCCTTCACTAAACTGGTGGTGGGCATGGCCCACGCGGGCAGGTTTGACACCCCTGGTCTACAGCATCCAATGTTAGGTGAAATAACCTCCTCAGTGAACAAAATATGTGGTCTAATCCATTGCTTTTGATCAATTTAAATTATTCTTTACATTAATAGGAAGTATTTTGAAATATTTCAAGAAAGTACTGATACAGCAAGAATTGAATGAATGTTTTTGAAGTAAGGCCGAAGCAAATGGACTCTGCCTATAGCAGTGATGGCTAACCTTTTTGCCATCGCGTGCCAAAAGTGGGGGGAGCGTGGTGGGGTCACATGCACATGTGCACACATTCATAATTCTATGTGCCCTGCCCCCCCGTGCTCTCCCCGCTTTTGGCACGTGATGGCACAGTGGGCCCAGTCAGCCCATTTTTTGCTGTCCCCAGGCTCAAGAGCCTTTCTAGGAGCCTGGGGAGGGCAAAGACAGCCTTCTCCACCCCACCTAGAGGCCCTCCGGAGGCTGGAAACAGTGTGTTTTCTGACTTCTGGTGGGCTCAGAAGGCCCAAAAATTAGCTGGCTGGCGCATGCATGCATGCTGGAGTTGAGCTCATGTGCCCACCGATATGGCTCCGCGTGCCACCTGTGGCACCCGTGCCATAGGTTCGCCATCACGGGCCTATAGTGTCTGAGAAAATTTGCTTAGGTAAATTTCAATTAGGCCAAAGAAATTCAGGGACAAATAGAAAACCACTACAGACACCAATAACAAATACTTCACAGATTTGCACTTGTGTTGCTATGCAAGTCCTTCTGGTTAATGAGTAGTGTCAATTTCAGCCAAGATATCAACTGGATAGCCCTTCAAATCTCTCTGAAACAGAGGATTATCTTTGAGAAAGTAGGACAACTAGCCATCCCTCACTGCATTAGGATCCCTATACTCACTTTTCAAATAAAACAATATCAGGGAGCCAGAGAGATTCAGATGGAACCCGAATTGCAGTGATCCCACCATAATCTTCAGGATTCCAGCACAATTTATGGTCGATCCATTCCTGCAGTAAACAGCAAAAATGACCAGATTTCCATTTCAGTTTCTCAATTAAGTAACTATTCCTAGCTGAGAATAACAGTGGAGAATCTTATCAATATTTAAGTGACTTTCCAGATATTGCTGAACTACAATTTCCCTAATTTCTTACTCTTTAAAATGCTGGATGATGCTGTTAAAAGTTGTAAGTAACATCTAGACAGCCTTATATTATCATAGTCATTTTTCAGGTCAATATGTAATTGGTAGCCTGCTGAATCAATGTTTAATGTAAAATTTTCATCTGGATATGGATATAATGTCAGGATTCATACCTAACAATCAACTATAATGTATTGTGTTTAGTTTTGGCTTAATGTGTTGAATAAAAAAGGCTTGGTCAGCAAATTGGACTTTAAACAAGTGGAAATACCCCTTCCCAATAATACTGATAAAGATTTTCAGTCATCCAGGTAGAGGTGTCTGGAATTGAAGCCATAGCAACTGACTTCTTAAAGTTTCTGAAGACTGAAGAAGCTTCTTGGACAAACAGCAAAACCAAAAAGAAAAGTTCAGTTGACATGACTCAACTTCCAGATTTTTCTAAGAACGTACCATTGACTTGGAATATCCTCCTCAAAGTCAAATCTCCTTACCGTGCTACTTGATTTTTCCCAGGTTCCCAGGTTTTTTCAAAGTTTAGGATCTCCTAGGGATTACCACAATTATTTAGCCGAATTTATAATTTAATATTCTTTTCCAATGTGTTTAGTTATTTGCAGTTAATTGCATGCCACTAGCTCAGTCAATAAGTATCGCATCATTCATGCAATGTTTTAAACTAATTTGCTTTCATTTCCTAGCTGTTTAACTTGCGATTGCTTCAGTTGAATTAAGGACATTGCAATTTTTAACCTGTATTTGTATTCTGTACATTGTCCAGATAAATCTTCTTACTGAGCAATTGATGAATGGAATGGAATGGAATGGAATGGAATGGAATGGAATGGAATGGA
>WNWU01000056.1:1198136-1215469 GCA_012654045.1 Ptyas mucosa | reverse complement strand
GAATGGAATGGAATGGAATGGAATGGAATGGAATGGAATGGAATGGAATGGAATGGAATGGAATGATTCATAAGGACATATTTTTCATAATCAGGTTTCTCCTTCATACAATCTGGTCTAGAGTTTGCATGAAATATATTTTAGTCCTGAACAGCAGACTTTTTTCACCAGAGCCAACGTAGGACTGTTGCCTTCAACATGGTTATGACCTACTATTCTACCCTTTATAAACATATGATGATGTCAAAATAATGTATAAAAGTATGATTTTTGTCCATCAGCTCAGGAACAGCTAAAATAGTGTGTGTCTTACAGTGTTCGGGGTGAAGAGCGTAAAGGCACACGTATGGGCAACTAAACACTTGGAGACTTGAATACTTTCAATTTTAAAAGGAGAAAAACCTACCAAACCATCATTTCCCCGTGAATATTGTAACAGTTCTCGCTTTCCTACCTCCACCTCAGTGGTGGGTTGCTCCCGGTTTGGACCGGTTCACAAGAACCAGTGGTAAAACCAGTGGGAGGGCCCGCCCTCGCCCACTGGCCCAGATTGGCGATCTGCACATGCGCAGAAGCAAGGTGCACGATTCCGTTGCAAACCGGTAGTAAAGGTAAGTAGAACCCATCCCTGCTCTACCTCTACTTTCTGGCTGGGATACAGCCACATTGGCCAGCCACCAAATTGTTTCAGTTTGAGATAATGACTATTTTTTTTAAAAAATGCCAGAGTTGCTGTGGGTCAAGACATCATACAGCTGGTGGCTGTTGTTGTGTTTTTTAATGGGAATGCAAGGAGTAGCCTAGGGAAATACTGAAGAAACACAATTGTGACCTTTAAAAATATAACAGCATCAATCTTAGCAGTCTTCACAAACTATATAATATAACACTTCACCAAGGGGAAGAAAGTTCTGAATAATCTTTGGGGCAGGGGATGGGCGGGTAGAAAATACATAAGTCAACCTAACATATCAGGATTGCCACTTTAACAAAAGCAATTCAATTCAAACCTTTATTGTCAGAGTACAACATGTGTACAATGAGATTGGCTGAGCCTCTCTTCATGCACCAGGGATGGGTTCTAAAACTTTCTACTACCAGTTCTGTGGGCATGGCTTATTTTGTGGGCGTGGCTTGATGGTCATGTGACAATTCTTTAGGATTTAGCAGAGGTACTGGTCTACCAGGCTTTTAACTGCTTGCAGAGCTGTACTGGTCTACCCATTTGTTTTTGGAGGCCCCAATCTACTCGTTTGTTTTTAGAGGCATCACTCTACTCATTTGTTTTTGGAGGCATCAGTCTATTCATTCATTTTAGAAGATACCGGTCTACCACCACACTGCCTTTTAACACTGATCAGCTGTAGGGCGGCCCTTTGAAGCCCTGCGGAAAGAGCTTAAACAGTTTTTTTCCTTCTAGCCGATCAGCTGGGACTTGGAAGGCAGCAATAGATTGGGGGTGGGGCCAAATAAAAGGTAAGAATAATGTGGGGGGAGCAGGGGGGCAGGAGGGCCCAGCTCCCGAACAAAGAGAACGGGTTCAGTGACGTCATATCGTCACCACTACTGGCTCGGCCAAACCGGGCAGAACCGGGCAGAACCCATCACTGTTGTACACCCCCCAACTCACTACAACCCACAGTGAAAGACAGTAAAAGAAAAGAAAAATCCCTAACCTAATGAATCCTACTAACAAACACATAATCCTACTGCACCATGTGCCCCGCAAGTCAATCGTAATATGTTGTTGTAAATGAAAATGGAAAGCAATGAAACCCTGGTCTCTTTTATTTAGCCTCTTAAAATTACTTAGTCTGGAGATACCGGTAGGCATCCTTTTTTTTTTTGTATGCCATGTAAAACCTCCCATGCTGATTTTTACAGACATAAGATATTGAAAAAACCCACATCATTTTTTCCCCCTTGCCTCATCCTACTTCTGTTGACTTCACACTGCACTGCGTAACGGCTGCATCTCAGAACAGAGTCATTCTTACAGTAATAATAATAAAAAAATATCTCTGCTTTTATTTATTATTTATAAAGAGGGTTGGTTTTTTTTATTGCCTTGTTGGTAATGCAAAAGCCAGAAGAATGAGAGTGCTGACTAAAATCAATATTAGCAATGAAAGCTTCTTTTTGCAGAGAATTTAGACGGAGAGTTCTTACCAGATAGAATTCCTCCAAAGTCTCCCATTCTATATGTTATGTTTTATTATTTTTTTTAAATAACTTGCCCCTTTGCATCATTTATACTTCATCCATTTGCATGCCTTACATCAGAGGAAAAATTGTGGTGTGTAGGTTTTGTTCATGGCCTCTCATCTTCTCCATAGTACCCTTTTGCCCCTGGGTCGTAGCACCCCTGGTTGTCCTTCCCCTTTGTACTAACTGGACTGCATTTCTTGCACTTCTTTCCCTGTATATCTTCCCTAATACCCCATAACCTATGATTCTTCTCAACCTGCCTTACTCACTACATGTTGTGACCTAGACTCACTTAGTCATTACAAGACACAATTAGTCCCCAACAAACCTATTTTATTGTAACAGCTGAGAATTACTTCATTCCCAGCTTAGTCCAAATTAATTGCAAAACAAGTCTTTCAGAATAAGTCCTTCGGGCTTATCACAAACCTTTCTCTTCTTTGGCACCCTGCAAAAGGCCTTTCTTGGCAAAGCCCCACGAAGTTCAGAAACAAGAGACGCCGACTGGAAACAGATTTACCCACATTGCTTTCAGAGCCCAAGAGCCGTTGCTGCTCTTTTAAGCCTTATGGGAGGGACCAATCATCTCCTGGCCTTACTCCTGAGTCCCTTACTTGTCCCTTTTGCTTTAGCTGCTCTTGTCTTCTGGCAGCTCTGTGCATGCGTGCACTAGGAACAGGCTCCTCCTGTTCCTCTGCCTCTCTGCTGTCTGACTCTGGAAGCTCCGGAGTCTGTGCATCACTCCCAGATGGCCCTGGCCCCATCTCTGCCTCCGACACAGAGCCCTTGTCCGGGCCTTCCCCAGACTCCAGGTCTGGCCCATTGTCCTCCCCAGCCTCCTCACTGTCCGACTCCGCTGCCAGCTCTGCAGGCTGCTGGTGGACCACAATACTACATTTTCTTCTATGGCAGAGGTCCCCAACCTGTGGGCCAAGGCCCATTACCGGGAGGTGGCCTATTTGAAACTGGCCGTGTGGGAGGCCAGTGTACCCATTTCTGTGCAGCTCCAGTCATGTGAGCAGTGGGCCCACCCTCACACAAATGAAGCTGTGCAAGAATGCCTTTCCCTCTCACAAAAGCATCCCCTCTCCCTCCCCCCACATTCCCTGCTCTGGGCCTCCAATCCGGTAAGGTTGGGGAATGCTGCTCAATGCTCCTCTGTCTTCTCTTTTCTCCTGTAACCTTCCTCCAACCTTCAAAATGCATCTCTCCATATATTACTCTACTGCTCACACTCTCTCCCTGTGCAATCTGTTTTTCTCCCATCAGTGCTAAAAGGTTTTTTTTTTAATGGTGCTATTACAACCCAAATAGCATAATCAACTAAACAACAGGAAAAAGAAAAGACAGAAAGAAAGAAAATGGATTATACAATAAAATACAAAAGGGGTTACTTTGAAGGAGGGGGGACTCTTGACTTGCCATGCAAAACATCATCTGGTCCTCAAGCCAATAGAAGTTATACACTTCTGACCTACATAATGTATTTTGGTGTTAGATGCTAAATGTTCATAGCTCTCTTGGATGCATTCCATAGAAAATAATGGGCATGTTCCAGGCTTCCCAAAAAGCAAAGAGAGATACTTCAAACTAAATATGCACAGAAATGGACTAAGTCCCAAGGTAACTAACATATACTGCTATTTCTCCCACTGCTTAATATTTGGCCAAGTCATCTGCTGAGATGGGCCACCATGGGAAAATTTTGGATGATGAAATAGTAAATGAGGGAAGCATCCCTCCTTCACTGTGCAAAAGGCTGTTTCCAGGTGGCATTATTTTAAGCGATCATCAGGTCTCTGCAATGCTTAGCACATTAACTCAATCTCTTTATTTCATCCTATTTTCTCTAATTAAGTGGTGAAATGTGCTGAGAAATTATTCACCCTCTTTGAAGCTTATGTGCACCTGATATTAATAATCAATTATGTACTGAAGTAAATGATGCAGATTTAATTTTGCTCATTACTTGCTGGCTTCTCCAAATCCGTTTATTTTTTCCTATGTGACTTAAACAAGGTCATTCACATTTTTATCAAAGACTGGGTTGTGAAACTTGGGTCTTTAGAGTCATATGTACCTATTGGTTTATTTCATGCTTGATTCTAATGCTTTTTGCGATTAATCAGTGCAAATCTATAAGAAATGGTTCTTGTCACCTATGAGGGAGGGAGGGAGGGAGGGAGGGAGGAAGGAAGGAAGGAATTGGGTTACCCCATCCACTTTTTGAAAGGGACATGGTGGCTCAGTGGCTAAGATGTGGAGCTTGTCGATCGAAAGGTCGGCAGTTCAGCGGTTCGAATCCCTAGTGCGGTGTAACAGGGTGAGCTCCCGTTACTTGTTCCAGCTTCTGCCAACCTAGCAGTTTGAAAGCACGTTAAAAAGGCAAGTAGAAAAATAGAGACAGCCTATGGTGGGAAGATAACAGTGTTCGGTGCGCCTTTGGCGTTGAGTCATGCCAGCCACATGACCATGGAGACATCTTCGGACAGCGCTGGCTCTTCAGCTTTGAAACGGAGATGAGCACCGTCCTCTAGAGTTGGGAACGACTAGCACATATGTGCGAGGGGGAACCTTTACCTTTATCCACTTTTTGCTTTGGCCCACCATTGATGAGATGTGATCACCAAAGATTTATTTCTATGGGACAATGTCCCTCATCAGAAAAATGTTTAGCACTATGACTGTCAAGAACAACTATCCAGAGAAAAGAATCAAATACTGCAAGGGTGAGTTTATCTACCAGTGGATCCTCACAGTGTATGAGTTAGGATTAGACATCATCTCTTTCACTGCATGTGTAATCAGATCCTTTAAAGTGGCAACCCATTTTTCAGCATACCAAATCCCATGGAAGGAGTCACCTATACTTTTAGATGCTGCTGGGATCAGACAGCAACTATGTCCAAGGGAGTCACAGAACAGCAGATAGCAATCCGCTTGATATAATTATTGGAGTTGTAATCTCACATTTGGAAAGAAAAAAAAATCAGCTTGAGGAAAGCTGAATTGTGAAGTATATCTCAGTATATGAACTGGAATCTGCAGCCAAAGTTGTCTTTTTACAGTGATTGAAAGAAAGTTCAGCTTTAATCCCAAATTGTTGTTAGTCATCCAAGTGCTTTGGCAAGGAAGACATAATAATCTCCAAGGGCTGCTTGGGATTTCTTTGCCAAGATAATGAACAATGGGTATTTTTATATGCCCTTTCTTGCAATACAAATGAAGCGTTTCAGAACTGCAGACAGGTGTATCAGGAAATAAAGGAGCAATTCAGAAAAATCATGTTTTCAGTTCTTCAGCTCCACAAATCTATAGCCAGAATGTTGGACAGGAATCATACTACACTAAAACAACAATAACAACATTCATACAATCTCAGATTCTTGATGGTTTAAACCAAGATTTCCCAAACTGTGAAGTTTTGGGAAGGTGCAGACAGAGTGCAGGGCAAGTATGAAGATTTTTATATTTTATGTCTTTATTAAAATTACATTTTCATTGAAAATGTTATTTTAATAAAGACATAAAATATAAAAATTTGTACTCATTTTGGTGTTTGTTTTTTTAGGAGAGGTATGTACATTATGATTTCACTAAAGAGAGGCATGATGGCAAAAAGCTTAGTAACCCACTAAACTTAATTGTAAAATGTGAGTCTATTGAAAATATGCCATATGTATTAAATTACAAATCATTTCAAATTTAACTTTAGCATTAGTCCATTGAAAGGTCCAAGAGTTTATTCTTAATCTTAATCACCTGGAGGACAAGATTAGACAGGTTTGTAGTAAACTATTGAAGACAAGAACGTTGCTAAAATACAGGTAGTCTTTGACGTATGACCAAAATTGAGCCCAAAATTTCTACTGCTAAGCAAAACAGTTGTTAAGTGAGTTTTGCCCCATTTTACAACTTTTCTTGGCACAACTGTTAAGTGGAGCACTGCAGTTACTAAATTAGTAACATGGTTGTTAACTGAATTTGGCTTTACCGTTGACTTTGCTTGTCAGAAGGTCGCAAAAGGTGATCACATGACCCCGGGACACTGCAACCGTCATAAATAGGAGTCAGTTGTCAAGCATCTAAATTTGATAATGTGACCATGGGGATGCTACAACAGTCATGTGAAAAACAATCATAAGCAGTGGTGGGATTCAGCCTGTTCTCTCCGGATCGTGCAAACTGGTAACGGCAACTGTGGGAGGCTCCCCCCATTCACCTGGATGTAATGCGCAACTACTGTGCATGCACAGAAGACCGTGCACATGCGCAGAGGTGGCGTGTGTGCTCACATTTGCGAACCGGGAGGGAAAGTAAGTGAATCCCACCTCCGATCATAAGTCACTTTTTTCAGTGCTGTTGTTAACTTCGAACAGTCACTAAATAAACGGTTGCAAGTGAAGGACTACCTGTGCTGATTTTTTTCTTCCAAGTGCTTCTTCTAAAGCAGTGGTTCTCAACCTGTGGGTCAGGACCCCTTTGGGGGTCGAACGACCCTTTCACAGGGGTCGCCTAAGACCATCGGAAAACACATATTTTCAATGGTTTTAGGAATAATTTTATGGTTGGGGGTCACCACAATATGAGGAACTGTATTAAAGGGTCGCGGCATTAGGAAGGTTGAGACCCACTGTTCTAAAGAACAACAGCTACAGTTTTAGAAATAGGACAGGTCTATAGCAAAAAAGGATACAATCCTATTGGTCTTCAGCTTCGCAGTTCCCTGTGCTCCAACCTTTTCTCTTATGCTAGTAAGGGGGCACCTGGGCACCAGCAGTTCAGAAGACAGAATCAGTTGGTTGGTTGCTTGTTGGAGGTTCTGACCCATTTTGGTTGCAACGTCAGCAGAAGCCAGCATTACAATTATAGCTAATTCCCCACTGAGGTTTTTTTTAAAAACCCACTAACATTCCACTGATATATTAACTATGCAATGTCCCCATTATGTGATGTTGCTCAAAGGCTGCTCCAGTTTACATCCACAAAGCAATACAGCTGATGTAGATTTATATTTAATGAAACTCTCTAATTCCCTTTCCTGAATATCACATGTGTGAGCCACATATCCTGTATTGTAACTGTTTGGGTAACTTAAATAAAAGGCACACATGCAATTCATAAGAGAAAGTCCAAAGAGGACATTTTATATATACTGTAAGATTGCAGTGTTGATCATACTGAGCTAGAAGGAGAGATGAAGGACTCATTTCTTCTTATAGCCCTAGAGGGCTCATATATCTCATGTAATTATCTTGAAGCTGTATACAAACAACACAATTAAAATGACTAAATGCAATAATAACCTTACAGTGAATTTATATTAAAAAAGGCATATGTATTAAAAAGAGATGGAGAAGAACAGGGAAGCAAAACTAGAACAGAGAAGAACAAAAGAATGCAACAGCATTGTGGTGCAATGACTCCTCTAGAGATTGTACACTTCAGGTTGCTTAGGCCTACCAGGTTGCTTAGGCCTCATGTATCACCAGGTTACTTAGGCCTCATGTATCAAAACTTGGAAGCCTGAATTTGGCACAGGGCCTATTATCATGACATGGTGTACAACAAGATGCCCCACTCAATCACTTCACTGCCACTTTCTGGACCAGCTGAAGCTTCTGGATCAATGGCCAGGGCAGCCCCGCCGTAAAATGCATCACAGTAGTCTAAATGAAAAGCACCCACATAAATCACTACTATACTATCCGGATTCAGGAAAGGTATTGTCAGATATTGCCTGCATATGATGCACCAGGGACCAAAAAAGATATGGTCCGCTGAAGATGGGTGACTAATTAAAACTTAATTACACATCCCCCACCCCCATGTGTCCGGCTCCCTCCTTTGCCAACTTGTGTTAATGATTTTATCTGCTGTGTTATTTTATAATTGATGGTTTTAATGTTTTTGAGTTGTAAGCCACCCAAAGTCGTTGGATATGAGATGGGAGGCAAATACATTTCATAATAAATAAAAATAAAGATACACCAACTGAAGTTAGTAATTAATGCTCTTGGCAATATGATGTTTAATTGAATGTTTCTAAGCCACCTAGAGTCACTGTGGAGAGATGGGAGGCAAATAGGTTTGGTAAATTAAAAAAAATAACATTTAGGGTTCTGCTGCAAAATACAATGTGAAAATTGCTATTCAAATACATTGGTTAAAACAAAAGCCATTTATGCTAGCACTGATGATGTTACCTAGTTGGGTAATAAAACACCTGTGAGAAAACCACCAAGCTCAGAGAGCACCAAGGACCCCCCAGTTCAACCCTGAGCTACAAATATTCTCTTCTATTGGTAAAGCCATTTATATATTGTATTGGATGGCATTAGATTTTGACATTTTGGATAAAGCATTAATTGGAAGTATCCTTAAATATTAACTTAGTTAGACCAAGGTATCTGTGACAGAAGCCAATTTATACCCATTAAGGCGAGGCTAGATTTATAAATTCATAGACCCACATTGGAACATCTGTCTCACAAACTGAAAAATATTTACAGGATATTAAAACTCACTGACTGCTAACAATCCTAGCAATTAAACATTTTAAAATTAATATGGTTCTATTTTTACCTGTTTCAGCCATACATTAGTTGTCATTAACTGTTTTTTTTCATCCTGTTGGAGAAGAGAGGGGGAAAAAAGAGCAAGTCGTTTATTTTTATTTTCTTTTAAATATCCCCTACACCCCCAGGGAGTCAGCTACATTTTCGGATGGTATTTTGTTTCCCAGGAGGAGCCGTATGTGAAATAATTAAACTTGAATGCTTTTAAGATTGCTATTTGTACGTAAGGGTAGAAAAGGAAGAGGATAGAATGACTTTACAACTCTTTACATAATTATTTGATTCAGAAGTAGGGTTACTGGAGGAGAATATCACCTCCCTTTTGCCCTTGTTTTTTTGTCCAGCAGGCATAGTCAAATATTGTTGGGCTTTTTGAGTATCTAACAAGCTTTCTTCTCCTGAGCAGTTTTTCTCCATCACACAATCAATTCCTTAATCAGTTAACTACAAGTTAAGAAGCTCAGCTGTAATTAGCTGATTAATTAGTTGATTACAACCCTCCTCCTCCTGCCGGAAAGTGACCTTAATCAACTGTACCCTGAAGGCCTTTGCCTCCTGAAGAGCTCTAGCACATCCCTAAGACTGGAAAAAAAACCCCAGTATTTCTCGTGCTAGAAAAGTAATTGTGTGTACATGTAAACTTACCTATTTTCTTTTTCAGTTTTCCACTGTGGTTTTTGTTGTAAGGGCCAGGAAAGTTAAACTGTTCAAAACTGTTGAAAATTAAACTGTTAGCATGCCTTCATTTTCTTCCTTTCCAATTCTCTTTGTCCTCTTTTGCCTCTTCAAATATCTGGTAATCTTATTCAGATACCACCTCAATCTTCTACATGCTACCCTACATGACACCTAAGTCATATCTTCCCTGAAGTAAAACACCTGATTTTGAAGATTGCTCTGGAGCCTCTTATAGCCATGCGGCTGAAATAAATGCAGCTGTTTTGGCTTTGCCCTTCCCTGTGACAAGCAGGAGCTCCAGACTAGTAACTGGAAATCTTGCTGCCCAAGGCTGTGACATAACCAAGGCAGATTCCAAATCTTTAATCACAGAAGAAAACATAGGATGCTGCAGCATTTGGCAAGCAATTCCCTCTGGATTGAGCAGGCTTAGAGTATTTATCTAAACCCAACCCGATCAACAGCCCTTAGGCTCCAGTTCTGGCAAATTATAGCTTCTGATTAGCTACAACCCTGGCAAGAACCTGTCTCATGACAGGCCATCACATAAGCAGGAGCTCAAGAACATGTTCACTTCCCAAGCAATAATACCAAAACGTAATCAGTAGCTACAGGGACTATCTTTATGTCTTGGTGTCTTTCCAAATCAGTCTTTACTCCTGCTGAATATACAGACAAGTCCATGAAGTTTCTTGGCAACATTTTCAGAAGTGAGTTGCTACTGCCTTCCTCCTAGGGTTGAGAAAGAATGACACCACCAAATGGCTCTCATTAACAAACAGCCTCCATTAATTTGCCTAATCTCCTTTTAAACCTACCTAAAGTGATATATAATCAAATTCCCTAGTTCAATTACATGCTTTCTTTTTTCTGTCATCCGCTTTTTGCCAGTCAGCAAATTAGAATACTCCAATTCTTCTAATAAGGCATGGAAAGGAAATTTCTCTGACCAATTTCTGTATTATTTAGCATTAGATAATAATGCTAGCATAGATCCTCTCATGATATGTAGCATCTCAGGCAGCAATTTCTGCATAAATGCATAATTTTATGTTTCACTTGGGATTTTTTTACTTCAAGCTTAAAGTCCTCAACATTTTAAAATTTTCTAATAAACAAATTCTTTTACTTCATCCTTATAATGGGATGCTTATTTGGTATTTTTTCCAAGTTCATAAGTGCATTTAAGATTCAGTGGCTAAGACAATATATAGCATTTTCCTAAATACAGAATTTGCCCCAAAACATTATAATTACAATTTTATTTTAAATTTGTTCCCCAATGTGAAATTTGCATTAATTGCATTCTGCACATTGAATCTATGTTTCCATCAAAATATCTGACACAATCTAAGGGTTTTTTTAATTCAACTATTTTTTAACTTAAACATTATGAACCTATATAAGAACATTATATGAAAATTAAATGGGAATTTCTGGCTTCTATCTTTTTATAGATACTTACATTGTTTTTACTATTCTAAGTAAACAGCAACTGTGAGCAAAGCTGAACGTCTAATTTATGAACAAAACATACATGCACACACAGAAGGACACCAGCTGCTCAAACTCTTGGAATTCTCTTTCTCTTTATTTTCCTCTTTTCACCTCTGTATTCTCCCTCTTGATTAATAACTTAAAGTGAACACTTAAAATGTGGAAAAGAATTTATTCACAGTCAAATATCACTGAACAACTATTAGCAGACCAAAGGAGATTCAGTACCAGAAATAAAATATTCAGGGATGCAGAACTGGAAGAGATTCAAAAAAAATTGCAAAAATGGAAGACCAAACAATAGCAGAATAGTAGAAGAAACTCAGATAATAACAATTGCAAATATAAAGGAAAAAAGATAATATGAACCACAGAAATGATAAATTAGACTAATAGCAGAATCAAACCAAGCCACCACAGAAATGACCTATGAACTTATCTCCCAATTCCACCAACAAGAAGAATTTAAAGAGAAAAGTATGACATATGTAGAATTACTAAAGACAAAGTCTGCCAGCACTGAAAGTAGTGTCCCCAAAAGATCTGGCACCTATACTGAAAGATGTGAATAAGGTAATAGTGAGGATTAAAATAGCATCTATTGAACTGACCAATTCGCTTGGTACAGCAGTGGTCGTTACAGAAAAACTGGGTATAGAAATTAGAAAACCAAAAGCAAAATCATACTCAATCCCAAAGCGAATGAATGATCAGATTAGATGTGATTAATTTAAAGAACATGAAAGAGTGAAAATTGAAGAATGTAGGGAGCAAGATAAGCTTAATAAAAAAAAAATAATACTAGATACTAGAAAAATCGAAGAAGCTTTGGAAATCATAAAGTAACAAACACCACCAGTAAAAGGAGTAATTGAATGCTATGAGGCACGAATCATACAGTTTAAGCAAAATCAACTGTTTCAAATAGACCAGAGACCATTCTACCGAAGTATAAATGGCAATAGAAATTCTGAAAATGGAAAACAAAACTAAAAGGAAACAATCCATTTTTGGAAAGATCTATAGGAAACTCAAAAGGCTACAAAAAATGTTGGATGGATAAAAGAATTTGAAGGTGAATTTAATAAAAATCAAATGGGAGGACTAATAACAGCAGAAATAGTTAAAAATGAAGTGAAAAGAATGAACAATTGGACATCTAGAGATGATAAATTGCATGGATTGGTTCAAATAACTAGCTTACATCAAAGTATTGCTAAACAGTTTAATGAAATATTGTAAAAATTGTATAAATATCAGTGACTGGTTAATAACTGGCGAAAGATAGAGAAGATTCTCTCCCCACATTCTCTCCATCTTGATTTTAATTTTATTTTTTCTAATTCTATTTTGCTTTTTGACTTTTTGACTTTTATTATATTGTAAGCTGCCCAGAGTCACTATGTTGCTGAGATGGGTGCAGTGGTGGGATTCAGCCAGTTCGTACCACTTCGGGAGAACCGGTTGTTAACTTTCTGAGCAGTTTGGTGAACTGGTTGTTGGAAGAAATCATTAGGGCAGAGAAGCGGTTGTTAAATTATTTGAATCCCACCACTGGATGGGTGGCATGGAAATTCAAAAATAGATAAATAAATTTTATTTGATTCAAAAAGACCCAGAGAAAGGGACAACACCAGGAAACTCTAGGCTACTAACATGTTTGCCTACAATATTTAAATTACTTGTGGACATACGAGCGGACAATAGCCAAAATTGTTTAGAAGAAAATAACATCCTTCCAACAGAACTGAACAAAAATAAAAAGAAAAGCAGAGGTACTAAAGATCAATTTCTGATTGATAAAATGGTAATGGAAAAATCTTACAAAGTGAAAAACCGATTTGCAAATGGTCTGGATTCATTGTAAAAAGGTGTTTGATTATTACCAGAAAAGTTTGGAAACAACCTGTGTCAATAAAAACATTAAAATGTTTATAGAAAATAGAAGCAGTGGAAGACAGAACTGGAGTTTGGAAAGAAAAATATGGGCTGGTTGGTCAACATTAGGAGACGCATTATCACCTTTATTATTTGTCATTGTTATGATCATAACAATGAAGAAATTTTTGATTTGGAAAAAAAAGTATCTTGGTTGCAAACAGCAAAAAAAATTGCTAATAAAAACTGACATTTTGCCATGTGGATGGCTGAAGTTTTATGCAAAGTCAAAAATCAAAATACAGTCATTGACAAATAGAGTAGGAATTTTTATCAAAAATATAGCAATGGATTATGGTCTAGAGAAATGTGCTAGAGTATCAATAAAACAGAATAAAATCACAAATAGTAATGGAACTGAAATACCAATTGGCCAACCCATCAAGTTTGAAGCCTACAAGTATCTGGGCATTTTCCAGTTGAATAACATCAAGCATGAACAAGTTAAAAATGTATTTAGTAAAGAATACACCAAAAAAAGTGATGGAAATGCTTAAAACAAAATTGAATGATATAAAAGCACCATCAAAGCCACCAATTCCTGGGCACTATCTGTGATACAATGCACTATTGGAATTATTAATTGGACACAAGTTATACTGGACAGTTCAGATCAAAAAAAGCAAGAAAACTAATGACTATTCACTATGCATTAGATCCTGAAATTATATTCATAGATTATATCTACCCCACAGAAATAGAAGCATACTTGAAGTCTAACAAACTTTTGAAGAAGAAAATAATGCATGGCAGTGGTGAGATTCAAATTTTTTTACTACCGGTTCTGTGGGCGTGGCTTGGTGGGTGTGGCATGGCATGGCATTGCTTGGTGGGCATGGCATGATGGGCATGGCAGAGGAAGGATACTGTAAAATCTCCATTCCCACCTCACTCCAGGGGAAAGTTACTGCAAAATCCCCATTTCCTCCCCATCAGCTGGGACTCGGGAGGCAGAGAATAGATGGGGGTGGGGCCAGTCAGAGGTGGTATTTACCAGTTCTTCGAACTACTCAAAATTTCTGCTACCGGTTCTCCAGAACTGGTCAGAACCTGCTGAATACCACCTCTGATGCATGGGTTGATTGTATAAAAGACAACCAAGAACAACCATTGCTGCCAGTCAAATATTGAAACTGACTGAATGTGCAGAAAATGAAACATGAATATCCAAATTATGCAATAAAAACAAGGACAGAATCCTGGAAAGGAAAAGCATTACATGATCAATTTTATAAAAGATCATGGGGAAAATGGATAAAGATAAAACCTAGCAATACCCGACAACTGGAAGATTAGAAAAAGAAACTGAAGGCTTGATTTTCACTGCTCAAGAGCAAGCTATTAGAACTAATGCACTCAAGGTCAGAATTGAAAAAAATTGTCAAATGATTAAACTGCAGATTGTGGAAAGAGGCGGAAGACACAATAGGTCATATATTCAATTCATGCAAGAAGATCACACAAACTGATTATAAACAATGACAACACAGTCATCAAAATGATCAGCACAAGTCATATACAAATGATTATACTGTATGTCAGTTAGGGAAAATTAGTGGGAATATAGAGTTGAAAAAGAGCTACTTAAAACATGGGAATTTCAATAAAAACTTATAGTCTTGACTCATAATGTGCTAAATTTAACTGTGGTTGTAAAGTGTGGGTAATTGATGTGACAATACCAGAGGATAATAGATTAGAAGACAAAGAATTGCAGAAGGTGACAAAGTATAAAGATCTGAAAATCGAAACTGAAAAATTATGATATAAACCAATCATGATGGTCCCAGTGGTTATCAGCACATGGGTGGCAAACCGAAAACATTTTGGACAGCATTTAGAAAATCTGTGTATTGGCAATTACAAAAAGACAGACTGCTTGGATTTACGCATGTAGTATGCTGTGCCAACACAGCATCACCTTGGGAAGGACTCAATAGGTGGATAAAAATGCCAAATCCAATCTGAACACCTGGCTGACTTGTGGGATGAACTGTAAAAAATACACACCTTCATAAAGTCTTTGCAAAAGTAAACTGTGTAATTTTTTTATAGGGCTGCTAGTATAATCATGTTTTTTTTTTAAAAAATGCATTTGTAAGTGTAATAATAAAAGATCTGTATTGCCTATTTTGGCCCAAAACTTTATGCAAGCACATACCAACAAATAGAAAAGAATGAAAAATTTTGCACACCTTAAGCACCAGCTATGCTTCCTAAAAGTCACATACCTTTCAGATACTGTATCTGTATTCCTGAACTGCCACTCTTAAGACCATCACCCTGCATGCTGGTTGGGGAATTCTGGGAGTTGAAGCCCACAAGTCTTAAAGTTGCCCAATTTGGAGACCCTTACCCTAAAGCAATAAGGGTATATTTTGCTCTCCTTCTGCAGCTTTGTTCAGCTTGGATTTGAACTCCCACAATCCCTAACCAGCATGGCTGATGGCTATTTGAAAAAATAGCCAGTCCTATCACATCCTGCTAATTAAATATGGTGGGGAACAATTTCGCTGTGTTAGATGTTTTTAAAAAGCCATTAACAAGATTGATAGAGACAAACAGGAACAGGAACTTCCCTTATCAAGGGAAATAATGTGACCGCTCCTATCAATGAATGTCGGAAAAAAATAGTTTAAAGATTACCTACCACATCTACAAGCTGAGAGATCTTCAGTCCAAAATATACCTTTATAGTATCATTAGCATGTTTTACTGGCCTGATCCATTTCTGATATCCGCGAAACAGGTGTCGCAAAAGAGCATCTTCATTCTCAGCAAATGAACTGAACACAGTAAAAGCTAAAAGACAGAAAAAGGGGGGGAAAGGCAGAAATAATTAACTGAAGCTATCATATAAAACATTGCAATAACCTAATACAATCAAATTAAAATCATAGACATGTCGTATACATGTTGTTCTAGATGCAAAGAGAACATTTTAAAAAAAAACTAGCCAATGGCATAAACATTTCTTTCAAGACTAACTCCAGTGGGAACTTTTGAACCATAAATAATTTAAGTAGCTGTGGAAAGGGCAATTTAAATACAATAATATATAATTATTTCTAATGTAAGAATGGCAGTCAGGACAATGTAGAATGCAAAATGCCAGCTTGGACAGAAGTAAAAGTCTATGACAGTATATAAATTTTAGCAGATGGGCTATATATATATATATAAAAGGAAACAATCTGGACCTATTTCCAAATGAAAGAAATTTTAGGGAGAAAAACAACTCTTAGAATCAGTGCCTCCCACCTCTAGTTTTGAAACACTGTTCAGGATGACAGAACTCTTGTACTTTTAACAGTTGCCTAGGAGTCTACTTTTAGTTTTTAGCAAACTGTCATTTTGTACAGAGGTGAGAAAAGCCATAAACAACATTATTCCTCCCTAAGCACCTATAGTACCTTATTCATAGAAGAGAACGCCAATCTTTATGCTACATTTGAAGCAGTAGTGGGTTTCAAATTTTTTTACTACCAGTTCTATGGGCGTGGCTTGGTGGGCATGGCATGGCTTGGTGGGTGTGGCTTGGTGGGCATGGCAGGGGAAGGATACTGTAAAATCTCCATTCCCACCCCACTCCAGTGGAAGGCTGCTGCAAAATCCCCATTTCCATCCGATCAGCTGGGACTCGGGAAGCAGAGAATAGATGGGGGCAGGGCCAGTCAGAATTTTTACTACTGGTTCTCCAAACTACTCAAAATTTCCGTTACTGGTTCTCCAGAACTGGTCAGAACCTGCTGAAACCTACCTCTGATTTGAAGGAATACTTTTATTAAGCATCCCTTATTAAGCAGGTTTACATGGTTTGCCTAAACATTGTCTTTTAACCCATCTCAGTTGTTGGGGGTCTTAGGTCAGAAATGGTGGTTTGCAAATCCCACTGGCTAAGTGGCTACAGTACAAAATAACTGATCTTTGTTGTGTGCAAATCCAGACATTAAGTTTAGGGTTCAGGGATGATCTCCGGTGACTGAAAAGTTGAGTGGATTGCATCGTGTAGTGAACTGCGAGAATAACCATGGGTGACAGGAGGAAAAGCTGCAGCCAGGACAATTGTCAGACAAGAGATACCTCAGCCCACATAAGGAACTGGAGGTGGAGAAAGCATCTCAGAAGGGACCCTCTCTACTTCTCTGGAAAGTAAAAATAAGGGAAATATAAGTCTTAAAAATAAGTCTTTCAGACTTACAAGATTCTGTTACTGTAACCTTACAAATAAAGGTAATGTTAGTACTCATGGAATTGGTTTTATAACTGGACTACCTCAAAGGGCTGACCCGTAATTGATTGGGTGTGCTGATCTTTCAATCATGCAAACAAATGTTTAAATAACAGTAGAGTGGCAAGTATAGTCCTTGAGGGTGATGGGTGGTCTAGAAACAAGAAAGAAAGAAAGAAAGAAAGAAAGAAAGAAAGAAAGAA
>WNWU01000056.1:1167550-1198126 GCA_012654045.1 Ptyas mucosa | reverse complement strand
TCTATCTATCTATCTATCTATCTATCTATCTATCTATCATCTGTCTAACAAAACTCTACCACAGTGGGCTTCCATACTGGAAATGCAAATATGCTGTAAATAATTAGGCTGTATTTTCACTTTACTGAACATGAGAAGAAATCTGTTGGATCTGGCCAAAGGGCTTTCTAGACTCATGATGGCGAACCTATGACACGGATGCCACAGGTGGCATGCAGAGCCATATTGGTGGGCATGCGAGCTCAGCTCCGGCACGCATGCATGCGCCAGCCAGCTGATTTTCGGGCCTTCTGGGCCCACCAGAAGTCAGGAAACACACTGTTTCTGGCCTCCGGGGGGGCCTCTGGGGGGTGGGGAAGGCTGTTTTTGCCCTCCCCAGGCTCCTAGAAAGGCTCTGGAGCCTGGGGAGAGCAAAAAAAGGGCCTACTGGGCCCACCATGCCATCGTGTGCCAAAAGCGGGTGGGAGCACAGGGGGGCGGGGTGCATAGAATTATGGATGTGGGCATGCGTGCATGTGACCCCACCACGCTCCCCCCGCTTTTGGCACGCGATGGCAAAAAGGTTAGCCATCACTGATCTAGACCGTCATTTAGTACCTACAGCACTTGCCCAAGCTACAGAAGACTAACACATATCCATTATCTTAAGATAGTGATACTCTGCCGTAGTGATAGTTAAAGGAACTATTATTTCTCTATCATCATTCTGCTATCACTATCCAGGATTAGATAGATAATGTATATTAATACTCAAGAAAGGCTATTGTCAGGCTCTAAGTAATGCACCCATTACAAATCGAACTCCGAGGCATTGCTTTTCCTCAAAGAACAAATTTATTTAGATACATCATCTTGGCGCTACTGGTGAAAAGCCAGTACTGAAGTTCCTGGGCTTTTCATCCAAATATAAGTTTCAGTTTCTCAAGTTTCCAAAACAAACTGTCACATTGTCCAATCAAGATGGGAGCTGGTTGCTTGGCGACTTCTCTCCTCCTCTTCCGGTCAGTCAGCCATTAGAATGTGCCTGACTCATCAGCTGGCTATGATGTTTTGACTGAAGGCTCCATCCTCTTTCAGCTCCAAACTGCGTCAAACTGAATTCATGTCAGAATATCCAAGAATACAAACAATCCCACACTCCAATCGAATTCAGACTTGACAGCTATATGCCAACTTTTAACACTATAAATTGGCTAGATCAGGTTAAGATCAAGAGCACAATACTATAGATAAGTACCCAAAATTAAGTCTTACTAAGCTCAATGGGACTTTTCCTAAGCTTAGTTTGTCCTTAGCATCACAGTTGTACAAAAGAGAAGATTCTCACTTTTGGCTTTATTTCACTGCCTCCACATAGCTTGCTTGCTTTTCAGCTTCTTCTGTACACACATTCCTACAATTTTATTTCTAAAATTGTATGTCTACTTACCACACTGCAAAGCAAATACACTTAGAGTATGGCTTTTACCCTAAACAAGTTATAATGCAGAAGTCAGAAATCAAATACTTATCTAAATTATTTTTAGGAATTTCTTTTTCCTTTCTTTTCCCCCCCTTTTTAAGTATTTATAAATAATAATACAGTGGAGATTTTGATCTTAAGCTAAAAGATTTATTGTCTTCTTCAAATAACTTAATACAATTTTTCTGTTATGATCAATATTTCATTAATGTTATACTGAGAATTAATAGTATAACCTTAGTGATTTTCATTATCCACTTATTGATATCTTCTAAATTTATCTCTTTGTTTTAAAGAAATAAAAGAAAAAAGAATAATTGTTTATATAATGCAAATGAGTTCTTTTAGATCTATTTGAAATGATGCATATGTTAAAAATTAATGATATGAGTTAAATTAGAATGCATAAGGAAGATGAGATTGTTTATGAAAACAGTCTGAGCCAACAAATTCTGCATATACTGAAGAAAAAAATAAACCTCAGTTGAGGGAAAACTTACTTCCAAGTAAAGTTGCAGTGGACTATACTTCAGGATTTTCTCGTCACAAAAAAAGATAATTTCTCAATTGTCGTGGAGTTACTGTTTATTTTTCTTTTGCCTTTATTTCTTTTTTTAGTAGGTCACCCATTCGTGAAGCAGGATAGGAAGAGGTTCACCTTTAAAATTTTAAACCTTTCAACTTTGGTACTGGAGGAGACTCTTGAGAATATGGTTGACAGTCAAGAAACAAACTGATGGATCATCTTACAGATCAATCCAAAAAGCTCACCAGAGGCGCAAATGACCAGACTCATGTTATCCTATTTCAGACACATTATGTGATGATTTAACTCTCTGGAGAAAGCTCTAATGCTGGCAAAAGTGGAAGGACAGAGAAGACAAGGATGACCAGCAGCAAAGTAGATGGCCTCAGTTATAGTCCTGATGAGTACTCTGTTGGAAGACCTAAAAGACCAGGTGATGGATGTATTGTCATGGAGACAAGGGAACTGAAAACAATTTGATGGCACATAATCAACCAATCAATCAATCCTGAAGGCTCTGAGCTGCTGACAGTCAAAAACATCTTCAAAAGAAGCTCTCCAACAATAAATTATCTGCCCAAAGCAATGATTTTTTTAAAAAAAAAAATCCCTTGTAAAGGACAAAGCTGGAGTAGGAATCCTGGAGAGAAAGGCAACCACTGCCATCTCATTTAAGACTTTTGGTAAAGAACTACTATAGATTTTCTTCACTCTTTGCCACCAGCTAGTGTTATCTGCAAGCCGGATGTGACAGCCTTAGTAAAGAACCGAATAAACTCTTGGGTGATGGAAGCAAGAGAAGAAAGAATAGCAAATGGGTAGGTTGGAACAAGGTTATGGAGCTGAAGTTCTGTTGTATAAACATTCCAGGAAGCTACATTTAAGCAAAATCCATAAATGGGACTCACTCTTTTGCTATCCCAACTATAAATGAACTACTTTGAGTAAATCTCCTTGCCCTCCCATCATCCACCGATTTTTCTTCCTTTCTCAATAATTAATAGTTGTACATGACAATGTCACAAGAGCTTCCTGCACGTATCTCTTATTGCCTTCTTGTTTCCCTCCATAGCCTTATTTGTCCTCTCACAATCCAAGTTCAATGGGACTCAATGAAATGAAAGACTTGCTTCAAAACAGAGAGGAGCAAAACTGCACTGTCAGAGTGTAGGTTCTATCAAAGCAAAGATACCCCGTTTAGGATAGTTGTACTTTTCTTGCATACATGATGACAGAGCTATACACATAGGTAGCTTTGGGGAACGGGGGAGGGGGGGCCTGATCTGATCGAATGTTTTTGTAAAACGTCCCTAAAGTATTAAAACTCCAAAGAACAAGCTTGTTCATCAGAAAAATGAACCGAAATACGATACCCGTTGTCTTCTGTAGCTTACTATTTTTTTTCCTACTTCCCTTCTTTTAAAGACAAAGAAAAGTTAATTCCAACATGCTCAAAGAAGACCAGATTAATACTAGCCCTTAAAATACACCTCTGTGTTGCTGCAAATGGCCCGAGAGGCAACCAATTTGTTTTAACTTTGTTAAATTGCACTTACCTGAACCATGAGCACAAAAAAGGAGGGGCAGTTTAATGACATCTAAGAACCTCATCACCACAGCCGGTCCTTCTGCTGGATGTTTTGGATGTTTATAGATAACCCACTTCCATTGAAAACACAAAAATAATTCTAAACCATAACAGCTGGCAGGCTAGTTGCAGGGAGAAGAGATTTAAGCCTTATCTTGCACCACTGTGAAGCTTTTTAGAGTACACTTCATTGATTTTCAGTCAGCTGCAGAAGCTGCACGCAAGAATCCTACGAAAGGAAATAACCCCTGGGTCCTAAATTCTGCCTTGTTGTTTGGACAATAACTGGGCTTCTTCTGAAAGCCAAAGTTAAGTGAATTCAAAGAATAACCTCAGGCAACGGCAATCAAATGGGTGCTTGGTTTGAATTATCCTCTGTATACTAAAAAATAAATTGTGAATAATCTAGATGGCCTGTAGATAGAGGGAGGAAGGAATGAGGGAGGGAGGGAGAGAGAGAGAGGTTTTATACACCTGCTGACATCTAATGGTCATCCAGATTTTTGCAGCCCATTTATGGAAGCCACACAGCAGCAGTTCCCAACCTGTTCAGCTTATTGACCTCTTCAAAAAGTTTCAGATTGTTCATCAACTCCCAAACATTTATTATATGAATATAATTTAATAAATACTACTTTAACTAATAGTACTATGGATAATAATAACAACAACAACAACAACAACAACACCCCAGACTTAACAATTGTCAGTAAGAAAGACAAATAAGTCTAGATAGTGGGCGTGGCAGTACCTTGAGCAGAATAGAAGAGAAAGAACTGGAGAAGATAATAAAATACAAAGACCTGCAAATAGAAATAGAATGACTATGGCAAAAGAAAGCAAAGGTACTACCAATAGTCCTAGGCGCTTTGGATGCACCACTTGAATACCATTGGCATTGACAAATTCACCATGAGTCAATTGCAAAAGGCAACTTTATTCAGGATCGCTTACATCATGTAACAATTCCTCTAACACCATCAAACATCAACATCTGCCTATCCCAGGTCTTTAGAAAGAACTTGATAGATGGATAAAAATGCCAAATCCAGTTGGAACATCTGGCTGTCTGTGCAATGAATCAATATAGCAATAGCACTTAGGCTTATATACCGCTTCACAGTGCTTTACAGCCCTCTCTAAGCAGCTTACAGAGTCAGCATATTGCCCCCAACAATTTGGGTCTTCATTTTACCCACTTTGGAAGGATGAGTGAACCTTGAGCCTGGTGAGATTTGAACTGCCAAATTGCAGTCAGCTGGCAGTCAGCAGAAGTAGTCTGCAGTACTGCATTCTAACCACTGTGCCACCATGGCTCAAAATAATAATCTGACTGTTCCAGGTCACTGTGAAGAACTCGATAGGTAGTTTAAAATGCCAAAACCAATCTAAACATCTGGCTGACTGTGCATAATAATGTCAACCCAAGGCCACACTCACTGCAATGACCGACCAACCCTATCTCACAACTAGCCATCTACCTTCAGGAATAGGGACTGGTGTAGAGCTCTTCAGAGATCCCAAAAGATTACCTCAAAAAGATTGTTGACCTCAAACAACCTTCCATCATTTATTGATCATCTATTGACACCCCCCCAGCTATTTATTGATCCCCACCCTTTTGACCCCCAGGCATTTATTGGCCCCTTAAATAGTCCCATCAACGGTTGAGGGTTGATATTGACTACTTTGGGAAATCCTGCCATAGAAGAACATAAATATTTGGAGCTATCTGCATTTGATGGCATTGAATAACCTCTAATGAGATCTTGTGAGGATCTCCTCAGAGGAAAAAAATAAACAAACCCAGAGTTTGGCATAATATAAATCTCCCAAAAGAGCTGAATTGCCAGACCCTCAAGAGGATGTTTACAAGGAAGTCCTCAGAAAGGTCAAGAGAATGCTCTTCTCTAGCATTGCTAACTTTGTGGTTATTATTTATTTATTTATTAATTAAATGTATTTGACACCTACTATTGAAGCGACTCTGGGCGGCTTATGACATTAAAATATTAAAATCCTAGCATCCTATTTTTTAAAGCGATACAAAAATAGTAATCACAGTCAAAATAAAATTACAGTTAAAAGATGGGGAGGGAGGGAACAGGAAGCGAGGGAGAAGTTGGACTGCCTCTTAATTCATCAATCATCTCTAGTCTGATGTTCCCTCATTGGGGCCCCAAGCCATCTGGCAGAACCAGGTCTTCAGGCTCTCACAGAAGGTCAGAAAGATGGGAGCCAATCTCACCTCGGTTTCTAAATATGCCAGGTATATATATATATCAGGGCATCGTTACCCGAATTGAGGGAGAAACCTATGAACTGGTTCTGAAAATTCAATTCAATTCAATTTCTTTTTTTCCTTTTATTGTAAATGTTATAAGGTGGTCTTGACTTACAACCATTCAAAATTACAGCACTGAAAAATGTTACTTACAACCAGTTCTCACATAACCAACACAGCATCCCCACAATCGCATGATCCAAATTTAATTGCTTGGCACCTAACATGCATTTACAATAGTTGCATTGTCCTAGGGTCATGTGATCACCATTTGTGACCTTCCCAGCCCACTTCTGGCAAGCGAAGTCAATGGGGAAAGCCAGATTCACTTAAAGACTTCATGGTTCACTTAACAATTGCAGTGATTCTGTTAACCATGGCAAAAAAGGTTGTAAAATTGGGTGTGACTCACTTAACAACCGCCTTTCTGAACAACAGAAATTCTGGTCTTAGCTGTGGTCATAAGTCAAGGACTACCTGTAGATTTTAATATGTTGTATTATTTCAATGCAGATTTCATTACAAATATATTTATTTTTTAAATTAATTTTATATGCAGCCCAGTTCAGTGTTGCAGTGACTCTGGGTGGCTTATAAAATGATATCTATTTATGTAATGTGAGATATATATATATATATATATATATATATATATATATATATATATTGTTTTTCTATCACAATATATATATAATGTGATTATAAATTATGAACCTTTGATTATTTAGAAGCATATAATAATGAAAATAAGAAGGAAAAATAAAAATATATCAATATTAATTTCATATTAAGATACCACAAGCAAAAAATTATTGAACTTTACAGTCAAAATTGAGTATAATTTTTTTAAAAGGATAATTGCATTTCCTATTAGACTAGTAGTTATGTGACAATTGTTTTGGTCAGAAATGAATTAGTTAATATTAAGATCTTCAGTCTGTTATTACTTAGAGTATATATTTAATTATACATCAATTTTTAACATTTCTCAGATGAAAACAGGGATATAATTGTAACCTGTGTATAAGTATCACTCCCAATCCAATATATGAGCCCCTGTTATATATCAGCTGTATTTGTTTATTTTTGCAATGCCTAAAGAGTAGATGTGTTTATTTGATTCAAGATTTTTGAAGAAAAAAACTGTCCTGTATCATTGAACCTAGATTTGGTTCAAAATATTTGAACCAAAAGTTCAAAATTTATCTCAGCAGCTGCTGACTGCTGAAAACAAGAAGCTATGAAAAATGATATATTTCCTACGTGCACAGAAAAATAAAATATGCATTTATTCAATTTACTCATTGCAACTTTATATATAAACTTCTCAGATGTCAATTTCACTGAGTTCAGCCTAATAGGACTTATACTCAAGCCCAGAGGATTGTAGCTTTAAAAGCCTCTGAGAAAACTCTTTGCAAAAAAACACAATTAGAACAAACAACATCCTCAGGAGGCAAAAAGAGCATCAGGGACGGGGAAATAAGGACAGATGGAAAATATGAAATCTCTGTCCAGAGAAACTAGGAACTGTAATATATCTGCCTTCAGCAATGTGAAAAATAGGAGAGAACAGTCTACAAACTAGTAAATAAGACGCTGATTGGGAAGCATGCAAATATGTGATAATAAACACATATATAAGTATGTAGTCAATGAGAGTCAAAAACAAAAGCAAAACTAGGCACATAAGCAATGAATCAGTCATATCACCAAAGATGGTTTCCTTGTGTCTGACAGGGGGAAAATTTAAAAAGAGATCGAACAATCACAATTTAGCTCCTTTAATCAAAGAAGGTCCCTCTTAAGATAAACATCATAAATAGAATCCAATTATAATCTGTTGTTGTTGCTTGTTGGTTTGCTAATTAATACTTTATTGTACATATTGTTAAGCCAGTAAGGAAATAAACACACACACTGGGGGAATTTACAAAAGTAAATAAAAAAGAGAGAAAAGGGAAAGGAAAAGAGAAAAAGAAGACAGGAAGTTATCCAGGAAACTGTGTCCAGGCCACAAGCCAACTCAATATACCACAATTGAGACTGGCAACTCGGTCATTAAGCAAAGTGGTTGTTAAATGAAACAACAGTGACTATGTTTATGATCTTATTTCAGCTTTCCTTTGCTTTACAGACCTGCAAAATCTGTAAATGCGAGGACGGCTCATAAAGCACCCTACCAAAGGCTTTTCTTGGCAAAGTCCCACAAAGTTCAGAAACAAGAGATGCTAACAAGAAACAAATGTAACAATGTTGCTTTCCTACAAAGAGCCCAAGAGCTGTTGCTGCTCTTTTAAGCCTTATGGGAGGGGCCAATCATCTCCTGGCCTTATTCCTCAGTCGTCCTTTTTGCTTTAGCTGCTCTTGCCTTTTGGCAGCTCTTCGCATGTGTGCACTAGGAACATGTTCCTCCTGTTCCTCTGTCTCTCTGCTGTCCGCCTCTGGAGGCTCTGGAGTCCACACATTGCTCCCAGATGGTCCTGGCTCCATCTCTGCCTCCGACGCAGAGCCCTCATTCGGGCCTTCCCCTGACTCCAGGACTGGCCCATTGTCCTCCCCAGCCTCCTCACTGTCTGACTCCATTGCCAGCTCCGCAGGCTGTTGGTGGACCACAACAGGAACTACATAAGAATAAAGAAGCCATAGAGGAGAAGTCAATAACTACTTCTAAGCAACAGTCAAGGATAATGTATTATAGCATATTAAAGTCCACCATGCCATCCTGTTAGTTTCATCACTGATGAAACAAATTGTGTTAGAATTTGGTAATCATCATTTTAACCTTTGGCTAACTTGGGACATTTTTAGATTAGAGAACTGAAAAAGGAATGATGTGCCCTAGCAGTTCAAGGAGAAAAGTCAGGTTTTATTCCAATTTCTTGAAATGTTTGAGAGCGTTTAAAAATGTTTGAAGTTCGATAGGCCTTGGATTTTCAGCCAAAGCTATAAAATAGTCTTTCAATCAAGACGCAGCCTTTTGTTCTGAGTTTCTGTTTGGTGGCCTTGTGCAAAACTGCTGAAACCAAGATCTATTGTCTTTCCTTACAGAATGAAATGCCAAGAATATCAGCCCATCTTCCTGGCAAATGAATCTTTTACCTGTCACTGACATTAACGTATATCCTTAAAAGTTATGTCAGAGACACTTTTTCAAGACATCCCAGTTTTGCTGGGATAGTCCCGGTTTGGGAGACACACCTTCCCAAACCAGGAACATGTTCTGACTTCCATGAGTTTGTCCTGATGAGCCACAGTCACAGTGTGAGGCTAATGGCTGGCTGGCTGTAGTGCAATAAATCACTTCTATATTTGCACCTCATTGTAACTGTGGATATGCTTGAATGCAGCTACATACCTGGGCTGCAAAACCACAGATGGCCACTGGAAAGAGCAAAAACTCCTAACACTTCACCACCATCTGGAATTACCTGGAAATTTTGCAACACAGATATGGTAACCCTAACTCTTGGTTATTTGAACTAGAGCAGGCATTGTCAGTATGGGTAACAATAGCCAAAGAAATGGAACCAGATAATCAGATTTATTGGATTTTCATTCATTCTACAAATTTGCAAATACTTTTAGAAGACGGAAAAGGAGAAGATCTAATCTACCATTTGCCGAGGACCCAAATTTTGATTACATGATTGTGAGGATGCTGCAACAGCGGTAAGTGTGAAAAACAGTCGTAAGTCACTTTTTTCAATGCCATCGTTATCTTCAACAGTCACTAAATGAATGGTTGTGAGTTGAGGACTGTCCATAATCTGATTTCAGGCTAACTGCTTTTGAAATTGCCAAAACTAGGGATTGGGAAAACTTGACTTTAAAAAACCATGCTGATGCTTACAGTTACTTCTATCTCCACTGTAGTTGAAGTGGGAAGTGAACTACTTATGTTTCCCAGAAGCATAGTATCCCGTAATGTCTTGCCTGTCAACTTCAACCCATCCATACATTATTTTGCTTGACATCACCTAGCTATTGTTATCTTGTTTTCTACCAAAGAGACGGTGCGTAACAAATTGTACCTAATGTAAAGATCCGTAGTTGTCATATATGAGAATTCAATTCCCTGTTAATATTTCTTCTTTTAATATATGTGTAGTTCTGGACTGCAGGTTCCATATTTTTGTGTCCTCACCGGAACTGCAAGAGTGATCTAACAGCCAGCACCAGTCATACCTTCTTCAACGTACCATTTGTTTTATTTATTTATTTATTTTATTTGTCAAGAACATATTTGGTAATAAGTATAAGCATGGATTGGATACAAATAGAGGAAACATTAGGACAGGGATGGTAGGTACGCTGGTGCTCTTATGCACTCCCCTTACAGATCTCTTTGGAATGGGGTGAGTTCAACAGTAGACAGTCTTAGGTTAATATTTGGGGGGTTTTGGGATGAAACCACAGAGTTAGGTAGTGCGTTCCAGGCATTGACCACTCTGTTGCTGAAGTCATATTTTCTGCAATTGAGTTTGGAGCGGTTCACTTTAAGTTTGTATCTATTGTGTGCTCGTGTATTGTTGTGGTTGAAGCTGAAGTAGTCCTTGACAGGTAGGACATTGTAGCAGATAATTTAATGAACTACACTTAGGTCATACCAAAGGCAACGTAATTCTAAGTTTTCTAGGCCCAGAATTTCAAGTCTGGTGGCATAAGGTATTTTGTTGCAAGCAGAGGAGTAGAGGACTCTTCTTGTGAAATATTTCTGGACACGTTTAATTGTATTAATGTCTGATATGCAGTGCAGGTTCCAGACAGATGAGCTGTATTTGAGAATTGGTCTAGCAAATGTTTTGTATGCTCTGGTTAGTAGTGTAATACTATTAGAGAAGAAGCTACGCAAGATTAGGTTTACTTGGCTATATCTCCTTTCTCACATTTCTATATGTTTCCTTTCCTATTTAATTCTTCTCTGAGTATACCCTACATTGTAGCATAAACTTCCAATCCAATCCAAAATCTCTCTTAAATATGGAACCTAGTTGTGTGTATTTGTGTGTACTGCAGGCAGAGAATTCTTTTTCAGAAGCTGAAAAGTTAAGCCATTGGTAGAAAAAGAAAATAGAGACATCTAGTGGAGGTTAGATGACTTTATAGAATCACTTTGTGTTGACAAGATCCCAGACACCCATTGCTGGTTTCTACAGTTCCTATCTTATATGGAAGGCTTAGAATCATAGCATGTCAGTCTGGAAGGGACATTTGAAGTCATCGGTTCAGTTCTTTGTTCAGTGCAGGAATCTGCACTGGAGGGAATGGGACGACAACAGCTGATCATCATTTAAGCAGAAGAGGAAGCATGGTGAAGGAAGAGTTTTATAGCATGTTTGGGCTACAAAAATCCAGATGGCCACTAGATGGCAGCAAAGAACTACAGAAAACATCAACTCTTCTCTGCCATCTAGTGGGCATCCAAATTTTTACAGCTCTGATATGATAGGCTTGATTTTATGTTGCTTCTTTCTTCTAACCCAGAGGTCTTCAAACTTGGTGGCTTTAAGACTTGTGGACTTCCAGTTGTTGAAGTCCACAAGTTGAAGTCCACAAGTCTTAAAGCTGCCAAGTTTGGGGACCCCTGTTCTAACCAATCTCTTTACCATCCTTTCTTCCAAGGTCACGTTGTCTCAATTTCAGCAATAGCTACAGTATCTGTGGAGACTGGTGAGAAGGCAGAAGGAGATATCCAAATTCATGCTCTGTTCTCCTATTGATGCTAGGAAGCATCTTTTAAGGACTGTAGAATTGCAGTCTTAGCAAGCATCTGTGCTTGAATAAAAAGATAAACCAAAAGCGCCTAAGTTCAAAAAAGTTCCATAATGTATGAATGGACAAATGCTTTGGGAATTTATGAACTAGTTAAAAACACATGGCAAGAAAGACAGACCTTTTCTGTAGCACATGTATAGTCCTCAATTTACAACTATTCATTCAGAGACTATTCAAAGTTACAATGGCAATGAAAAAAGTGACTTATGACCATTTTTCACACTGATGATCTTCGCAGCATCCCCACGGTCACGTGATCAAAATTTGGATGCTTGACAACTGGTTCATACTGTATTTGTGATGGTTACAGTATTCCGGGGTCATGTGATCACCTTTTGTGACCTTCTGACAGGCAAAGCAATAGGAAAGCCAGATTCACTTAGCAACGATGTTACTAGTTTAACAACTGCAGTGATTTAACCGTGATTAACAACTGTGGCAAAAACTCACATGAACAAACGTCTCACTTAGTAACTTAAATTTTGGCTCAATGGTGGTCGTAAGTCAAGGGCTACCTGTATATAATATAATATCATAATTTTGTATTTATTTATTTATTTTGTCATGTTTATGTAGTGTATATTTGAAGGTGGTAACCCTTTGAGAGCTGTACTCAATGAAATTTCATTTTAATGTATGCCGATTAGTGTATATTCAAAGTGACAAAGTTATTCTTAGTCTAAGTCTAATATTCAGGTTTACTGCCATGTAATATGTCAGAAAGTAAATACATTTGTAACATTTAGGCAATACCTATTATGTCTTTTTCTGATCTGATTTTACCATACTTTTATGTCTGGATAACGTCCTTTTCTTTCTTCTATTCTAGGAGAAGAAGAACAAAAGTCCCTGGACTCATTTCTAGTTGTGGAGTGGCTGCAAATAACTAATTAATTTTTTTAATCACAGCTGAATCTATGAAGAGTTTCTCAAAGAGATGTTTACTAAAATTAAACTGCTGACTTTTGTATTTTCTTTCCAGTTACTTAAAGGGCATTTTTCCTTGCTGCGTGTTCACGTGAATAAGGATCTGAGACACTCCTGAAGCACTGGCATTTCTCATAGTGTAAACTGCTTGGATGCCACTGCTCAAGTCTCTTTGAAATCCTTGGATTACCGCATGAGGGGATTTTACCTCCACAGATATGTTGGGCATCGGGGAAGAAACTGGCAAGCCTTTCACCACTGCACGTATATTAATATTTCGAACCCTTGGTGCTTTGCTCACTAACAAAATGTCCGAGTTCCCCAAAACCTGCTGGATTCCTTCTTCTGGAAAAGTACATCCTAATTTTAGGTTTTTCCAAATTGCTTGCTCGACAGCAACATTCGGCGGGAAAGGGTATCCGTTGACTTGGAGGAAAGGCCTTCTTTTCTGACGGTTTTGGTAAGCCCGCCAGGCTGCTTGAATGGTAACGGCAGCCTCTTGGTACCTTTGCTTCTCTAATGCCAGTGGTAAAGACATTGAAGGAAACCCTGTCCTGCTGGCTGGAAGGAGAGATGCCCTTACAAAGGGCTGTTTGGGATTCAAAGCGGGATAATTCTCGATCACCATTTTTGGATAGTATTTTGGCTTGTGACTTGAGAGGCAGGTACACTCTCTTTCAGCAGGCCTTCCAGAATCCAGACTACGTTGCGGATGGAAGACGGGGAATGTTGGGAAAGAGCGGTTCTGTTTTCTGGGCCTAGTTTTCTTCTGTTCTTCAGCCCAGCCGTAGGAGGAACACAATCCCAGAGGCAGCTCCTTCCGGATCAAGTATCCTCGGAATATCGCCTGAATCTTGGTGGCAGCCTTACTCGCCCTCTCCATGTTTTGTCTGTCATGAGAGCCCTTCCAAGCTGACTGTAGGATGGTGGCTGCCTTGTTTTCTTGCCCAGACTCTTGGCGTGTCTTTCGCTGAGGAGTTGGGGCAAATGCTAGAACTTCATCAGTGTTCCTATTGCTGGTGTTTTGAGCTTTGGATGGATCCTGCCATTTATGAACAAAGCCCAACACTCTTGCAGGGTGATGCTTAACTTTTCCTGAAACCCTGGCCTCCTGGTCTGGCTTACATGAGCACGCTGATGTGGGAAGAAAGTAGGCAGGCGTCTCTCTATCGTTCAGATACTCAGTGGTATTACTTATAGAAACTCTAGCTTTTTTATGGGAAACATGTTGTTTGCCTCTATTATCCTGAGACAAAACATCAGAGCCATCACTTAATGAATCCATATTCCAACAAAACTCTTCTGTCAGCTATATTGATGCTTTCTTTTTTCTTTATTGTAAGGATCCAGGACAAAGAAGCTAAACCATGAGAACTCTCCTCCACACTTCCTTCGAAGGCTATTTCAATTGTGGGGGAAGGGGGGGAATAAAAAAAATCACTATATTCTCTTCTGAAAAACCAAACTTTTCTATTAACATCAATATTCTCTATCTTGATGAGGTGGCAAGGCTACAAATATTACTGGCTAAACCAGAGGTGGGTTTCAGCAGGTTCTGACCAGTTCTGGAGAACCGGTAGCGGAAATTTTGAGTAGTTCGGAGAACCAGTAGTAAAAATTCTGATTGGCCCCACCCCCATCTATTCTCTGCCTCCCAAGTCCCAGCTGATGGGGAGGAAATGGGGATTTTGCAGTATCCTTCCCCCGGAGTGGGGTGGGAATGGAGATTTTACAGTATCCTTCCTCTGCCACGCCCACCAAGCCACACCCACCAAGCCACACCCACAGAACTGATAGTAAAAAAAATTTGAAACCCACCTCTGGGCTAAACCATTTTGCCATATAATTAGTAGAAATCTATTTTAATTGATGCAAGCCAATTTTAACCAGAGATGCAGCTAGGGAAGGATATATTTGATTTGGAGGGGAAAGTACTTTTTCCCCCTTCTTTGTCTTATGTTAATAGGAAATGAAGAAAATCAACCATAAGACTCACACTGTGCTAAACTGTGATATATATATATTTCTGTGTTGGATGAACCCAACCGTGATTTATTCAATAAAGCATGCTTAATCAAATCATGAGCTAGTATAATGTGTGTCCTAGTTTGATTCACATATCACATTAAGCCAAAATGATCTTCATTTTGGCTTAACATGTTGGGAAGTAAACTAAACATAAACCATGCTGCAGCTCATGTCTTACTGGGATGTCTAAACATAGCCCATATATGAAAGACTAACATGGCTGCTGATCTGAATGATGTTTTCTTGTAAGTGAAGAAAAAACAAGAGCTTGTACACAATGTACAAGGTGTTTTACTTCAGAAAGGTGCTCTGCACTGCAGTCAAAACCAAATTCTTCTCATCAAGGCAAAGAGGCAATCTGTCTTTGAGGGAGATGGGCAGTACAGTAATGTGAAAAATTGAATAAAAATAAAAATGTTCACCACAAAAATGTTCCCACTCCCCTACTAACTTTATTTTCATTTGTATTTGATAGTATGGTAATCTCAATAATATATACAGTATATATAAATTAAAAAAGGAAAACAACCAAAACCATTCATGTCCCCACCAGCTTTAACCAGTATCAGCAGTTGCTGGAGAAGGCTGCAACAGGTGGAAGAATGTTTTGGGCAGGGGCATCTTCTAGTTATTAAAGACCACTTGGAGCAGGTATACTAAACCATTGCTACTGCTTAACTTTACTCTTAAGTGTAAGAGAGTCACATGCCTTCATGAAGAGCTTGGGAAGAGTGCTTCTCATACACCTTCCTTAACACAAAGCACTCTTTCAAAGATTTGCATATCATAAGCTGCAGTTTTTGTTTGTTCAACTGAAAATCAAGATATGGAAGAAGAGGTGCACAGCAAACAAATGTCAATTAGTAAAGACCCTGGGTAGAAACCAGGTCATCATGGGTTCTAGACTAGTCCCACCTTAGACATGAAGGCAACAGGATGACCTTGGACCATTCACTCTCTCTCAGCCCGAGAAAGGAGGCAATGGCAAACCATTTCTGAAAAACCTTATTAAAAAACTGCAATAGTAGTCCAGGAAACACCAGTTCACATTGATCCATAGGCACCAAAAAACATACATTATTTTCTAATCTATGGTAGAACAATTCCATGGAGGCTTTCATGGTAAAATCATTCTTTCATCAGAGACTCTTACAAAAGATTTGATGAGGAAGGTTCAAGCCCACCTTCAATTACAAAAATTTGGGACAGTCATTCTCTTTCAGCTCACAGGATTGTTGTTGAGGTAAAAAAATAATCAGAGAAAGGAGTACTTGATATACTGCTCTGGCTTAAGAACAAAGTGTAGGATATACAGTAAATCTCACAAATCAATTTGATTATAACATTAGGAGTCTATAACCTTGTAATTGGTGGCATGTGTACTCAAAGAAGCTATCAGCATTTGTATTAAATATCTTCAGTATTTTCTTATCAATAAAGAATGGTAATTTGGATAACAGTTTAGATCTTCCAAATGTTACAGTGACATCTAATAAGCTTTACCTTAACCAGATGTCTTCTCAGGAACTCAGTCACATTCACTAACATTAACCTTTTGTAAGGTAGAAAGGGAGGAATTATGACATCATTATATCATCACTGATTTATACACTTAAGATACTACATAAGCAGTGTGGGGAAGGGGAATGTGCCAATCTTTTTATAATCATTATTTCAACTTAATTTACTAGGTTTTGCGTGGTAGTTTTAGAACAATAAAATCTTTCCAGTTTAAATTAGTACACTTAAAATTTATTTCTTCAGAGGTTTTTAATTTGATAAAGCATGCAATTTCTAGAGTTGTTTACTAGTTTTGGGAAATGTTTGGGAAATGTTTTAGTGAAGACAATTGCAAGCAGCTCTCATCTCTCTGACAAAGCTATTTCATGAAGAGTCCCATAGCTTTTTGTATTATAATGGTTCTATATATTTTAGGAGGGACGCAGTGGCTCAGTGGCTAAGATTGGCTGAGCTTAGGCTCAGTGGCTAAGTGGCTGAGCTTGTCAATCAAAAGGTCGGCAGTTCAGCAGTTTGAATCCCGAGTGCCGCGTAACGGGGTGAACTCCCGTTACTTGTCCCAGTTTCTGCCAACCTAGCAGTTCGAAAGCACATTAAAAAATGCAAGTAGAAAAATAGGGACCACCTTTGGTGGGAAGGTAATAGCGTTCCGTGCGCCTTTGGCGTTTAGTCATGCCAGCCACATAACTACGGAGACATCTTTGGACAGCGCTGGCTTTTTGGTTTTGAAACAGAGATGAGCACCGCTCCCTAGAGTCGGGAACGACTAACACATATGTGCGAGTGGAACCTTTACCTTTATCTTATATATTTTAGATTGGTAATTTTAGTATTCTTTATTCTATGCAATCATTTATTTGCTTATATAAATTTTAGCATACTTTACTATGCTATTTTTATGTCCCAATTCTCAAATGTTAACTTAAAATTTTACTTGTTTTATGATTTTATACCTTATTTCATTTTAATCAATTGACACTTTTTTGCTTTGTTAGTCCGTGACTGAAATAAAATGACTCCGACTCCATGAAGAATCCCTCAAAATGTCTGGATTCACAAAGTGTATTAAGCTACAATGTGGCTTGTTTAGGACTTAAGATGTTATGTACATTTACATATTTGTAATTTATAAATAATTATTTATGGACTAGAGTGCTCTGCAAACCCAGCTAATTGTGATTTACTCAATAAACCATGATTAAATAAACGATTTAGCATAATGTATGAACCTGATCAATATGTATATTCATTTATTCTAGCTATATACTGGCAAAGATTGAAAGTGTTTTATGTAACCGAATAAAAAAAAACCACAAACACCAATAAGCATAATTAAAATAGAAAATGTAAATGTTGTATAATTATAATAGGAAAAAATAAATAGCAATCAAAATACAAGACAAAAGTGAATTGCAACCATTACATTGAAATTAAAGCTAGCAGCATCTAACAAGTATTCTATCGAAGAGTTCCATCTTAAGCTACTCCCAGAATATTGAGAGATGATGCAAGTCTTAATGCCACAAAAAGTCTTATTTCATAAGGAGCAACAATTGACAATCAGTGCCTCCCGGTCTCCATTTCCTTAAACTTGTGAAACTGGATTTCACTGGAAAGTTTTCCCAGAAAAAGTGTAGTAGGTAGGTTAATTCAGGTAGGTGAAGGCAGCCGCAATTATCTGTGTACCAAGTCATTTTGGGTTTTGTAAGTTAAAACCAAGACTTTGGGTTGCAACTGGAAACCTATATAAGGTAGTCAGAAAAGGTTGCACACCATCAGTCATCATCATGTTGAACGCAGGCAGTGAAACTGTTTTATTCGTCTGATCTAGATCTTGTGATTCTGATATTTATTTTGAAACAGCCTCACCACGAGCACAAAATGGAAGATGAATAGGATGAAACTGAATATAAATTTGAAGGATTGTTGACAGCTCATCTTGATATACACTGCTGTTTTATGTGATCTCTAGCTCAAACTAGCAGTGGCTGGATATACCTTTCACCAGTTTTAGGATACAGTGGATCTGAACAATTGTAATTCATCTATTTATAACCTAACTTCAAAGTTGTTTCACATGGGCTGCCATAGATAATCGAAAGCTTCAGTGGTTGCAGACACAACAGCACAATTCTTTCCAAGGTACTCAGAAAAGCACAGTGCAACTTCACTTTAACAATCTAATTGTGGGGAGTGTGCTCACTATTCATAAAGTCTATCCAACATGAAAGTATATTATTGGGACAAACTGATTTGTATCATTTACATTATTAAGTTATCAGGCAAATGATCTGAATTTATGCAATTGGCATAAATCACCAGTCCAACGTGATTGATTACATGTAAATCCTGTTTTACCGAAGTTCATTAAATTGAGGTTTCATTGGATTCTAATAGTCTAGCACCTGAACTGGAACCCTATTACTGTCTGGGCACTATTCTAAGAGCTGGTTAGAATTTCTATGTATGTGTCTCTAACATTGCCTTTTTTTCTTTGATTTTTAAAGTACAATTGAACAATGAAAGATGACCTAGCTTAGCCATCTTTTGCAATCTCACCCAGTGGAACAGAAAAGCGACATAAATATTTTTTCAGAAGCTGAGGAAAAACAACTGGTTTAAATTACTCAAGGGAGACAGAATTTGAACTAAGGTTTTAGTGACTCACAGATAATAGCCATCACGCTGTATCATACCATGCCTTATGAATGCTATAGAAATATTTCATAGACCAATGAATCATTGAACATAGATTTTTGAGTTTGCTGGAATTTGAATTTCCTGAGAGAAAGGAGAAGACAATGCCAACATTAATATCAGCTCTTTTGAGATCGGTAGAGTCAGATAAAGGAGTCACTAGAGTCTTGGAATGCACTTGAATGCTGTTAAACTATTGATACATAATCTTGAAAGCCTGACAAAGTATCTTTCCTGTTCAACTTATCCCTAACACAATCAAGGTGGAGGTGCTTTGAATTTTTTTCTGATGCTTTTTTTGCTTTTCCAGGATTTATCTTTTTTATTACAGCTCAGTATTTCTTTCTACTGAGTCAAATTCCATCACATCAAGCAACGTATGAGTGAGCACAGTATGTTATTGTCAAGCATTCTCTACATTTAAGCATCACCAGCTCCATCTTTGAGCAATGGATCAATAAAAAGATCAGCACTAGGCAACACCAACCAATGATTATATAGCAACTTTTATTGTTTTGAAGGGCTGAAGTATTTAATATACAGAACTAAAAAGTCTTGCTTTTTTAAACTGAGCAGGTGGGTTAGTCTGATGAGGCTAACTTTGGCAGTGTCCCACAAATGACAATGCTAGCCTTCTAGGCAGGGACTTCTACAATTTCAAAATAGTCATTAGGCAGAATCACATAACCACCTTTGCCTGACAGCACGTCTTTTTCCTTCTGAAACTGAACGAGCTCTCGTAGTTTTTCAATCTGTTTTTCCTGACGCCTACATCGCTGCTGGGCAGTCTTAAGTTTCTTCCTCAGTTTATCCACCTGCTCTTCCAGTTGTTGAATTCTTTTTCTCTGATGCACGGTATCCTCTACGGTATAGTTGTGATCACAAAAGACAGCAATATTATTGGGAGTGTGAAGTGGTGGCATCAATAATCCAATGCTTGGATCTACCAATCTTGGATACGTTTGCGGAGGTGGTGGAGGTGAAGGAGAAGGGGGTGTTGGTACTTCAGGTGGCTCCTGTGTGCCTTCAGACTAAAACACAAAACAAGAAGATATATTTTACATTTGTTTCATTAAAAAGTAACATAATACATTTCAGGTGACAAGCAAGAGCGCTTTTCTTCTTCAAAACTTCATGCCTGGGGACAATAATAATTTTATTATTTTATTTGCATTAAAACAAGCTTCAAACAGAGGCAGCAAAACCTTCAGGGGAACAATATGTTTAGTCAGTTAAAGGCTTCGCAAATGAACAGAATAGAGAAGTCCGCTCTCACCAGAATCTTATCATACCTGAGCTCACCTTGAAAATACTGAATGGACACTGAATAAACTGATTCAAGTTCAAGATGCCAGTTGTGTAAAAAGGGGAAATTTAGTTAACATATGTGCTACAGACTCATCTTTGGTATCTAAGAATCCAGAGATACAATCCTAGTACATAATAATTTGTAATCACTGAAGACAGATCATTAGTTTATACCGTGTAAATACTATTCTACATAGAGCATGAATGATATAATTATAAAATTAAAATTATAAAATTATCTTGGGATAACAAAAGAAGCACCCACAGGTTCACAGTTGCAACGATGTGAAATACTCAATCCATATTTTTGGATGCCTAAGTCTATCACTTCAATTCTACCATGTAGAGGAAGTCTTCCACTTACAACAGTTCATTTAGTGACCATTTGAAATTACAACGGCACTAAAAAAAACTGACTTAGAACTGTTTTTCAGTTACAATCGTTGCAACATCCCCATGGTCACCTGATCAAAATTCAGATGCTTGGCAACTGACTCCTATTTATGACAGTCCCAGGTTCACATGATCACCTTTTATGACCTTCTGACAAGCAAAGTCAATGGGGAAGCCAGATTAATTTAACAACTGTGTTACTAATTTAACAACTGCAGTGATTCATTTAACAACTGTGGCAAGAAAGATTGTAAAATGGGGCAAAATTCACTTAACTGCCTTGCTTAGGAACATAAATTTGGGGCTTAATTGTGGTCGTCAAGGACTACCTATACTGGACCCCAAAAGCATATAATTACAGGAAGAGGGAAACCCAAAATAAATTAAATCAGAATCAATTTGTTTTTTTCAAGAAAGCAATCCCATTATCTAAGAGTTAATTCTGGACTAGGATCTGACCCAAATGTGAGGTCAATAAAGTCTCAAACAGACTTGGAAAGACTGCTAATTTCCAGTCAAAGAATGACATTTACAGGAGACTAAGAAACACGGACAATGGCTTAGAAATTTGGACCTAAATAGCTTTGAAGGTAGATGTCCCTATATACCCAGAGCTGAGTGCCATATAGCAGCAGACTTAAAATCTTAGTAATTAGTTTAATTGCTGTGGGTATATAATTATTGCTCTGATAGCTTGAAAGTCTGATAATCACACTGGAAGCTTCTTATGCTCTTATCTACTTATTTTGTCGTTCAAAGAAGTAAAGTTAGAAGTAAATATTTAACGTTCTTTACATAGAAATTAACATTCAATAGATCTATTATTGATTATCCAATTATGAGAAAAAATGAAATGCTTTTTTATGAAATCTAGGAGCTTTGTCTTAGAATAATTACATTCTATACATTTCCTAAAGCCAGAGGTCAACAGTGCTCCAAAACATCTGAAAAGGATAACTTTAAATAGAGAGGATAGCAATACTATCTGTATAAGGAAGAAATAATAGGCCAGTGGATGAGAGATTGGAGATGAAATTTAGATTTATGAAGATCACGTGAACTTCAGATAGAAATACAGGCAGTCATTTGTTTTATTCATAGTATCTTTGTTTCATCTAAACTAATTCTATTACAACAGAAATGAATTTCCATAGTTCTAATTCTTTATTTGATCCTATTAGATTTAGGTGGCACCAATAAATCTCCCCCCCCCCTTTTATTCATTTATTCTATCCTTCTTTTCTACTAAACCATTAGATGTTATAGTTATGTTCCTACAATTACCTTTAATGTTTTCCAACATACGTGAATGTTCACAGATTCTTCAAGATTATTCTCTAAATAATTACAAAATGCTTTAGGGATTGTTTCTCAGTAATTTTACTCACAGCAAAATGAGATTAAATTTCCAGCTCCACCTAGATTTTTCCTTTGTATAAACAACATAGCTCATAACAGGAGCAAAAACTACAATTAATCCAGCCTAGAGGTCTCTGTTATAGATTCCAGTGGAACATTAGAAACCAGAACGTAATCTATTTCAGTGAAGCAGTTTGGGGCATTTGAATAATTTATTATAGTTATATTTTTATAAACATACTCATTCATCTTACTGTAAGTAAGACTGTGACTTACCTTTAAGATTTTTTTTGGAAGAAATATTAACATTTAATCATTCTAGAATTTCAGTTGAAATCTCTACCAGTCCATAGGTCAAGAATATCTGCAGTTACAGTCACTGGCTTCACAATTGCCCATTTTGAAGCCAATGACCATAGTTGTGGATGCCCTGGCAGGATACCCTGCCATCTTTCCGAAAAGACTTAATATCTGATGAGATTTACTAAGGAAACCCACCAGTACACAACTGCACTGAGTAGCAGTGATTGTCTAATGTGAATTGTATAATAAACACCGAACAAAATAAAAGGCAGAATATAAATCTATATTTATAAATACACTTTCTGCTTATCTTTCGGAATACGTGGCATTGAACAGGAAATATTCTCTTTAAAAATCTAGCAACCCAGTGTATTATATGATCCATAAAATGCATAATTCATCTTTTTTTTTTTTACTTTTAGGGCATTAGTTTTTTTCACTTCATGAGATAATTTTTCAAATAAGATTGGATTCTGTCTTTTAACAGTATTGTGCAATCTTTTAACACTGAAAGAAACCCCTCTGGCACTCAAGAAGAGACATAAAACCAGGCTGCTCTGGTTGACATGGAGCTCTGAAGGAGAAACTGTAGGGTGCAGGTGGCTGGTGCAGTGCCAGAAGGCGGCACCACCACTTCTCCATTCCAAATCCGTGATTTTTTAGTCTGTTCTTAATCTTCTGTAATTTTAATCTGTTATTTATAGTTAAATACTTTTATAACTCGGTGTTTTATTACATTGTGAGAAGCTCAGAGTTACCTGAAACTGGGTGGTATATAAATTTATAAATGAATAAAAATAAAAATTTGATCTCAATCAGTAGTTACAATTTTTTGAAGTACCTAATTTGTACTGAAATTATCTTATATATTAAAAATTTTGAAACTGTTCCATCACTACTAAAGACAAAAAACATTTTCCCTCTCCCATTTATTTTAAAGTACATTGCCATTGAAAGGGGAAAAAATCTATTGTCTAAAACTGGATACCTACCTAGAACTAAAGCTTGCAACAAAAGTTCTTCTGTAAGTGCAACAGAGAACATTGCCCATGTCTGTCAGACATGATCAACCAGATCCACACATGAAGAGTTCAATTAGCTACTTTACTGTTCATGCCTATTTCACAGGAATCTCCCTAGACTGGCAGTTTGTACCTGAGCCAGATTACACATGGTTCAAAGTCCTTCAAAGGGGATTGGTCCTTGCTCTCTTGTGCTTACATAACGATTCCAGACTAATTCCTCACTTGACTTCTCCCTCTGGTTTGGCCAATCTCTCTCCAACAATGTCTTATTAAATTACAACTTTTATATAGATTTGAGAACAGATTTAATGTCCCCCAATTTGGAAGGTTCTCAAGAAAAATAACGATGCATATGTTATCTGTATAGTATTCAATTCCTGTACCAATGTTACACATATTTTGTTTAACTGCTATTTTTTTCAACAATCTTTGAAAACTTGTGAAATCTTATCTCAAATTATAATTGATATTATTCTTGTATGTGCTATTTGTATTTATATATATTAATTACCATAAATACACTTGAATTGAACTGAAACAGATTTATAGATTATTAGTGTTTCTACATCTCAGTTAAATGCTTCAGTAAGTGAAGCTCTAATGACTAATCCATGAGTCAGTGATTTTTTTTTTCACCTTTATCAATTGCACTGAAAAGTTATTTTGAAATAACTTCATTAAAATGTATTAAGATTCAGATAGCAAGGTAGGTTTTCTTCCTGCAAAAAAAAAGTCATTTGACTATAATTAATAGTTATAGGAGAGGATTTGGAACTACAGCCTAGAAACATTCAATTCATGAATGTCTACACGATAGCGATAGAGGCTGATGAGCTCTCACCTCATCTCCAGGCATGCTGTCTTACAGAAGTTGATTTTAACATGCATGTTAAATCCTATCCTCCACTAACAGTACCAGCAGGGGTGGGCTTCTGGGGGTTCACAGGGCTTCAGGAGAACCACTAGCAAATATTCTGTGCAGTTCGGAGAACCCCAAAATCTCGCCCACCCTGCCAGGAGTCCCCATGCAGCCCGTTTGGGATGCAGGTAAGTACAGGGTGCATGCGGAGGCTTGGGGAGGGTGAAAAATGGGCCTACCGGAAGTTCGGGAAGGCCAAAATGGGCCTGTTTCCAGCCTCCAAAGGGCCTCCAGAGCCTGGGTAAGCCATTTTCACCCTCCCAGAGGCTCAAGGAAAGCCTCCAGAACCCAGAGAGGAGAAAAACGCCTCCCCCCCACACCATGGTGAAGGCCGACTAGGCCACGTCCACCCAGCAACCGGGCAGAGAACCCCTTGCTAAAATTTTTGAAGCCCAACCCTGGTTATTAGCTATGCTAAGTCCAGGTTGATATAGCTAGTCTAGATCTACAACAAATGTATACAGAAATACAGTTCTTTTAGATAAAAAAAGAGCTGATTACCATGCATTGAACAGCCTGTCCAGTGGCAATCTTTCCATTAACTCATAAGAAAATCCCAATGGCAATTTTATATGCAGACCAGAAATACTGAGGGCCTTTGTTGTAATGAAGCCTTCATATTACTGATGCTACAGCATAAATTGCAAGCCTAATCATTTAAAACTGGATTATGATTATATTCATTGCACTTTATATCACCATTAAAAGAGCCAGTTTGGTGCAATGGTTAACGCACCAGGATAGAAACCAAGAGATCATGAGTTCCAGTCATGCTTAGGCATAAAGCCAGCTGAGTGACCTTGGACTAAACACTTTCGCTTAGCCATAAAAAGGAGGTAGTGGCAAACAACTTCTGAAAACTTGCCAAGAAAACTGCAGGAATTTGACTAGGCACTCTCCGAAAATTGAATACAAGTAAACAGAAGAAAAATGCGTAATTAATATAATCAATTGATTAATTAATGTTTATCACAGCCCTTTCCCCAAAACCGCACATATCAGCATGTGTTAGTGTCCAACCTAGTGTCAAGAATCATTAAACAGTAATTTTCAGAATTCCAAGCATCATTAATTAAATAACTGGAAGAAAAAAAATCACCTATTAGCAGTTATGTTTTATGGGTGGTGCATCAAAAATTAAAGATTTTAAAAGGTAGTATTAATTAACATCCAAAACAGTATAATTTTTTTTAATGGCATAAAGTGTGTGTGTGTGTGTGTGTGAGGGTTGCAGCAAAATACCATGGTCTCATGTAGGATATTGACTTAATATTTATAAAAAAACAGAAAGTTGTCATAAATCAGGGGTCCCTAACACCCAAGCCTCAGCCCACTACCAGGATGCCGTCTGTTCAAAACCAAGCTGCGCAAGCAATGGGCAAGCAAGTGCATGTGCGAAGCTGCATTTGTGCGAGCAGTGGGCACTTGAGCAGAGGACGTTTGTGCAAATGCGAGCACGAGTGCCCTCCGTTCAAGCACCCATTAGTGAATAGAAAGACCTGAACAAGGATTAGAGAACAAACAAAAGTATATGATATAATCAAGAGAAGTAAAAGAATTGAAATGGAAATGGGCTGGTTACATAGGAAGAACTGATGACAGGTGAACCAAGGCAGTCATAGAATGGATCCCATTTGATAAAAAGCATCCATGAAAGAGACCTAAAACAAGATAGATCAACAACATCAGCAAGTATTGTGGGCCCAATTAGCAAAAGAAAGCTCAGGTTCGTAATGGTTGGAAACATGCGGAAGAGGTCTTCATCCTGCAGTGGATAGACAATGGCTAAAATGATAATGATGATGATGATTCACTTAATTAACTCATGATATTTATGGAGGATAAGGAAAAGACAAAGAGATTTTGTTAAAAGAAAATCTTATGCTCTGATAAAACACCTTTATATTATACCCTCTAACTTCAACAATTAAAATATGAGGATTTTTAAATAAAAAATAAAAACTTAAAATATAAGCCCATTATATAAGATCGATATACATTCTTCCATCAGGTATCATGTGAGTTTTGTTGTTTAAAATTGTATTTTAGCATCCAAAATGTAGTGCAAAATTGTAAAAGAGCCTGAAAAGGTTGCTGATCTCTAACATAGAACGTTGCAGGTAAGTTTGTTGTTTTAAAAGGGCATCACTTACTTGTATTAATATAGCTATTTCTTGGATGGAAATAATAACTTATACAAGGACTCCTATTTAGGTTTTTAGTTCTGAAAGGGATGCTGGGTAGTCAAACAGTACCTTACTTTAAATTTCCACCAAGTCCTGTAGTGGCAATTTGATAGGAAAACTTGTGTCCCACATAACCATTGTTCCAAGCAAATCATTCTCCCCATTTCTTCTTGTTTAGAAGTGGGACATTATGGTTGGAGCAGCGCTATTCTGTCCATAAATATGACATGAGATGGAGTAAGGTGCAGTTGTATAAAACAGTAAATATTTAGTTCTCTTGCAATGGTCCAAAAAATTATGAGATATTGTCTGAGGCAGAATCTTGCACTGATCATGTTCTTGCATTAACCCATGTGAAATCAATCAAATTTAAAAGAATTCTTGAAGGAATGATGAAATGTCTAAAAGTGATACAAAAAGCTGTCAGAATTGCAACAATGAATCCATTTTTTGTTTTTTATTTTAGAAGAATCCAAAATAAAAAATCAAAGGATGTAAATGAGTAGAAACAGAATTTTAATTCTTTCTATTATATCAATAGATGAATATAATACGCTTCTGTCTGGCACTATATATCAGTCTCCTGTCTTCAAAATACTTTTGCTTAGCAATAGCAGCATTGCCTCCCAGTGTTTTCTGAATTACAGAAGCTTTAAAAATAATTCATAAACTTTACTTACCTTCACATTTGGTTCTGTGTGGCAAAATATTGTTGGTACAGCATTATCCTTTAATAGTTTGTTGTTACATTCTCTTTTGAAGCAATCTGGAGTAAAGTGTTCAGAACAAATGCTGCTATATTTTGTTGGTTTGAAATTTTTTCTTCTAACAGCAGCTTCCCATTTCTTGCAGAGATCAGGTCTTGTGAGAGGAAACCTACAAATAAAATGTACATCAAACATTTTTTTATTATCACTACCAAACTGGAAGTGGGAGAGGGAGGAAGAGGAAGCACTCACATTTTCACTTAGCTGTAGTCTTAATATGCTTTTAAGAAATTGCCTAAAACAAGGTAGGAATCAAGCTTTTAGATTTAATTAGAGGTCTCTATTTTTCTGTTCTCCCAGTAACAGGAGAGGTGCTAATGGAAACCAAAAACAGAAAAATCAGTATGTGCAAGATGACTTCCAGTACAGATGTCTCAACATTCAATTTCTAGTGAACGAATTACAGATTCCTCTCTACTCATGATCTGTCGGAGAACTTCGAAATACGCAATTTCTAAAACTTTAATCCATGTTTGTAGAAATTTTTAAGGAGCATACAAAACCCACAAAGATTTATTACTGTCCAAAGAAAAGAAAGCATTTAAATTAAATATAAAAAGCTCAAAATCAGTATTAAAATATATTTTATTAACTCAGCTATAGATTTACAGATAGCATGCAAACTTTCAAGTTCTCAAAAGCACATATTCAGTCAAGATGAGTTGTGGATATTCACAAACGTGCATGTCTTATTTGTAAACTTTCAGTTACACTTCTTTGGTGCAAGTCAACTCAGCTGCTCTTGAATTTTTATAAGAATAATCCTGAATACCGGAATTATAAAAAACAGTATAGTAGTTCAACAAACAGAAATGAGTTATATAGGTAGTGCTCAATTTACAACTGTTCATTTAGTGACCAAAGTTACAACGTACTGAAAAAAGTGACTTATGACCATTTTTCATACTTATGACTGTTGCAGCATTCCCTTCGTCACATGATCAATATTCAGACACTTGGTCACTGACTTGTACTTATTACTGTTTCGGTGTCCCCGGGTCATGTGATCAGCTTTTGTGAATTTCTGACAAGCAAAGTCAATGGGCAAGCCAAATTCATTCAATAATCATGTTATTAGCTTAACAACTGCAATCATTCTCTTAACAATGGTTGCAAAAGGTTGCAAAATGGGGCAAAACTCCCCATTTTGACTCACTTGGCAACATAAACTTTGGGCTCAACTGTGGTTGTAAGTCAAGGACAACCTGTACACCTAAAGCCCAAAAGCAGCCACAGGGCTGCTAGCTTACAACTATTTGTTTACTGACCGTTTGAAGTTATAACAGCACTGAAAAAGTCTTTTTTGGCCATTTTTTACACTTACGACCATTACAACATCCTTGTCGTCACATGATCAAAATTCAGAGACTTGACAACTAACATATATTTATGACCATTGCAGGGTCCCAGGATCATGGATCACCTTTTGCAATCTTCTGACAATCAAGTCAATGGGGAAGCCAGATACACTTAACCTTGTGTTACTAAGTTAACAATTGCACAGATTCACTTAACAATTGTGACAAGAAAAGTCCTAAAATAGGGCAAAATTTACTTAACAACGGTCTTGTTTAGCAACAGAAAATTTAGGCACAATTATAGTCTTAGATCAAAAACTACTTGTACAGGTAAGTCCTCAATGTACGACAATCCAGCCCAAAATTTATGTTGCTAAGTGAGAAATTTGTTAAGTGAGTTTTGCCCCATTTTACGACTTCTCTCATCACATTTGTTAAGTGAACCACTGTAGTTGTTAAATTAGTAACACGGTTGTTAAGTGAATCTGGTTTCCCCATCGACTTTACTTGTCAGAAGATTGCAAAAAAGATGCTCACATGACTGCAACCGTCATAAATGTGAGTCCTTTGTCAAGCATCCAAATGTAAATGCTGGATGCTGCCATGGTCATAAGTGTGAGAAATGGCCATAAGCCACTTTTTTCAGTGCCGTTGTAACTTGGAACGGTCACTAAGTGAGCTGTTGTAAGTGGAGGACTACCTATACACCTAAAGCCCAAAATCAGCCCTAGATCTACCTGCTTTCAACAAAACGAGAACTTTCTTTGTTTTATTTTTATTTGGGGGGGGGGGGCAGTTTATTAGACCAGCCAGCATTCGGGTGCAATACCAGAGTCAAAGGGGGGGGGGGGCAATCCTTATCGATCCTGCTTTGCCGATTCTTAATCATGATTATTTTAAGCAATCATTGGTAACCATTCCCTCCCAGCCTGTCAGAAAGGTTGAAGAGGCGCTTTGCTGTTATTGACGGTTGAACAAGCGCGCGCTTACGCGCGTTCGATTCCACCAGTCAGGCACGTCTCGAGCCTTACTTTTTAAAGGAAAAAAAAAAACCCGAAAGGACCCAGTAATCGCACTTAGCCCCGCCTTCTCCCCGACCTCTAGAGAGGCCGCGCACTATTTAAAGTCCCTCCCCCTTTGGGCCGCGCAGGCGCTCTGGCTCCGCCTTCCTGTTCGCGAAGCGAATGCTATCTCCTTCTCCCGCCTGGTCGAGAGAGCCGCTTTTTTTTCCCTTTCTCTCTCCCTCTCCCCGCTCCCGTTTTCCTACCCCGCCCCTACTCACTTGTGGAAAGAAATGGGCTTCTCTTTGTCGTATCGATTCCGGCAACGGTAGGCAGAGCAGGACTGCACCATCCTCTTGTTGCCGTCCCCTCCGCCTGCTTCTTTAACACCACCGGGATTTCTGGGAGGGAGCAAATCAAGTTAAGACACGCGTCGATCCAAATGCTTCCTTGAGGTCTTCGCGTTCCTTTTCAAAAACAAAAAAAATCCGAAGAACGACATAAACTGGCTGTGGCCTCTCCCTATTTCAACATGGCGGTGCCAGCTTCAGATCAACTCTCTCGAGATCTTCGCATCGAGCTTGGCTATTGGTCACGCCCCGCAATGTTTGGGGTGTGACGCGTCTCCGTCGGAACAGCCAATGAGAGGAGCGACTCATCTTTTGACGCACGCACTCCGGAGCTCGGAAATAACATGAGCGCCCGTCCGAAGGCTTGGCTGGGCGCGCGACGGGAGTCGTCGAGCGGCGCGCTATTTTAAGATCGATCCTAACGGTGATGCGCGCCTCGTCAAAAGAAGGAACTGGCGTGCTTCTATCGATTGTGTTCTTAGTCCTGCAGTTTAGCCTTACTTGTTAGGAAGGACGTTTATTCCTAAAAGAATTAAGTTGAAGGATGTTATCATCGAACATAATAAATATGGACAAGCATTAAATAATAACAAGAAATTATATATCCTGTATATTTGACGGACTTTTATTCTCTCTCTCTCTCTTTTCCTCCCTCGTCCCCCTTTCTCTGTCCCTCCCTGCCTGCCTCTTTCTCTCTCTTTCCCTCTTTCTTCTCCTTGACTCTTCCTCCCCCCTCTTGTCCCTCCCTCCCTGCCTGCTTTTCTCTCACTTTCTTTCCTCCCTCTTCTTTCCCTCCCTCCCTCTTTCTCTCTTTACCTCCCTCTTTCTCCCTCCCTATTTTCTTTCTTTTCCTCCCCTC
>WNWU01000056.1:1136417-1167540 GCA_012654045.1 Ptyas mucosa | reverse complement strand
CCCTCTCTTGTCCCTACCTGCCTGCCTCTTTCTCTCACTCTTTCCCTCCCTCCCTCCTCTCTTTCTCTGCCTATCTCTTTCTTCCTTGCTCTGTCTCTTTTTCCTCTCCATCACCCCTCCCCCCAACAGGGGTCCCCAGACTGTGGACCGGCACCAGTCCAGGGCATGCCAGAAACCAGGCCATGCAAACAAGTGAAGCTCAATCTACAGGATGCAGGCAGCACACAAAACACGCCCCCTCTGGTCCGTGGAAAAACCTGTCTCCACGGAACTGGTCCCTGGTGCCCAAAAGGTTGGGGACCGCTGGTTTAAAATAATGTTGAGATGTAAAAGGCCTCTTGTAGTTTAGAGCTATGATGATTACTCTTCCCACTATCGGGGATGCTTAATAGGGCTTTGGGTGTAGACAGTTTCCAGATTCTTGGCCTGTGTTATTACAATAGGGTGTGTCTTCCAAATAACTTTTTCAACAAGTGATGTAGTAAAACTAAGAATGACAGGATAGGTCCGAGTTGCAAAAGTGGCAGTTTGGTTAAATGCATTTAAAAATACACAGTCCAGTGGTTCACAGGAATCCTCCATCCTTAACTCAGAAAATGGGGGGGGGGATGTACTCGCATAGAATGTGTTCTCATTACTGGTCCATTTTGCTCTTGTGGCACGTGCCACAACTGCCTTCCTTAGTAACAGAAATGTTGGATTCTATTGTGGTCATACGTTGAGGACGACTACCCATATTGATAGGATGTAAGAAATTTTATCAAATGAAATAAATCTGTTTTAAAGCATATTTTAAAATTATTTAATAAAAGCAAATTGTTTTTATGGCAATCAGTTCTTTTCAATATTTTCCCAGCATTCCATCCAGTTAGACTTTAAATTTCTAAGCCGGAAAAGGTGCTTAGTTGTGACAGCAACACAAAAAGTTAATAATGGATAAGACACACACACACACACACAGAGAGAGAGAGAGAGAGAGAGAATAAGGAGAATTTGCACAAGCATATTCCAGGAGAGCAGAGAAAACATTCACCCAAAAGGCAGAGCAGCAAAAATAAGGTGATCTGTCTAATAAGGTCTCAAGGTTTATTTTTGCTTGTACTCCTATATTTCCGAAGTCAAAATAATATAAAGAAGCATCTGGGAAGAGACCAAGGCAGAAATAGCCTCAGGGAGGAGAGACAGAGATTTTGCCATAATTGTACAACCAACTAGATGCTGTAGGGTGGAAATTCAAAATGATTAGACATTGAGCAAATTACATCTTGTACTACAGAGAAGGCAGGGGAAGAGTAATTGAAATAAATATGGGAAATAGACCAACACCCAGTTTAATATCCCTATTTTCTGACACTGCAATCAAGAAAAGGGGGGCTATTGTATCTAAAGGTACATGCCATTTCAGAATATTTTGGTACCAGCATTAATACACCTTATCTTACCCACTGTACTGAAAGGCTGGAGACTAACTGTTTGCAAAATAGATAGGAGAGACTGCCAGGTATGAAATTGAACTCAGGAAGCAAAGACAGGGAAAGAAATGGCTAAGGGGGAATGCATGTGCCCCCCAGCAATGCCAGTTACATCTCTGTTTGCAGTTATCACCTGTCCTTGCTTCCAGAGTAAGTGACAAACATTTTACACAGCATGAAGCTATAATGACTTTGCTGGCCGAAGAGGGAACAAAATTACTTTTATTCAGGCACAGTAAAAAATTACCTCAAGTAATTTTCACTTTTGGGTTGGCTATAAGATAACTCTACAGTCATGTGATCAAGGGTGAAGATGTTAAAGTATGAGGGTACAATGGTATAAATAGAGAGAAAGTTACAGATTGAAACTAGACTTAGGATGTTCCTGTGAAGTCAGAAAGGAAAAAAGGACGCTTTATTATTTGTAAATCTGCTTTAAATTTATACAGTGACGGATATTTACATTGCTGATTCCCCTTTTTTCACCACTACAACTCTTATCAGTCATTAGCTATCCCTATTTATCCCCAAATCTGTTTCAGTTGTTTATATCTGGAACTGAGGGATGGACTATTTCAGATATATAAAGGAAACACCATGCAATATTAATTGCATTCACACCTGCCTATAAATTTAAGGCATGGATAAGAACATAAGAGTAATGTGTTGATCAGATAAAAGCCCATATTGGTTCCACATTTTATTTCTCAGTGACCAACAAGTTTCCTCTGGGGTACTTTCAAACAAGAAAGAGTGTATTTCAAACTGGATGCAATGTTAAATCTTAAAACCTAATAGTCTTTAATAAATCTGCCCACCACAAATTTGCCCAATCTATCTTATATTTAACCATCTTGTATTGCATTTTCCACTTTGGAATTATAGCACAATAATTGAGCAAGCTCTACATATATCTCCCTCATATCTTCTTGTCTTAAAAACCTATTTGAATAATGCTATCAGATATGTAATTAGCAAAATAACAGTATATAAATAGTGTAATTTCACTTAGCAGATACAGCTTTGCATGGACATTTTCAGGGCATAGCAAGATAATACACGGCTCATGTACTGTATAAAGAATGTTAGTGCCAATTTTCATTCTTCACCTGAAGCTATCGTTTCCATTCAGTGACCATGCTAGATGATGCTTGGAGATGTAGTATGGAGGAGATTAAGTTTGTAAAAGAAAAAAAGTTTATAAGTGACAATTCTTTTCTGAGACTTGCCTCATTTAGACAAAAAATTAGCACTACTTTTTTTAAATTTTCAAAAAAACTTTATTAAAATTTAAAATATTAAAATACTAATATATCTGTAACAAAAATACGTTTCATGATGGTTGTACAATTCAACATCGTTCCAACAGTACACAAATCTTTAAATTTGAAAATTTAAAAAAATAGCGCTTGTTATATGGGACTTAATGCACATCTGCTGACTAGGACTGGGTTTCTCCTGAAATAACAGGTTATTCTACATGTTCTGGTTGTTGTACTGCAAAGTAACCCCATTATCATTTGTCAAGCTGTGTCCTGACACTAGAGCTTCTCATCAAGTGCTTCTGAGACCAGCTGAAATGAGACTAAGGGTTCTGATGTCAAACTAGGGTTTTCCACCTTATGCCAGCAAAAGACATGCCATGTAGACATTCTAGTTACATATGGAAGAGCTTTACGAGATCAGCGGTTTGCAGGAATCCAACTGTCCATAGGGGGATCCTTTTTCCTTCCAAGTGCTGCACAGCTATTTTCTGTAGAGGAATTGGTTACTTCACTGGAATGGGCTGTTTCTTCTAATGAGAATATTGACTTCATGGAAACTTGGTCACTGGTCTACCATGAGGTTAATATTCCCATTTGTAAGCAATAATAAAGAAGGCAAAATTTTGCCTTCAAGCTGTTCTTCATTAGGTAGATGAGTAAAGGAGCAGTAGAGTGTAGTGGTTGCACTGTGTGATTGCAAAACAGTTCTTTTTGGAGTATTCTGTGTTCCTATTCAGGAAAAAAACAACAGAAGAGGCACTTAGAGACTTCTCTTTGGATAGTGGAAGAACATGGGAAATCACACCTAGAAAACCTCAATTCTTTGAGGGTAAATAACACCCAGAAAACCTCATTCATCTCTAATATTCATAGGAAGGAGAAAACACTAGGGCTATTTAGATCTCATCTTCTGACCAAGACACCGACAGTAAGAACACCTTCATTCTTGACAGCCAGGAGAAATCTTCAGAAATTCAGATAATAAGAGTGCCTATCACTTCTATTGCAACTCTTCTTTTCTGGGGGTTGGACATCACGGTGTTTGTTTTTTTTAAATTCTATCACTAATGCTTAGCAAAAAAAGTCTAGCAAAATAGGACAAAATGAAGTAAGCAATAAAAGTGAATATAGAAATCTGCCTCACCACCCATTTTATAGACTGCAGTTCAGCATTCAATACCATCATTCCAGATATTCTTCTAACTAAACTAAATCAATTAGCTGTACCTGACCACACTTGTAAATGGATCATAAGCTTCCTAACAGACAGGAAGAAACAGGTGAAGCTAGGCAAAATCACATCAGATACCTGTACAATTAGCACAGGAACCCCCCCAGGGCTGTGTGCTCTCTCCACTTCTCTCTATATACCAATGACTGCATCTCAAAAGATCCCTCTGTTAAAGTACTGAAGTTTGCAGATGATACAACAGTCTCATTCAAGACAATGATGAATCTGCATACAGACAGGAGGTTGAACAACTAGCCTTGTGGTGCAACCGGAACAATCTTGAACTAAACACACTCAAAACTGTGGTAGATTTTAGGAGAAACTCTCCTATACTACCACCTCTTACAATACTAGGCAACACATTATCAACAGTAAAGATCTTCAAGTTTCTAGGTTCTATCATATCTCAAGACTTAAAATGGACACCTAACATCAAAAACGTCATCAAAAAAGCACAACAAAGAATGTTTTTTCTGCACCAACTCAGAAAGCTCAAACTGCCCAAAGAGCTGCTGATTCAGTTCTACAGAGGAATTATTGAGTCTGTCATCTGCACCTCTATAACTGTCTGGTTTGGCTCTGCAACTAAACAAGACAGACACAGACTTCAACAGATAATTAGAACTTCAGAAAAAACAATTGCTACCAACCTGCCTTCCATTGAGGACCTGTATACAGCACGAGTCAAAAAGAGGGCTGAGAAAATATCTACAGACCTCTCACATCCTGGACATAAATTGTTTCAACTTCTACCCTCAAAATGATGCTATAGGATACTGCACACCAGAACAACTAGACACAAGGACAGTTTTTTCCCTGAATGCCATCACTCTGCTAAACAACTAATTCCCACAACGCTGTCAAACTATTTACTAAGACTGTATTACTATTATTCTTCTCAACCTTCCTATTACCGATCTCCTCCCACTTATGACTATAACCATGTTCCTTTTATTTTTACAATTTATATTGTTCTGTTTGTTTCCTAGTATGATTTGATTCCTTATTAATAACCTATGACTATCACCAAGGGTTGTATCTTATGATTACCTATCTCCTCCCACTCATGACTATAACCATGTTGCTTATATTTTTATGATTTATATTGTTCTGTTTGTTTCCTAGTATGATTTGATTGCTTATTAGTAACCTACGACTATCACTAAGTGTTGTATCTTATGATTTTTGATGAATGTATTTTTTTCCTTTTTTTTCCCTTTTCTGTACACCGAGAGCATATGCACACTTGGCCAATAAAGATTCTATTCTATTCACAAGAGCAATTACAATAGTAGTTAAGTTTTCTTGTTGGTGGAAAACGTTAGGTAGGACAGTCTACTCCTTCATTTGAAAAAAGTGCAGACTACAACAGTGAGCAGGCTTGTCAATGCATAGCAAAGGCAATCTGTGGAGCAGAGTTCTCTAAACTGGGATGTTTTCCTGTTGACTTGAAGATGGGAAAAAAGGAGATTGCTGAAGGTTTACTGTTTTGTAGTAAACATTCTCTGAATAGCCATATATTTAAAGATAGCCATATGATCAGGTGTGCCTTTTGTTCAACAGTACAACCTCTTGGACAAAATAATCTCGCAATTGTTTTAAAAACACTTGAGCAATTTTATTACTGGACATTCAAAATTCCCTTTCGTGGATGAAGTGCACAACAGTCTGTGGAGTAGATCATTCAGAGTATACTCAGTGAGATAAATTGATTAAATCTATTATGTTGCACATTAGACTTTCCTCTCCCTGTAAGATTAACACAGGATTCTCCATCATCTTTGGGGAGTTTTGAAGTTGTGAAATTACTTCTGCCATATTCCATTGATTGAAGCAATTCTTTTGGCTGAAGAGATGAACTGAATACCATCTCTCAAATTTGAATCAAGCATGACAAATTTCTGACTTGCTATCATTCATGAAATTAGAATTCAAAGGCAAAAAGAGAAATCTCCCTAAAAATTATAGGGCACAACACAGACTTTATTATGCCTCTGTTAATAGCATTGTGTGAGAAATCTTCAATAACAAACCTTAATGGACAGAATGTGATGTCATTCGTTCAAGACAGTAACCAAAAAGAAATGTTTTGCAGATGAAGTCCACTTTTCATTTTAGGAGCTAATCAGAGTTAGAAGAAGGTGGCCAGTGTTGCAACGATATAAGTAGAATGGGGTCACAAAGTTTGGGTTAGATTGGGACAGTCAACTAGGAAATTGTCCTCTCCCAAATCAACACATTTACCGCTGAATTTCAGCAGTGTGATCTGAATGTTCTGATGGGGATAAAACAAAATACCTGTAGTCCTCAACTTATGACTACAACTGAGCCCAAAATTTCTGTTGCAAAGTAAGACAGTTGCTAATCGGGTTTTGCCATATTTTATGATCTTTCTTGCCACAGTTGTTAACTAGTAACCAGCTGTTAAGTGAATCTTAACAGCTCCCCGGTTGATTTTGCTTGTCGGAAGTTTGCAAAAGGTGATCTTACGACCTCAGGACACTGCAACTATCATAAATACATGTTATTTGCCAAGCATCTGAATTTTGAGTGAAGGGCATTGATTTACAGTAAGTAGTTTTCCTTCCTCCAGGACTGGCTACAATGGGTGAGGAAGAAGGGTCCAGATCTAGACACCTGCATTGCAGGGTGGGTTTGACTCTCTCTCCCCACTCTTCAGTTATTTAACATTGATGTGAAGGTTCTGAGTGAAATTATCAGTCTTCAGGCTTAATATCAGTATGCTGGTTTTCAGTTGTGGCTTTGCCGCAGCCTGCCCAAAAGTGATGCTCTCAGGGTTATTTCAAATGCCTGGAAGTTGTGGGGATCTGAATGGAGAAGAACCCATCCAGCTTAACCCTAGCAAGACTGAATGGCACTTTTTGTTTTTGTCTTATCTTAAAAATCTTGTGGGATGTTTTTGGCTTAATGACGGAAATGCCTCTTTATCAACACGTAAACATAACTTATGGCTGCCTCAGGCATGGTTTGAGGTTAAGATAAAAGCAACAATGTGCAGGCAAAAAACAGAGTTGCCATATAATGTTTGTCTAGTGCAAGGATGTCAAACTCAAGGTCTGGGGGCCAGAGCTTGGCCATGACGATCTACTACAGGTAGTCCTCAACTTATGACCACGATTAAGCTCAACATTTCTATTGTTGAGACATGTGTTAAGCGAGTTTTGCCCTGTTTTATGACCTTTTTTGCCACAGTTGTTAAGCGAATCACCGCAGTGGATAAGTTAGTAACCCAGTTGTTAAGTGAATCTGGCTTCCCCATTCACTTCGCTTGTCAGGTCGCAAACATGGCCTAGGGACACTGATGCAGCGGTGGGTTGCCCCCGGTTCGCACTGGTTCTATAGAATCGGTAGTAAAACCGGTGGGAGGCTCCGCCCACAGATCCCGATGTCATCAAAATGCTTGCGCAGAAGAGCACATGCGTGACCCCGTTGCGAACCAGTAGTAAAGGTAAGTACAACCCACCCCTGCTGTGATGGTCATAAATACGAATCAGTTGCCACAACGTCTGAATTTTGATCTCATGATCCTGGGGATGCTGCAATGGTCATAATCGTGAAAAAGTCACATTTTTCGCTTCCCTTTGAACAGTCACTAAACAAACTGTTGTAAGTCGAAGACTACCTGTAGTTGCCCGCACTTTCACTTCGCCCATTTATCGGCTCGTCCATCGGACCGCCGCTGTGTAAGAAAGTTTGGGGGTGGGGGGAGCGAGGAGGAGGAAACAGGCACCTTCCTGCCCCTGGTTTTCAGGCGAATCTGGTAGCCCGCGCGAAATAGCCGGAACCCAAGGCGTCCCCGCCGCAGTGCAACGTCGGAGAGCAATAAAAAGTTTCGCGGCGAGATTTCGCTTTGATTTCTCTTATCCACCTTCGGGCTGATCTCAACGCGAAGCCCCGTTTTATTCGGGAAGAAGGGAGAGCGGAGAGCAAGGGAGGAAGACGGAACCAGGCGACGCGGCTCCGTCGCTCCGCCCTCCGCTGTCGAGCCGAGAGGGCCGCGTGTGGCCGCCGCAGCCACAGCCAAGAAAGGCGGAGTAGCGGGAGCTGCTACAAGGGCGAGGCATTTTGACATCAGTTCCTCTGGCTGCAAGGGGGGGGAAAAAAGAGTTTTCTCCCCCTTTAAAAGCCGCAAGTCGAAAGCGCCGAGCCCCGGGCGGGCTGCCTCAGGGGCGGAAGATGGAGAGCCGGCGCCGGGCGTGAAAAACTCGCTGCAGCCTTTCGCCGCGCTGGGGAGCGGAGCTCGCGGCCGGGACCTCATCGTTTCCTCTTTCTGGAAGCCAGACAGAGCTGGGGGACTGGCGGCGGCGGCCGTGGCCACTCCAAACCCGCCGCCGTCCCGCCCAGCATGAGCAGCGTCGGCGGGCGCACCGGCGCCCGCGTGGCTGTGAAGATGGAGGTAGCACCTTACTACGGCGAAGAAGGTTTGGAGCTGCTCCCGGACTTCGTGCAGCTGCCGGGCTTCGGTGGCGGGCCCGGAACCGGAGGACCGACGGGACTTGAACCGCCTGAGGAAAGCGGGGCGGTTCAACAACGCAAGTTGCTTCTCGTAGGGAAGCCTCCTCCTCCTCCTCCTCCTCGGGATTTGGGGGCGGCCTCCTCGGGTAATGCCACCTTGCCCCCGGCCGGGCCGTTCTTGCGCCCCCGCGGCGGCACCAGCAGCGCCGTGCACCGCCTCATTCAGGAGACCACCGTCGGCGCCGGCCCTGAGGTGGGCCCAGCCGTTTTGCAGCCTTTGCTGAAGCTGCCGGCGGCCGCCGACTTGGAACAATTGCTGATCCAAGCGGGGAGCCCGGGCCTCGCCGGCCCATCCAGCCCCACCGGCGGAGGGCCCTCGGTGGCGACGGCCGGCGGGGCGCCTTTCTTGTACCGCTCTCCGCAATCCTCGGCTCCGCCGCAGGCGGTGACGCAGGAACAGGAGGGCTTCGCCGACGGCTTCGTGAAAGCTCTGGCCGATTTGCACAAACAGAACCAGTTGCTCGGAGTGTCCCCGGCGCCTCTCTCGCCTACCCAGCACCCGGGAGGGCCCTGCTGCCCGACGTCCAGGCAGGATCCCCCCGCCGTCTACACCACCTTGGGCAACTTCAACCCGGCCAGCCCATCGGCTGGCGGCGCTTTTTTCAATCCCCAGACTGTGGCTCGTTTGCCCGCGCCCGGCTCGACCGGCAGGGCTTTGGAAGAGCCGCAGACTGTGCCGGAAGCGCCTGTAATAGTGACAGCTCCGCCGCCGCCGCCGCCGCCTCTTTCGGGGCTTTCGTCCGGGGAGTCTCCTCCGCCGCCTTCCTCCTTATCCCCGCTGGACGCAGAGAGCCAAGAGCGCCTGAAAGCCGAGCGCAAAAGACTGCGCAACCGTATCGCGGCTTCCAAGTGCCGCCGGCGCAAGCTGGAGCGCATCGCCCGCTTGGAGGAGAAAGTCAAAGCGCTCAAAGGCCAAAACGCCGAGTTGGCCGCCACCGCCAGTCTCCTCCGCGCCCAGGTCACCCAGTTGCAAGGTCGAGTCCGGAGCCACCTCTCCAGTGGCTGTCACATCAACGCCAACGCCGCAGCAGCAGCAGCCCCCGCGCAGACCTTGGCAGTGGGTGGTCAGCCCCCCGGCAGGGAGGCACCCACAGAGCCGGAGACCAGTGCTTGCTGAAAGCGTGTGATCCCTCCCCGAATAAGGAGAGACCCAACCTGCGCCCAACTTTGCCATGCATGCATGGCAGAAAGGGGATTAGACCTTGATCATCATGGTCTTGGGAAGGGCCATGGAAAGCCCTGCCTTCCGTTTCACATCCTTTGGCTTCTGCAGAGTTCCCCGTTCATCTGAAAAGCTGAAGTAGACAGGGAAAGGTTCCGCTTCTGCGAGACCATGCAGGTATCTTAACCAGTTTCTGATAGAAGTTGGAAGAGCCAGAGAAGAACTTGGTGTAATGGCAGAGAGAGAAATATGGCAGAAAGAATATCCCATGGAACAGAGTAGGACTTCACAGTGTTAGCCTTTCTAGAAACAACTTCTTAAAAATAACAGCTGTCATCCTTAACTAAAGGTTGGCAGTTTCAAGCATCTCCAGCAACTAGGAGGTTTCCTGCCAGCCACCTAAGTAATGAAAGTAATACTGAAATAGGTAACAACCAGCTGGAAGTATTGCTGTTGTGTTCTTTTCAAGAGCACCAAACAAATGCAGAAACCTTCAGAGGGAAAGAGGAAAATGTCAAGCTTCTCCAGTTGAAGCCCCTCTGATCACCTTCAGCCTGTGAAGAAGTCTGGGCCTGGATTCTTTCTTGGTCTTCTGAAAGCTCCAGCTTATTTTTCTAGCTTACTTGCCTTGCGTAAAATGAAGAACCAGAGCTTTGCTGACTAGATGTAAAAATATGTCTTATTGCTGGAAATCCAAAAGTCTCTTCAAAGATCATGCCTGTGGACAAAAGTTATCTTTGTGGAAGACTTTTATATGTTCTAAAGATTCTTAAATTTTATTTTTATTCTGTGGTTGAAGGTCACTGAGTGTAACATGTATTAGCATTTCTGCAAAAAGAAAAAAAAAGTTTACCAGGGATGGTTAAAGACGCTCCAGTATGTTTTGCTGAAGGTGTATTTACAGCTTTCTAATGAACAGTGTGGATTTTCTAAGATGGGATATTAAGGGAATAGTAATATGTTTGTATACCATGGAATATTGCTAGTTATTTCAGTAGATAAATCATATTTTTAAGAGAGAGCAGCTCTAGAATTCGCCAGTGGATAGAGTTGTGAAATGTTTTTCAACATTTAGAAGACTTGTGCAAAGTTAAGTGAATTTTGTGTACAGACTATTCGTTATTTTCTTGCTGTAGAGGTTCTCTAGATTTGCTAACTGCTTGAGAGACACTAAATTTATATGTTTAGGAAGTACTATGGAGTATGTGGCTGGACAATTTTTCTTGATGAACAGAAGAAAGAAAGCAGTCACATAATTTGTCGCTATGAAAATGTTGACATTCAAGCTAATTTCACATTTCTGATGCTGGAGATTTAGCCTACTATGCCACATAAAATATTTATTTAAAAAGCAGATTTTAAGAAAATGCTTTTCACCCTTAAATCTATGAGCTCTATATTATTTCTTGTGCCAGCACAAAGTTGGGGTATGGGTGCACTTATTTATTTAAACCATAGGATATCTGTTTATTTTTATAACATGCAAGGGGATAAAAGAAATCTTTTTGAAGAAAAATATCAAATGTTTTCTTTTTTACAGTAAACATTCCAGCTGTAATTGTTCTCGGTATGATCACAACTATAGTGCTATACAGAGAAAAAAATTGGATTTTTTAAAAAAAGATAAATCAGTTAATTCAACTATGTTTTGAATAATTCATGGAAAAAATTAATAGAAATGTAGATAGCCATATATTTTTAGAAGAACTATGTATAAGCTATTTTACTTTATCCAAAATGTAAAAAATGTTGTTCTCAGGATGAGAGGTGGAAAGTAAATTTATAAGCTGAGTTTGAAAGGTTTATTGAATTTTATTTTAAAATGGGATCAGAAATAAGCATTGTTTCTTGCTTGTTTTTTTAAGGGTTTTGATGGTTTTATTAGTATTTTGTCAATTTTATTAGTAACTCTGCCAAACTGTTTATCATAGATGACAGCCCTACCTACCAAAATATATCATTGTATAAGTTCAGAGAATAGTTTTTACCCTTCTCCAAATGCAGTTTTCTTATGTCCTGTGATTTTATTTTCTGTTTCAGCTATAACTTTCCATGCAGTAAAAACCTTTGCCTAGACATTTGCCTGGAAATATTGTGTCAAAAAGATACTAGGGTACAGTTGATTTTTTCTTTCATGCAGCAGTATTGACATAACCTGCTTGATTGACAGGTTGATATTTATCCTAGGCTTAGATGGATACCTATGAGGGAGTCAGATTTTCAGAAAAAAATAACAATTAAGAGCTTTTGACTTGGAATCCTATCACTGCAAGTGTGAAATAATCTATCTTGGCATTTTAGGAGTAGAGGAAAAACTGTGGTGAAGGAAACCTACATTAATTTGATTAAACCATCTTGTACTGATTGACAAAGATACTTTAATAATATATTCTTTAACTTTTCCCCCATATGTGATCGTTTTTTTTCTTGTTTGGAATGCAAATCTATACTAGTATTTTCACAGTCATCATTAGTATGAATAATTTTCTTTCCAATTTTGTTAACAGTTCAAAATCAGATGTTTTCAAATGTTCTCTAGAAGTTGTAATACTGAAATAGGAGAATTTCTCAGGTAAGTTCTGTACTGAAATATTGCATTTTGGAAAAGGAGCTTGGAGAAATCATTATTCCTACTTCAAAAACAGCATCCTATTTCTTAATTTTTTCAAAAAAAGACAGATCATAACTGAAGCTGCTTTGATCTTGGCACTCAGATCATTTATTATCTTGTTAATGTTGTATGTATGTTGTAACAGTTTTTGCCAAAAACATGGTGTGCTTGAAATATTTGCAGTATTCTAAATTGTTTGCCTTTTTCTAGCCTATTTGGCAAATATTGCCAATGTATGCAGTTTTTTGAAGCTTTTTTCTGTGAGAATTTCTCAGAATACAATGTATTTTGGACACAATTTCCGGATGTCATATTTTTAATATTGTATTTTTTTTTCATGTACTAACCAATCTGCCAGTGTCTTTGAAATCCTGTTTACATGCTGCATCATTTGTTGGTTGACTATCCATTATTGCTGATGAACTGGGAACATACTTATTCCCAAGGGAAGAAATTTCATCCTTATGCAAATGTCACCCTTATGTTTTTCTCATCTGTTCTGATTAATGTGGTTGTTATTGTTGTTGTTTTGCATGTGCCTCTGAACTACTATTAGAGAGCTATTTGATTTGTTTTTATACACTTTGTCTCTTGCACTTTAAGTAATTATAAAAACAACCCATTTCCCCAAATTCTAGACTAAATGGTACTCACCTGTCTTAAGAATTCATTAGGCAAATTTCCCATTCTAAGATTGTTAATGGTTCAGATGATGTCCATTGTTGAAACTGACGTAAAATCTCGTTACAAGAAAACAAAATGTCTTCAGGGGATTTGAAATCTTATCCTTGAGTTTTAACAAGAAGAGTTGTTTGGCAGCTGGTTTTCTTTGTGCAGTTCCCCAGTTCATGTGAACACTCAGGTGATTGTGTGGCTAAAAAGGCTGACTAATTTTGTTGCTAACTTGGTGAGTGATGATGTATCATGACTCTTTTCCAACAGTTCTTTTTTAACTTACCAATGGAATCATTTTGGGTTCTATTTTGGAATGCTTGTCATTGGTAGAAATGTACATTCAGGTGTGGACTTACACTGAAAACACCACTCATTATTATAGATTTTGTAGGGATTGATGTAAAACACTGCATGTTTTCACAGCAGGATTTTTATTCATTGTAAGAAAATCGTTGTTGGCTTTATGAGATCTCCACTGTTAGCCTGAAAATTTTGATTGAACGATTTTTTTTTCCATTAGAAACGTTAGTGGGCCATTGGCTTTAATTATGATAGCATATTTTTTCCTGGAGGTTGTAGAACGTTTATTGGTATTAAATGTATTAGGATTAAAAGACATTAGGGCAAGTGTCAAGCAAATTCATATATGTTTAAACCCCATGATTTTAGTCAGAGGATCTTTTTAAATTTGCCATGGAAATCACTGCAATATAAAAGTGCTTAAATTTTGCTGGAGCATTGCTTAGCTTTTTATATTGCTGCCAGAAAGCATTTTAATAATATGTATCTGGAACAGAAGGATGTAAAAAATCAAACATAGGCCCTGGTGCATATTACTGTAATTTCTTGTTTTCTGTTGCAAAGCTGAATCTGTTTGAGTATGACAATATTTCTATTGCTCAATAAACTTCAAAGTGATTTTTTGCTGTGTTAATTGTTGTCAGTATTTCCCCACTGTTGAGCAATTGTACTGTAAATAAACACCTGCTCCTTTGATCAGAGGTATTTAACTTGATAACTAGCTGTAATTTTTGCAGTCAGACATTCAGATGCAATCATATAATTTTTGTCTTTTTCATTTTTAAGTGTATTGTTTTTTAAAAAATAGTATAATTTTAGGTTTAAGACTGTTTCTATGCATGATCAGTTCTAAAAATGCTTATTTAGCAATTCTGTGGAGGGCAGAATTAGTTTTGTAGATTTGAAAGATTTGGGGCAAGGGAAGTTTATATAATAGTTAACCAACCTGTCTTATGCATGATGTCTTCAGGCAATTTGTTCAGGTGAGCTTGAGTTATATTTTCCTTTTTGGAAGCAATACTCAAGTTGTCTAAGAATCTGCTAGGTGGGGTGTGAGTAATCCCATTTAGATAATGCACAGTTTTAACCTTTTGTGTAGTTTGAAACATTAACTGGAAACTTGACATGATAGATGCCTGTTATATTAGATAATGCAGTTATTATATGGATAATATTTAAAATGTCTCCATCAGGAGAACATCTACTGAGATTAAGTAGTAGAAATTTGTAGTACACTCCTAACCTTTTTTATTGATGCTAATTCAGTATGGCTTCCAGAGGGTCTGCTGTTCCTGATTTAATAGTGAATTCCTGGATTATCTCATGATACCTTTACTGCTTTGAAACAAATCAAAGCTAATGGTTTAAAATAAAAAGCAGATACCTATGTTTCTCTAAGAAAAGCATAAATCTGATATTTTAAGCCTTTTTCCTCCAAACATAGCATTCTCATATAACATTCAGGAAGATGGTAAGCATAGGATTACATCTTTTAAGGGTCTCCAGCTCCATGATTCCCATCTTTGACCCACTAGTCTTCACTGATTGATTAGTACACGCTATTATGTCACAGAGTTCCATACAGGAAAGAATTCTGAAACTCCTTGGGTGAAGTAATATGTCATAAAAAAAACTCATAGTTGATCAGTCTCAAGAAGAGACCTACTTATTAACCTATAACACACGTCTCTTTCTGAAATTTGATACAAATGAGCTGTTTTTCTTGCTTAGGAGCAAGAAAAGTCATGTTTTTAGAAGAATAAGGTAATCCAACCTTACCTTTTACAAGTGAAAAAGTATGTGCATATATGTGTTTAAGAATACACATCATGAGTTGAATTTGGAGTTAATTATACTTCATGCTCAGACCTATGAAGTCGGTGGGATTTTAGGTAGTTTAGTAGTAAGTGCGGTTAAATATTTATCCAGCATAGTCATTAACATTTAATCTCGCAAAGCTACCTTTTTATATTAGAGACATATATAATTGATTTATTTTTATGCTGAAGACATACCTTGAATTGGGACTGACTTCAGACTTAGCGATGATCAAGGTAATTCCCCGAGGTAGAAAGAGTTTTGACAAGATTGGGATTCTCTGTTCAGTCTTTTTGGGGTTCTACTTAAAAATAACTTAACAGTTTTGACTTTTGGATGGTTTTTTAGAAGCAGAATTTTCTGTAATCTAGTTTTGAATATCTAGAATTAGTTTCCTGGAGGTAGATTGAACTCAAAGCTGGTTCACACAAGTAGAATGTAATGGGGTCGAAGAAGAAAAAAACAGGATGTGTGTCTATATGAAATTAAACCCATCACCAATCACCTTAAGCAATTTTGTAGTTGCTTAAAATTTGGAGTGGGGTTTTGATTTCATTCTGAGAATAAATACCAGCATCCCAATTAGGCTAACTTTCCTTGTTTTCTTACTGAATTCTATCCTCTCAGATACGACAGTACTGCCGATGGCCTCACAGTCTATCTGAAGCCACCATAATTACAAATATATTCAAATGAAGTATTTGAAATAGTACCAAATAATGCCATTTTAAATGATAAGAAATCATAGGAAAGGGGCATTCCTGTGCCTTTAAAACAAGCATGCAAGTTAAGCCTTTCATATCTTGCTAGTGTACCACTTAGTTTTAAGAGCTAAGAATGATACAGGGTTTGTTGTTGTACAGTTTTTGAAATATCTGAAGGCAGAAAGTTGTGCCATGATCGTACTGCAGACAACAGACCAAGTGTAACTCCAAAAACACTAACTGCAGGATATGATCATATGGTGAAGGAGGTAAATGGACTTGTCTGATTCTGTTGTCTCTTAATTGCTTAGCAGTTAACATTTGTGATATGGTGGCAGTTAAGCATTGTTAAAAAAAACCATGGCCTTATTAAAGAAATGGTTAAGGGAGATGGTCCTTTCAGAGACAGTTGCAAGACTGAGAATCAAAATAAATGGATACTCCCCTTAGCAAGAGGATATCAAGCTGGAAGGGAAATTGATCTCTCTAGACTTCTGTATTGGAACCACTGGTTCTTAATTTCATAAATGATCTGAAGTTAGAAATGACAGTGAGTGCTGAGGATACCAAATTCTTTCGTGTTTTGCTCAAACAAACAGTACAAAAAAAACCCAAACCCGAACAGCAAAGCATTCCAAAAAGCTTTTTCCAAATGGGCACTGAAATAGCACATTCCATTAAATGTAGGCAATGCGCACGCACACGCACGCACACACACATGCATTCCAACTGCACATACATTTGAGCTGATGACTAATAAGGAAAGATATCTTAGGGTTGTGATAGCTCACTGAAAATCTTGGCAGTTTGCAGTTTTTATCAAAAGAGCCAATTCTGTGTTGGTGGTGGAAATAAGGAAATCATATATAAAACTGCCAGTGTCATAATGCCTTTTACAAATTTATGGTGTAACCACTGGGCACAGTTCTTGATAATGCACTGGAAATAATTTTTGGCTCCTTGTCTGAAATAGTTTACCCCTATTTCAGAATTAGCTATTTTTTTTAAATAACTTTTTTTTCTCTTTAATCTGGCATTCTTCTGTTCTTGCTCTGCTTCTGTTTCCTACAGTAGCCTGACAGATGAATTAAAGAGATATATTGAATATATATTCTACAGGTATATTTTGTACTGTCAGAAGCGTGTTGGCTTTATTTGACAAGCATCATACTGTATTGCTTATTATATTATGTATATTGTACTTCTAGATGGCATTCAGATGTGTCAAGTTTTTGAGATGTAAAGAGGGAAGATGCATTTATGAAGGCTGATGTTCTGGGAACATGTTCAGAACCAAACTAGACAGCGGTTCCAGTTACTGCTTTGTAAGAGAGTCTTCAGATCTAAGGCTCAAGGGCTGGTATATGGCCAATAGTTGCAAACAAAACCTCCGGTTTAGTAGAAGTAACGGGTGGGAGTTGCAGAACAGTACTTAATACAAAATACAGTATACAGTACTTGTCTGTAGAGAAGTATGCTTTATTTAATTCATAGTGACTTTCTTCAAGTAAGCGCACTGGATTGTGAACTCACATGTTAATAGTGAAGTCCTCATTCACAATTTCCGGCTTTGGTTTGCTTTTATGGAATTGAAACATTTGCATGGAATGGTATATGAAACATAAAATACAGGACAGTAAAAATGCATTCAGGTCATGTATTTTTTTTCATAACGTTCATAATGTGTAGAACTAAAAGGTGTTTAATTATTATTGACACATCTTTTTAAAGTAACACATAATTCTACTTGATTAAGTGTGTATCTTGCTTTAGTGTAGTGAGTGATTGAGGAAATAAAAGTGCTACACCTTTTCATTGACTGGTGATTTAAATCCATGTTTACAAGAATACTCCAAATTTATACTGCCAAGGAGCAGTTAGCTTTTGTTTCTTTATGAACTGAGTTTGTGGATGTTTTTATTCAGGGCAGCAGTTGGAAATCTTGCAATGCTAATTTCAAACCTGCCGTTGTTGCAAATAGTGGATCTTTTGTCTGTGACTCCACGGGAACAGGATTAGATCTTCAAATCTTTGTGTTAAGCACTTACGACTAAAAGGCGACTTGCCTTGTATGTCTAACCAATAGGGCATCTCTGCCTGTAGGGACTAATGTGGATATTTTCTGGTTTTTATCACTTTCTAACCAGAATAATTAATGGAGACTGAAATGAAAAAGTGGGAGATAATGAGCGTTCTGGAATGTATAACATTCTTGTGCTGACATTGTTTACATAAAAAAAAGGATTACATTTATGAGTTTGTAATCTCTAATGTGCAATTTTGTATATGTTGTGTTAAAACTATGTTTATAAGATACTGTATGTAAAAAATACTTGACGGAGTATTTGATATAAACATCAGAACATTAAAATGTCTTTATATTCATACTAATTTTGTATGTGTTCTTCTTTTTATCTTCCCAAAATGGAAGCACCAAAATTAGCACTAGCTGAAAATCACTGCCTTTAGTCCGATGGAGATTCTGGGAAAGAAGGGCTTTGGAACACACAGGAGTGTGTATGAAACCCTGTTCATTGGCTAATTAAAGCAGCTGCCTCTTTCTTCAATCTCACTTGGGTATTTCCAAGCTGGCCCCACTCTCTGTCTGCTGGTATATTCATTTTGCTGGAGGAGGGGGAGATAAATCAGAGTGGCTGTGAACAGATATGCATGCATTCATAGCTGCACATGTTGGGAAAAAGTTGCCTTAATGAGCCAAAGACAAATGTGTCTTATATATTCCTACACATTACAGAAAACTCCCATTAAAGGGTTTGCAGAAACCTAACTGCCAAGGTAAAATGTAAATATACACTGGAAAAGATATGTTGCCAATTTAGAGATCAGCATCACTCTAAGCACGTGAATTTGACTAACTTTAAAGAGAGAATTATAGATACTGTGTACCTTTCTGAAATGAAAATACACAAATACCTCTATAGGTATTTTTGTGATCAGATGCCTACTCATAAAATAGCTATTTTGAAAACATATATGAACATTGAAACAAAGTAGTTTGAAATTTACATATAAATCCATATGAATAGTAATTACTATTAATCACTGCTTCCCGTGTTAAAAAATGTCTTATGTATTTGTTAGGTTTGTGCTCTAGCGTACATGATTGATCCATCCAACCAGTGCCAGACCTCCTTCAATGTTTAGCCATGTAACCTGCTCTCTTGACTTAATTTCTTCTGTATATTTAGGTCTTATTTTCACCCAGGGATACTACTCTGTGCTAAAGGGTCTCTATATACACATACACTTAAACATACACATTGAGAGAAACAGACAGGCAAAGACAGATTGGGAAGTTTTGAGTTTGGTTCTTCTGTTTAGTACAAGCAGGGAAACAACCTGTATATTCCAAGTGATGTAGGAGTTCCAGTGGGAAAAAAAATGGAATTTAATAGCCATCTGGTTGTAATTCTTTATGTTATTGATCCCCAAATTTTTCTAATTTCTGGACAGATGACTCTGAATCTGAATCCTAACTAGAGTTTTTAGTTTTTAATTTCACCCGTATTATTTTTATAAATAACTCAAGGCGGAAAACATATCTAATACTTCTTCCTTGCCTTATGTTCTCCATAACAGCAGTGTTGTGACGTGGGATGTATTGAGAGACAGTGACTTGTCCAAAGCCACCCAGCTGGTTTTCATACCTAAGGCAGGACTAGAACTCATAGTTTTTTGGTTTCTAGGCTGGTGGTGCCTTCACCATTAAACCAACTGGCTCTATTGCTTTAAAACGACTTTGATCTAGTGATTATGGAATGCTAATCACTTCTAGTGCACAGGTAGATTATTAAATCATGAAGTGCATAAAATTCCTCTAGTGTAGGTCTAATAGTTTTTTTTAGGCAGTGCTGAAAAATTGAATTAAATGCTCAGCCTATCTTCATATTCTTGATTCAAGGGCTAAAAATACTCAACCATTAGAGAGGAAGGAAAGTTAATTATGCTCATGAAATTGTTGCTCACCATTAGATTGAGGAAAAGGCGGCATATGTCAGGAGACAGGGTACCTGTATATGCAAACTGATACAAAAATCAGAAAAGATCCCTTGGATAACCTTATCAAAGACTTAAAAGCAAAATACACATTTGAAAAATAAACCCAATATACAATACCAGTTGTTTTCTGATGTGCTGCACTATTTGTAGGTCATTTGAGAAGTGCCATATCCATTACAAGCTGCAATGTTGTCAACATGGCACCTGTACTATGAAATATTCTTCATTAGTTTTATTATTGTTTGTAAGCCATTCCGGGTTACAATACACAAGATGAGTGGCTGTATAAATCTTTGAAATAAACACATACATCCAACTTAATTATGTAAAATTGGATCGCTTGCACAATGACATCATGACATACACCATCATTTAGACCACTGCAGAGGACCATAGCAGAATATATGCTTAGGACAATTGCATCATTTTGCTATTTCATAGTAAATTTGGCCTTGACATATTCTCTTAGAAAATTCCGAGAACATTCTGGAATCCTTCAGTTCCTGTATGTTACCAAGCATGGAGCATGCTAATCAATTCACATTCCTATAGGCAGGAGAGAGGTCACCAGTCCATTTATCATCAAAAATGGTTAGCTAAACTATGACAATAGGATGATAAAGGAGAATTCTACTTTGAGACATCTTATTCACACACTCGCTCAAGCACAAATTAATTGTACTCTACATTCCATGCACAGAGTTGGAAATACTGTATATAGAGATAGCATGTATAGTTGTTATGTAAACCATAAAGGCAGCCAGGACTGCCAAAGCATGGAAGATGAAGCTCCAAAGCACCATATTTGGTTCTCCAACACACTGTTGCTTTTGCCAGTTTAGATAAGACATGGTCCATGGGATAGGTACAACACAATAAAAAACTCAATGTGTCTCTTTGGCCAGGTGCAAACAAATGCAAATCCAGATTAGATGGGTTTATTGGGGGGGGGGGGACAAAGGAGTTTTTATTGACCACAATCACAATGTTATGAATCCTCCCTAATTCTCTAATCCGCATTGGTGTACTACCAAATATGTAGACAGGTAGAGCTGGATCAAACTCATCAGCTTAGTTTTCCTTAATGTATAATTAAATCATAGATGACTGATGCTGTAACCTGAACTGATGTTGACACTCATCAACAGTGCCACTAGGCTACATACTGTCCCCTGTTTCTGTACATATCCAGTCCAATGTGTAATCCATCTCTTTTCTTTCCTGTTGCAATCTGAAGTATAGTGTCTATTTCCCATGCTATATCCCAGATTCTCTACTGAGAGTAAAATCTAAAACTGCAAAAATACATTCACTCACAATTCACAGGCAAAGGACTCTGTCTCTTAACTCATCTGATCTAATTTGCAAGATCATACTCAAAAGCTCGCCTTCTCATCCCACTGATCTGTTCTAGGATCTTTCAGGTGCTCAGGCTATTAGCAGAGAAATCTTATTTGCAAACCTGGATCTTCTTTTCAATTGGGAAAAAAGAGAAGTGACTGCTAATATAGCCAGTATCCAGTCCTGCATTTTTCAGGGTCTTCACAAGTACTTTGGGGGAGAAGGGGTGGGTTTCAAGGCAACATTTAATAAATTTAATAAAACTAAACTAAACTAAACAGCCCTATTTCATTCTTCAAGCTCCGTAGCCAAATATGTTACCGTGGGTGGATTGATATTAGATATATCTTGTAAAATGGGATCAAGAATACCTCTGTGATATGTTCAAATCTCAAACATCTATAAAAGATAAACACGATGAGCCTGTGCAATTGTGTAGTAAAGATAGGGCTGTCCTTTTGCTCTGCAAATTTAGCAGTTGTAGTGAGGGAGCAGCAGGAAACTACAGTTTTGGTATGATTCTAAGCTAAAATAATTAAGTATTATAAAGCACACATACAAACAAGTTTTGTGTTGCAAAGTACTTAAATTTCTATTTAAGCAACTTATGATATTGATGGGCTAAGCACAAAGTGCTGGATTAAGAGCCTGGGGAAACAGGAGTGAGGTAGCGTCTCAGACAGCAGAACAAATATTTATCCACAAAGTATTTTGGCACATAATTGAAGGGTGGCTCATGCAGGCTGAAGCTGTAGAGTATGCATGAAAGACAAGGTTCTGCTTCTTGTGGAAGTAATGAGAATTAAGCCAGGCTTGAAGTCATTTGCAAATATGATATATTCAAAGCTATAGAAGAGTCGAGTTACATAACCATCATCATAGGCAGTCCTCGACTTACAACCGCAATCAGAACCAGAATTTTTTTATAGCTAAACAAATCAATTGCGCCGAATTTTATGACCGTTTTTTGCAATGGTTGCTTGAGCAAATCACTGCAGTTATTAAGTGAATTGTGTGGTCTTTTGGTGAATCTGACTTCCCCCCTTGGCTTTGCTTGTTGGAAGCCAGTGGGAAGGTCAGAAATGGTGATCACATGACTCCCAGATTTTTTAATCTTTGTAAATACATGCGGGTTACCAATAGCCCAAACTTTGAACATGTGACCGAGGGGTATCATACGATGGTCATAAATGAGAGTTGTAAGTCAGTTCTGTCAGTGTAACGGTAACCTCAAACGGTCTCTAAACGAACAGTTGTAAGTTGAGGACTTCTTTAATTTGAGACCAAGTCCAGACCTCAGAGAAAATGAGTTCCTGGCAAACAGGACTTTTTATGATCAATGGATGATCAATGGATCATAAAGTTTGGAACAGATCTTCTAGGAATTGATCCTTTACCTTTTGGAAATATACTGTAGGAAATATACTACAGTAAAAATGGAAGTTAGAACATTTCAGCTGATTTGATTGAAGTTTTGGTCAGGGCTGTAGGGTAGGATGGAATAGAGTGAATCAAGTGTGCATACAAAATATATAATTAAGAGAAGTGTCTTTTCCTTAGAAGCAAATGGAATTGATCTGCCTGGAATATCTACTGAAAAGTTTTGACATAAGCCTTTTGTACGAGTTCCGTTTCCTCTTTTTTTCTCCCTTCATTTGCTAAATACCAGAAAGGTTAATTTAAATACTGGCTTTTTAAGAGGTATAATTTACTTTTTTACAGTGATGTAATGAATATGCATTTCCTGAATGTTTCTGGAATGAAGTCTAGGAATCTGATATTTAAGAATAGTTGAAGTCAGCCCCACAAGGTAAATCAGATTAAGGAACCAATGCCATATAGGTCAGGACTATTTTTAGTGTCAACAGCAACTTTATTGCAATAGCTATAGTTAGAGAATCTTCCACGTGTGAATGTTCTTCCCCCTCCCTAAGTTTACCTTCATGTGAACTAGAAACGGGAGTGTCCGAGATATTTTCTCAAGTTGTTTCCTTGGCCCAGGGGTCTGCAACCTTAAACACTCAAAGAGCCATTTGGATCCATTTCCCACAGAAAAGAAAACACCAGGAGCCACAAAACCCTTCCCGTGCCTGACTATTTCTTGAGCGGCCACAAAACTAGCATATGTAGTTGAATTAAACGTTCTATTTTCTTCTGAAACTTTTCTTTTCTTGGATTTATCCATGGTTGGCCTACTGGGGGTTAATTGAAAAGCTCAATAAATCGCGTGCCGGTGGGTGTTGCATATTGGCAGTTGTGACGCATATTTTGAGTGACAGGCAGCCATAGCAGAAGGGTGAAAGAGCCACTGGCGGCTCCAGAGCCGCAGGTTGCTGACCCTTGCCTTGGCCCATGCTGAAGTACCTCGTATCTCACTACTCCCTTGGTTGTGGTTCTTCCTGCTGTCTCCTCTCAAGGCCATTCCCTAGTCCTTCGACATTTGCAAAAGCAAAGGAGACCCAGTTATTCTCCTCAGAATGTTTGAGATATATGTATTGAAGAAAAATACTGAATTAAGATCAGGAGTCTGCATAATCAAATTTTAGGATATTTTGGATTTGATTTCTCTCACAATGAGTTGATAATCAAATAACAGTTTTGGGCTTTCCCTCATGTTACTTAACTCCATGAAAGGCTTGGTTACCACTTGCCACAATAGATTAGTGTCTGAAGCAGACTTTTCAAATGATAAATATAATAAATAACAAATAGTCTCAATTAGCCCATTGTTCGTATCCTATCCTTACAGGGTCTCATGCTACCCAAATCACCACATGATAGCATTTGTCTTAAACAACGGAAGAAATACCAAAGGTACAATGGTGACGATGGTAAAGGCAACTGGATGCAAACATTCCACGTCATCTTCAAAAGTCATATTACTCTATATTGTAACTTCCAGGGGTGGGTTCTAAATTTTTTTACTACTGGTTCTGTGGGTGTAGCTTATTTTGTGGGTGTGACTTGATGGTCATGTGACAATTATTTAAGATTTAGCAGAGGTACTGGTCTACCAGGCTTTTAACTGCTTGCAGAGCTGTACCGTCTACCCATTTATTTTTGCAGGCACTGGTCTACTCATGTATTTTTGCAGGCACTGGCCTACTCATATATTTTTGCAGGCACCAGTCTACTCATGTATTTTTGCAGGCACTGGTCTACCCATTTATTTTTGGAGGCACCGATCTACCACCAAACTGCCTTTTACCAGTGATCAGCTGTAGGGCGGACCTTTGAAGCCCCGCGGCAAGAGTTTAAACAGCTTTTCCTTATAGCCTATCAGCTGGGACTCAGGAGGCAGCAATAGATTGGGGGTGGGACCAAATAAAAGATAAGAATAACGCCGGGGGGGGGCAGAACCAGTTTGGTGACGTCATATCGTCACTGCTACCGGCTCGGCGGAACCGGGCAGAACCAGGAGGAACCACTGGTAACTTCCAATAATGTAAAAACAAATGATATGTCATCATAATAAAGATGTTCTACACTTGCAAGTAACAACCACTGCAGGGAGATAGGGGATGGGAAAAGAAACTGGCCAATCTAGAAATAGAATGGTAGGACATTGATTGGCCTTCCTCCTTTTTAGTCTGTAGCCCAACTAAGGAAATCGAGTAAATAGTGAAGCTGGCCTTTGCATTCTGTTATATTTCAGTGCCAGATTAATGGCTGCTAAAAATAAATAAATGAATAACCAGGATTTAATTCTAGGGGAAGCACTGACTTGCTCGTATCGCAAAAATCTTGCTGACGTTTGTCCCTTCCACCTCTGCCTGCTAGGTTCCTCTGTGGTATATCCCATCTTGCTAACTAGATGGCAGCTCTTCAAGCTAGTCCAGCTAAGAAAGCAATATAATGAGTACTAACACTGCCTTTATTGCAAGGTTACAGATACTGCTTGCAAGTCTGAATGCATCTCTCTCTCTCCCTTTGCCTGTACTTTCCAGGGAACTAGGGAGATTCCCTACTGAGACACTTTTCACACCCCCATTCCTTCTTTGGGCTGGGAGATCTCTTACCTGACTGTTACCCTGGCTGCAGTGCTTTTTCCTCTAAAGGATATTCCCACATACCATTATACCAGGCATTTGATGTAATAGTTCATATTGCTGTGTTTAGGAAGCTGGGACACTAAAGGGATATTGTTCAATACTCTGTGCTGACATGACTAGAGTCAAAACATGGCCACAGACAAACAAGAACATGTTTGGGAACTTGCAAGGGTTGCAGAAATATGAACAATGCATAGTGCAATGAGCATATTCTGTAATCACCCAGATTAATCTGATTAATCATACTAGAGGGTCCTTTGTAAGTAAATCGCTTGCAAAATAGACAGCAAGCTAATTACAATGTACCAACTCTTAACTATTTCAGACTAGATTCCCAAGATTAACTTAGCTTTTCTTTTCTATAGATCCCCAGACACTTTCTTTCAAATACTCTGTAACACACAATAGTCAGTTCCATGAAGTATAACTATTTTGCAATATCAGATATTAAACTTAAAGCATTTGACATCCAACACCTTTTTTCTTGACTACTATAATACACTCTACATGGGACAGGTGGCTCAGTGACTAAGACACTGAGCTTGTTGATCAGAAAGATCGGCAGTTCAGCGGTTCAAATCCCTAGTATAGGTCTCCTGCGTGAGCAAAGGGTTGGACTAGATGGCCTCCAAGGTCCCTTCCAACTCTGTTACTGTTACCTGCTCTTGAAAAGTATCTAGAAGCTTCAACTGATTCAAAATGTAGTGGCCTGTGTGATTCTGTGCAAGTCTAGATTTGCACACGGGTCATTTCTCTTGCGAGAGCTGCATTAGTCACCAATTTGCTTCAGTGTCCAATTCAAGGTGCTGGTTGTCACTTTTAAAGCCCTAATGGCTTGAGGCCAAGTTATTTGAAGGATCATCTGTTCTCAGTCACATCTACCTGACCCAGAGTGGGAAGGCAGGATATATTATGGGTCTATTAAGAAGGTCCATCTAGTAGAACCAAGAAGAAGGGCCGTCTCCATGGAACATAATCGCCGCAGAGGTACGATTGGCCCTTACCTTGATAATCTTTTGGTAAATGTCCTGATGACATGACTTTGCCAGTGGGTCTAGGGACCCCAGGGTGATATGGAGACCATCAGGTGGTTTGTTTGTTGGGTGTCATTGGGTGAGAGGGGATTTATTGGGTTTTGTATTTGAGATTTTACTTCCATAAACCACCTGGAGTCACTATGAGTTGGGCAACCATATGAATTTCCTTTAATAAATAAATAAGAATAAACATTTTTGGCAGGAGACTCTTTGGAACTGTGCTGTGTGTAGCAACTATGCTGCCATGGTAAACATTTGCTGACATTCATAGATACCTAAGACTTAGTGACTTTTGTACAACTTTTTGGATCAATTGAGAGGTTGAATAAGTGGCAAAAACCAAAGCATCCAGATTTTAAATGTTGATGTTGACTTGTAGGACAAGCACCCAAGTAGCTGTGGAAGAAAACTCCTGGCTGCTGATTACAGTACCTGTACAGTACTCCTGGATTATAGTACCTGGAGCATAGAAGCAGTATACTCTGCCACATGAGAATGGTGACTACAGCAGTCTGAAGCTTAAGTCTGCAGCTATGGGCTGGTTTATCAAAAGCTTAAAAAGAAATAAAAGGGGAAAAAATAAGTAGAGACATTTTAACAACTGCTGTCATAAAGTTTCTTTCCACAGGACTTCAGTCTAGCGTTTATGGTGCTGCTGATAACAGACATCCTTGCTAGAGATACATGCTCTTATTTAGAAGTTATCTTATTTAGACTGAAGGCACATCTGATGTAAGGTAAAGATAAAAGTTTCCCTGTCAGTCATGTCTGATTCTAGGGCACGGTCCTCATATAAGCTGTGGTGGCACAGTGGTTTGAATGCAGCCGTGGTGGGTTTCTACCGGTTTGCCCCGGTTCGGGTGAACCAGTTGTGGCGGCGGTGGGAGGCTCCGCCCACCCATCTGGACGTCATCACGGATAGGTTCTGTGCATGCGCAGAAGCATGGTGTTTGTGCTCCTGGTTCCGAACTGATAGTAAAGGTAAGAGGAACCCACTACTGGAATGCATTATTATTGTAGGCTAACTCTATTCACATTGCCAGGGAGTTCAATTCCTTCAATCCTGGCCGGCTTAAGATTGACTCAGCCTTCCAACCTTTCAAGGTCAGTAAAATGAGGACCCAGATTGTTGGGGCAATATGCTGACTCTGTAAACTGCTTAGAGAGGGCTGTAAAGCACTGTGAAGTGGTACATAAATCTAAGTGCTAATGCTATTGCTATCTCTGTTTCTTGGTTGGGGGAACTAGACATTTTCCGTAGTCATATGGCCAGCATGGCTATACGCCAAAGGCTCACTGGACACTGTTACTTTTCCACCAAAATGATACCTATTAATCTCTCGCATTTGCATGCTTTCAAACTGCTAGGTGGGCAGGAGAAGTGTACCATTAGTTAACATCTAGTGTACCACTTTCTAAACTAGCTGAAAATAACTCTCTAAGATTGTCTTCTACCTAGTCTTTTCTTGCCCTAAACTGGAGATCTAAAACTTTACCTCTTACTCTCTCTCTCCTGTGTTGTAACAGGTTCTATGAATTGCTTCCACTGGGGAAAATGTTGGATATTATAATATTTTTTTCTGTTTAATCCCCAATCATTGTTTTATATCAGGCAATCATGCTTCATATTAGTTTTGTGCATGATACTCTTAATCAGGGTAAAATAGGGTTTCTCTGGAAGATAAGAGTTAAGCTGATCATTATAGATATTTTATTTTAAAAAATATTTTTATCCTTAAGCATTGAGAGTTATCATTGAAGAGGGTTGATTTTTCTCTATGACAGATGGAGGCTCACATGGCAAAGTATAAACAATGTGTCACCTAGTACTGAAAACTTATTTTGTTGTTTTTTTTTTTTTTACATTAGCCACAGATGGCTTGGCACATTTGAAAAAATATATAAAAACTGGTCCCTAACTTTATATTTTCTTTCATTCTGTATTTGCATTTTTATCTTGACACCATGAGATTTCTAGTCAGGAAGCTAACAGGTAGTCCTCAACAAATGACTATAATTGAGACAGAATTACAGTCATAAGTCATTACAGTCGTAAGTCAAGGCATCACATAATTGGATTTGAAGTTATGACTGTTTTTTATTATGGTTCTTAAGCAAACAGAGTGCTATTAAGTGAATACAGCAGTCAGTTGTTAAGCAAATTCATTTTTCCCAATGGATGTTTTTTTTGTTGAAAACTAGAAATACATTCCAGAAACCAGCAAAAAAAATCCCATTTCTAATCATGATCATGTGACTGTGAACAGCTGTAAGGGTAAACCAGTTGCCAAGAGTCTACAATGCAATCATGTGACTCCAGATGTGTCTGCGGGTGGCCATCCTAACTCTGAAAATGGGTCATAAGTAGCTTTGATGAGGTCCATCATAACTCTGAATGATTGTTAAGCAGCTGGTTGTAAGCCGTGGATTACTTGTATCTACTCTTTTTCAACTTTGGCAACTTCTAGACATGTAGACTTCAAGAATTCCCAGAATTCCCCAGTTGGGATGATCACTGCTGACAATTCTGGGGATTGAAATCTACACATCTAGAAATTGTCACGGAAACGCTCTGCTAACTTTAATCTTACAGCTACAGTATAGAGATGTGTGCTTAGAAAAAAAATTCTGCTTCCTCACTATATAGTTGACTGTTTTTCTCCAAAAAAAGAAGGATTTTTAAGGGATATAGTTGGAAAAATTTCCTTTAACAGTGCTAATCCTGCTGCTAATCAATTTATCTGATTAAAAAAAGAAAAGAGAACACAACCACTTGCAAATAGTTGATACTGGAATGAATTCTAGAGTCATGTGGGAGAGGAAAAAATGTTTCTGAACTCACTATGCTCTATTCCTGACTTTCTTATCAAGCTCTTTTCCTTTTCTAAGCAAAACTCCAAAAACTTTAAGAAAAGTCCAGTGCTTAAATTATTAATCACTAGCACTATCATTTTGCTGCTAAGATTCCTTAAGTGAAATTGACTGATCAGTCATACAGTACAAATCAGTAGACTGTTCTACAGGAAACACAACTATTTTCTTCCGTCTGGGTTGTTTGTAATAACTTGCAAGTATGCTTTTTTTCCTTACGATGCTAGCCTGTTGTAGAAATGAAGCATCTGCCAGAAACTCCCAATACTGTAAAACGAAGAGAAAACTCTCGTTTGGTTTATTCCTTTACAGCCTTAATAATTCTGCAGAGTTCAGATAAACACAGTTGGTCTGTGATATCCACTTTCTCTACAGTGGCACTCAACACCGAATGTAATAGTCCACCTTCTTGAAGCTTTAGGCATAATAATAATAAAAAAAGAGGGGATTCATTATTGACCCATGGTAGACCTTACTTATACAATTTTCTCTTAAGATATACATTTTTTTTCTCAAGCTTGTCAGTTTAGTTTGCCCAACTGGGCATTTGTTTATTTAATAAAAACTCTGGGTGGGCAAAGAAGCTGTAGGAGATAACCAGGCAGAGCCTGAGGAAGGGGTCAAGTGCATCATCAGTCTCGAGTCTCTGTGTGCCTACAAGAGATCTAAGTCCAGCCCATCTTGAATTCCATTGACTCTTATCTACCTCCAATTTGCTTTAACCTAGTCGTTCAGATTCTTGTAGACAACATGAGCTTGCAATAAATCTTTATACTCATTTGAACTTCCTGGCTTTTTTGATTTTTCTAGGGCTTAATAGAAGCTCAACATTAGCCATCAGGCAAACAAAAAGAGTAGGTTTATTAATAGGGATGATTTAGGAGGTGGGAGCTTCTAAGCAGATTGTGGCTAGTTTGTATTACAGTAGGTTATAAACTGGACAGGAATGTTACCAAAAGAAGCCAATGGTGAACCTTCTCCATGTTGTTGCAAAAACCCTGAATCACCATAGCTATATCTATGCATAGGTAATCTTCGAGTTACAATCATTCATTTAGTGACCATTCGAACTTACCACAGCACTGAAAAAAAGCGACTTATGACCGTTTTTCACACTTACAACCATTGCAGCATTCCCACGGTCACATGATCAAAATTTGGAGGCTTGGCAACAGTGATCGCCTTTTGCCACTTTCTGGCAAGCAACATCCATGGGGAAGCCAGATTCGCTTAACAACCGTGTTACTAATTTAACAACCGCAGTGATTCACTTAACAGCCGTGGCAAGAAAAATTGTAAAATGGGACGACTCACTTTAACAGCTATCTTGCTTAGAAACGTTGAGCTCAGTTATGGTCATAGGTTGAGAGCTACCTGTAATCACCAGGAGTTGAGCTTAAATCAAGGAAGACTTCATTTTAAAGGAAAGATTGTCTCACTTCCCACCTCCTTTCACTACCTGCCATTCTGTATATCAGCAAGATGATTTGAGTGAATGTACTCCCAATGATTTATTCTGCAAAGCTGGGTTGTGGCATTCTGCAGCATCTATTTCAGATGCAGAACGTGCATTCAATTGCCTTTGGGAAATCTTCCTTTCTTCCTCACTGTTTTTATTTCTTTCGCTGCTTGTGCTATTGCTTCTATGACTCAACCATGCTTTCACCATAATCTGAAGCATAAATTGTCTGATGTCTGAAATTCTGGTGCTACCAATGACCAATGATGTAGATCAATTCTGACCTCTTGGTTTAGACCTCTTTTCCATAATGCTGTTACTGCAAAGCACAGAACAGAGGTAAGGACAATCCAAGTGATCGTATTGCCCGATATAGAGCAGAAACAAAATATTCAATATTTGTCTTTGCTTTAGATTGAATAAAACATTCCCTTAGCAGCTAGAGAAGTATATGGAATAGTTTAACAAAACTTTTAGGATGTCTGTCTGTCTGTCTGTCTGTCTGTCAGTCAGTCTGTCAGCCTATCTATCTATCTATCTATCTATCTATCTATCTATCTATCTATCTA
>WNWU01000056.1:974611-1136407 GCA_012654045.1 Ptyas mucosa | reverse complement strand
TATCTATCTATCTATCTATCTATCTATCTATCTATCTATCTATCTATGTGCCAAAGCCCACTGTAACAACATTGCCAAAAAGGCATTAAGAGTTGTTAACCTAATCTTGCATAGTTTCTTCTCTGGTAATATTGTACTACTAACTAGAGCATACAAAACATTTGCTAGACCAATTCTCAAATACAGCTCATCTCTCTGGAACCCGCACTGCATATCGGACATAAATACAATTGAGAGAGTCCAGAGATATTTTACGAGAAGAGTCCTCCTTTCCTCTACCTGCAATAAAATACCTTATGCCACCAGACTCCACATTTTGGGCTTAGACAACTTAGAACCACGCTGACTTCGGTCTGACCTAAGTGTAGTATATAAAATTATCTGCCACAATGTCCTTCCTGTCAATGACTACTTCAGCTTCAACCACAACAATACACAAGCAAATAATAAATACAAACTTAAAGTGAACCGCTCCAAACTCAGAACTTGCAGAAAATATGACTTCAGTAACAGAGTGGTCAATGCCTGGAATGCACTACCTGATTCTGTAGTTTCTTCCCCAAACCCCCAAAACTTTAACCTTAGACTGTCTACTGTTGACCTCACCCCATTCCTAAGAGGTCTGTAAGGGGTGTGCATAAGTGCACCAGTGTGCCTACCGTCCCTGTCCTAATATTCCTTTTTACTTACTCTTTTCATGTATTCAAATTATGTTTATACTTTTACCTGTTATCTTATATATTCTTGACAAATAAATAAATAAATAACATATCTATCTATTTATCTATCTATCTATCTTTGACTTAAACATCGATACATTTTAATCTGAGCATCTTTAAATGTTTGTCAGGAAAATAAAATGCTGACCTGTAACTACAGAAAATCTGGCAAGGAATAAAGCATCTGGTTTCTCATCTATTTCTTAACTAGAAAAGCATTTCTTGCTAACGATGGCACAGTGGGTGGATGCCAAGCTAGCTTACATTTTCAGTCTCATTTGACTCCTCTCTAAAGCCCACTCATCCAGTGACTAATCTTCAAGTTGATTCACCTTTCCCATCTTAAGAGCTTTATTGTCACCATATTGCCAGTTTTTCTTGGAGCCTAACCACAAAAACTGGGACATCAAAAAGAATCGCAAAAGGCAGCAGTGGCAAAACCCTTTGGTACTGTTGCCAAAAAAGTTGTATCACTGTATATGGATGCACTCACCAGGAATTCAGGTCTTAATCACTGAAGTTTATACATCCGTATCTGTAATTAATTGAATGGCTTCACACTCTGATAGCATCTGAAATGGATTCAAACATTGGGCTGGGTGTACCAGAAATACGTAGCATTTGATTTGGAGACTTGCTGCAAAATGTATTAATTCCTTTTTTCCCCTACTCTTAATTGGCTGCCAGGCAAAACTCAAGAGCCTAGCTTTAATCTCAAATGGTACAGAAGCAAAATATCTTAAAGTTGTCTCCTTCCAAAGTTCTTCTCTTGCAAACCGATGAATGGTGATTCAGGTATGGCAAAACCTGAGGATGGCAAAAATATACTGCTCAAAAAAATAAAGGGAACACAAGCAGAAGACATCCGAGATCTGAATGAATGAAATAGCCTTATTAAATACTTTGTTCTTTACATACAGTAGTTTATACACTGCTCAAACAACTAAAGGGAACACAAAACTACTGTATGTAACGAACAAAGTATTTAATAAGGCTATTTCATTCATAGACTTCATAGAGTTGCTTGATTTTCCTTGGCTTTGGTTTAGCTGTTGTATGAACCCAGATATTGGAGTTGTATATCTATGATTTATTATTTAGTGGAATACCCGCCTTTTTAATTGTGGCATATTCAATAAACTATAGGTTAAAATTATAGCTTAATACGATACATGAATCAAGCCACTATCTCTCAGCCTAACATAACTCAAACACTAATGTTGAGTATTCAGTGTGGAGATTTTACTTATATGACAGTTGAATGAAAATTAATGTTTCCATTTTTATAAGTTGGACAACTTGTAACTTGCAAAGGACCAGGTCATCATCTTGAATGCTATTCAACTCTCAATGACTCTGGGCAACCCACAACAAAGAAATTACAATAAAATCAAAAAAGCATAAGATAAAAGATGCCAAGAATGATGACATGAGGGTTCGCATTCTTCCTTGCCAAAGACCTGAATGAAGAGGCAGGTTTTTACTGCTCTTCTAAACAACAGCAGAGTGGGGGAACCTCATTCCAGAAGGTGCATTTCTGGGGTCCCAACAGGTGACATAATTGAAGGAACCCAGAGTGTACCAACCCTGTACGGTTCAATCAGCTGGGTAGATATTATGGAAAATGGGCAGTCCCTAAGGTAACCAGGCCTTATGCCATGTAGGGCTATATAGGTAACAGCTAGCATCTTGAATTGCATTTAGAAGTAACCTGGCAACCAGTGCAACTTGCAAAGTAGAGATGTTACATGGGCATCCTGACGCATGCCTGTCATATTCTGACCAGGTGGGGGTAGCCTTCAAGGGCAGCCCCATGTAGAGCATGTTGCAGTAGTCAAGCCATAAGGTGACTAGAGTATGAGTATCTGTTTGAAGAGCCTGCAGATGAATTGGTTAAGGACAATTGGCAGAATACTGAAAGGAATATCTTGTTATTCTTGGCATTTCAGAGCAACACATGGTCACATTATTGAACTTCTTCAATATCAGAAAATTTGTGTAAGATGAATCCCTTGCATGCTGATAGTAGAGACAAAAACTTCAACAGCTGAAATTTGCTAGTAGTAGTTGTCATATGAGAATGAAGGTTTCTTCATAGCATTGTGACTGCTTCACCTGCAAATAATTAAAACTCAGGCTTTAGCAGGAAAACTTATTGGTATGTTTTGGGGATTCAGATTATGCTATTCACATGGATCCTTCAGTTGTGAAGCTGGATTTCACTCCATCCACCGTATCATCCAGACTTGATGGCATATAACTTCCACCTCTTTCAAAATCGATGTAATGCTTTTGTGGGCATTTGTTTGATTCAGAACATAGCACTCGTGTCAGAAGCACCGAGGTGCTTTCAGGTTGAAAGGATTTGCCAGTGACATCATCGTTGCCAGGGGGACACCCAGTTGGGTGCTCTTGTCATCTCCTGTTCAAGACAGGAGCTGGAGCAAAGGACGGGAGCTCAATCCTGCTCCAAGGCAGCACCCAGGTCTTGAATGTGAACTTGCTAACCTCCAACCCAGCATCCAAACCGTGCGAGCCATGGTGTTCCTTTATTATTTTAGATGAAAAGGTGGGAAAGGCTATCAGAACCAGGTTGAAGAGACAAAGTGTAGAGTTCCTTCATGACATCTTTAAGCTTGTCCATTGATGATAACACCGGTGACAAGTTACATGGAAAAATAAGAGTAGATAACAAAAGAACTCATTTCAAGGATTTTTCCCCTTGTTCTGTTTATTGAAACGTTCCTGTTTAAGCTACAGTTATAAAAGGTACAAGTATACTTTCCATTCAACCTCTGTCACCTTTCAGTTCTTGGAGGAGAGTAGATTATAAAAGTAATAAATGAAAATTCATTTATTTGCCATCAGAATCTGATGTTAGTTGGTGGAATCAGTTAGCCTGGCATAGCTTCCCACTTATAGTTAAGTAAAGTCTCCTTCAAGTTGACCTAGACTTTTAATGACTTCATAAATAGACTTCATGCATAGTTTTCTTGGCAATAATACAAAAGCAGTTTGCTGTTGCCTTCTCCCATAATATTTTCCAATTTTCCAGTCTAGCTGGCAGCCCTGGCATTTCCTGAATGATCGCCATCCAATACTGCTTAGTTTTTCAGAGATCAGCCAAAGACAACTAGGTGGTGCCACTTAGCTGAGTATATTTAGTATAATTCCAGTAACTGGATGTGGAAGAGGCTCCCTTTCTTGAATATTTTAAAAAAGAATTTGATATATATCCTGCTTTAAGATTCAGATTATTATGTGAGAGGTCATTTCAGCATGAATAACTTCTACATGCACAATTTATTTTTCAGCTGTCCACTCTAAAGCAGATGGATCATCTTGTTCTGATTATTTTGTCTACTGAATGAAAAGATAACAAAATATTTTTATCATTGGATAGCCTATATCATTGTCTGTGGAACTAAAAAGATAAAGGGTTTATCATTTAGGCCAGTCTTTCCAACACAGTGGTCTCTAAGTACAATGGTAGTGCAACTCTTAGAATTCTTAACCAGGATGGCTAGATCTAATTCTAAGAATTGTAAACCCCATTTGCAATGAGGGGAAGCGAAGTTATTCTGTGACTAGAAGATACTTTGAGCCGTGCTGGCATTGTGGTTAGAATGCAGTATTGCATGCTAATTCTGTTGACTGGCAGGAGTTCGATCCCAACCAGCTCAAAGTCGACTCAGCTTTCCATCCTTCCGAGGTCACTAAAATGAGGACCCAGATTGTTGGGGAAAATATGCTGACTCTGTAAACCGCTTAGAGAGCGCTGTAAAGCACTATGAAGTGGCATATACATCTAAGTGCTATTGCTATTGCTACTTATGATTGAAACAAAACATAAAAAGGGACTACATCCATGCATGAGTATAGCAATATCAGGGTAGGTAGCCTTAACATGAATAGTGCGCCTTCCCATCACTATAATTTGAAACAGCATACAGGTAATTGGGTTGAGAGGGGATTATTTGCAGATATTAGTAGATAATGACATCTTTCACCTTACTTTGAGGAGCTTCAGCTGCCGTTTTCATCAAACCAGCAGCTGGTAGAGCAGGTTGGAGCTGTTTTTGTTTTTCTGGTCAGTTGACAATCCTTAAGCATAACCTTCCTTTCATTGACAGTTGCCGAAATTTTGCAGGGAAGAGTGGGAGAAAACAAGATTTGGTATCTGAAGCACAGCATATGTTTTAAACAGGGCATAACAGCTTCTGATGCCATAGAGTTGAGCCAAACTATTAGTAATACCTGATATAAGTTCCTATGCTTGTTAACCATGTGCCAAAAATGAGCCATCCCATTAGCATTCACGCCTTTGCTCTTCTGCATTGCCACCAATTAAGCATCTGTTTGCCGTGCAAAAACAGACCATCTCCTTATGAAACAAGGCACAAACATTTGGTTTTTTTAGATGGAATAAAAACTACAAATAATAATAATTGCTTGAAAAAAACATGAAAAGAGGAGGAGGTAAGTAGAATCTGCTGAAAGTTTCTGTTGAGTTATGGCAACACTGCTTTATAAAAATTGTGTTGTAATCCAGGTGGGTGATTTGTGAGTTTTGTTTGTGCTGGAAACAGAGGTTCCTTAAAGGTTTGTTTTCTCAATTTTAGTCCTCTAAAAAGCATGTTATATCCTGGTAGGGAAGGTTAGACTAAGTGATAGGGTCCAGTTTGGCCATAACATTTTGTGTGAACCCATGAATTATGGCTCGTTAAATACACCCTGATGTAGCACAAGGTATAAATTTAGCCAGCAATTTCCCAAGGCAACAAATACAGTACCTGACTTTCCATGGATCTTGAAAAAAAAAAGCCAAGAAAATTTGGACTGGATGAGGAATCAATAGGAAATCCTGGGACAGTTAAATTAGAGTAGGAAGCTGAAAACAATAACTTGGGGGAAGAAAAGGAAAATCCGTATTTATTGTTTAGGGCTGCCATATCTGGGCTGCATTCCTGCGCAATGGAGCTAATAAATTTGCCAAGAAAATATGAGGAATAGAACTTGCATTTATGTAGGAGGCAGTCCAGTTAGAATAAGAACTTCATGACTCTATGTATATGTACCCTGTTTCCCCCAAAATAAGACATCCCCTGATAATAAGCCCACTCAGGCTTTTGAGCGCATGGCAATAAGGCCAAGTGCTTATTTCAGGGTTCAAAAAAATATAAGACAGGGTCTTATTTTCAGGGAAACACGGTATGTGTGTGTATACTGTGTAACAGATGCACTCTCGTACGTATGTAAGTGTGCTGTATGCACACTTACATATGCACCTAACTTTTGCGGTAAGTTAAGTGCATATGTATGCACCTAACTGTATGCACTGTATGCACCTAACTTTTAAGGTGTTCCTGCCTGCCATATATTTTCCAAGGTAGCAAAAGCACATGCAATTTGAGGTCATAGTTTAGAAGCCTTTGCTTTCAAGTAAAGGGGAGTTCTACATTAGTCATTACTCATGCGGAGTAAGAGTGTACCCATTCTTGATGACTGTATGTGTACTTTGAGGACAAATAAATTGGTGATGGGGTCAGAGAAAAGGGCATGCAAAGAAAGTTTGAAAAAAGGATTGTGAGTAATTGTAGTTTTCTGCTCAAATGAGGAAGAGATCATTAGAAGGGTGTGAATTGTACTATTTCTGAGTTTTGGAAGATGGCCAATTGGTATGGATCTAAAGATAATTTTTTCCAGTCCAATTTGAGTCCAAATTGATGGGGAAAAAATGTGCAGCTCTTCATCCTCATCTCCCCTATTTTCTTCATGGCCGTAGATATTTATTTTGTATTATTTAAAAGAACAGAATGAAATCTGTAGAGATACATCTTTTTCAAGGTGACTAGATCAAGCAAAATTCATATAAACAGACACATAAAGCTGATTCTAGGTTTCTGGATTTTTTTTTTAAGAAGAAAGTTTTATAATATTTTGCTTTTACAAAACTGTATATTTTCTATGCATAATTGTCTGTTCTGTGTACTATGTGGGTGAATGCAAGAGGAGTCTTTACAGTGTAGGAGTGCTTAAAAAAAGAATAATTGTTCCTTGACATTGTTGGAGGATAATTAAAGGAGGGAAAAAAAAGACATTGTCAAGGTGCCTCTCACTAAAAGAAAAACAACTCCACCCTCCCCGTCCAAGTAGAGCATAATTGCACAAGTTTTTGTGCAGGCATTGAAAAGCCGGATTTGGCTTGGTAAAAAAAATGTTTATAAGATTTCTCTGGATCTCAATTACCGTTTTGGATTATGGGAAGGGAAAAAGGAAGGACTTAGTCAAATGGTTAGGGATTTTGAATTCAATAAAACTACTATTCTGGCAGATTCCTTGAAAAAAAAATTTTTTTTGCCTGAGTGCAGATACCTAAGTCGATGATTAAAATGTTGTTTGTTGAAAAAAAAATCATCCTAAATATGGTTGCGCCTAGACAAGCACAAATATTGTGTTGAGATCTTGGATAACATGTCCCACCATGGGTGGTGATCTTCCATTGAAATAAAGTTTTCTAAAGGCCTTGTACAAACATACTCTTCTTTGCAGTTGGTGTAACCATGACAATTAATATTCACAAACCCAGTTGTTGGGAAGGTCTCTATATAATCTACCTTCCAATTGCTAATTGGATACTAGCTCCTGTTTTTCTTTTTTAAAATTCCTGTAGTGCACAGTGGGACCAGGTTGGAAACAGTGGTAGAAATTATTTCCTAATGTAATGTAGAGCATCTTAACAGACCCACAATAACAACCAAGAAGTGGGCACTATATCAAGCAGTGTGTTCTGTCCCCGTCTCCCACACGCACAAACACCCACCCCAAAGGGTTAAATAATTGTTTCAAAACAGTCAAAGGTTCGTTATCAAAACTTGGCAGCAACGCAGCAGCTGCCTGCCAAGAGCTTTTACTTCAAGAAGGAGGGGTTGTCCCTTCACCAGATAACACAGAAATACAGACAGTTTGAAGTAGTCCAGTAACAGAAATCCACAACAGATGAGGCTTTGTTCATCCAAAAGTGCAAGTGACTTGCCCACCCTCCCTTATATAGCCTGTGGGGTGTGGTCCAGTGACTCAGCTCAATCTCTGGCACGCCTCCTCATCTGCTGTGACCGTTTAGCACGCCGACGCTGGCGTGGATCCAGCCACAACTTGTCTTCCTCATCACTCTCCGACAGATTGGAGACACCTGGCTCCTGGCCAATCTCCTCTCCTTCGGCCGACACCTGAGGAATTGCCAGAGAGGAGGGGCCGGGAGAGGGAGGCCTGGGCAGCTCCTCTCCTTCATGTTCGGAGCCTTCTTCTTCCGATACGATGGGCTCGGGGGTCGGAGCCACAACACAGTGTTTAAGGCTGAGAGTATGGTTACAACAGTGATATTTCTAGAGACGAAAAACTGAAATGGTTTATGCCTAGTGGTGAGCAGATACAATATTAAAATATTAACACAGTATTAAAATGGAACCACTCCATTCAGAAACACAACTGAAAAACAGGTCTCTAGGGTGGATCTTTTAACAATGGATTGTTGCTATGGTTGCAGGTCCTGTCCCCCCCTTCTCTCTCTGGGGCCTAAGACTTGATTATTCACAACTTCTTAATGTAGGTTTGGGGGCAGTCTGGGGGCTGCAGATGTGCTGAGATGACAACTTCCGGAGCATTTAGTCAGTATGGTAATTAGGAATCATAGTTTCAACATATGGGAAAGTTTCAAACAGAAGAGAACGTATGTAGCTCAGAGCTGAACTGTCTTCTTGAGTGGATTGGAGCAATGTAGCAAACAATGTTCTATTCCACGGATGACAAAAGCAAAGACTAAGAAAGTTCTCCTATCATGATAAAAACAATTTTTACAATTTGGCCCTGCCTCGTCAGATGTAGGCAATGTTTTTCATCTTTTATATTATTCTATGCATGTTATTGCATTTGATACTGGATTTTATATGTTCTCTACTCTTTGATCCCTTGTAGATGTTTTGTACAAGCAAGCAATACACAAATGTTAAAAATGCTGTTTCTGTCAACCAGAACCTATTGTACTAATTTTTCTTTTTTTTTTCCAGAAATTGTTGGCTTAAAAGGAAAGGAACTTTCTCTAATTTAACTTAATGTTTTAAAACAGGTTTTAGAGGCTTCTGGGTGAGGATCATTGGAAGACTAGATTATCTCTGAGGAAGTGGATATAGTACTTACAGAGGAAATCAAGGGCCAGACAGCAAATTCTGTTCAGTGGAGTTTCTCTGGACAAGGACAGATGGAGAGATTGCCCACCTGATCTCTGGAAAGCTGTTCCTCATACAGAGACTGCAGAAACTGATGTTTTTGCAATTCACTCATGAATTGACAGGCTGGGAGTTGAGGAATTTCAATCAACCTTACAGCTGTAATATGAATACAAGATTTGCAAAAGCCTTACTGTTCTTAAACCCTTTCAGATGTAATTAATATACAACTAGAGAGATTTTCTGAGTGGCAAGATAAGAGAATTTCACTTTTCTTTAAAAAGGAAAAATGGTGGGGGGGGGAGATTTTTTGGGGGGCAAAAAGCTTAACAAGGACGTACAGTATATGAGAAAGTTTAAAACGGATATAAATGTGATACTAAATTTGAAATATTACTTTTGGGTGAAAGTGCTTTTGAACAAATTGGAATTAAAATAAATACCTTAACAGGTATTTTTTGTGCACCATTAAAGAGTTGCAGACAATTATCAGATTTTACAAAATAAAAGGTAATATGAGCCAGACTATGACATTAACTGTAACAACAGCGTGCCACTTGAGACAAAAGCATTAAAGGTACAGAAGACAAACCAGAAAAGAGTCAAGGTAAACACAAAATCAAAAGAACTGGTGGCAAAGGAATATAATTGTCAATGGTTTTCTTATTTATGGTTATTAGATTTAAAGTCGACAAGACTTCATGGTTTAGAACATTGTAAGACTGAGTTTGAAATACAACTGGATACAAATGAACATGTAATTGCTAAAATGTATAAACTTTTATTGAAATTTGAAACAGAAAAACAAATGAAAGAATGTATATCTTGGCTATAATGTACAGATTGAACAATGGGAAAATAGGTGGCTGAAAGGATTTACAATGTGTTATAATCTTAGAGAATTTTTATAAATTCTCTGAATATAATTTATAAATATTATAAAATGATGTGCTGTTGGATAGGACATAAAAGAAATTGTATAATGTGTATAAAGGCACTTTATATGTTAGAATATGTTCTGATTTCTGTTGGAAATGTCTACTTGGTGGATGTGTAAAGCAGTTACAAAATTTTGGATTCAAATAAATACACTGATTTAGAGTATTTTAAAATGTAATATACAATTGAGACCAGAGGCTTTCTTTTGGGACTGATGGACAAACGATTAGAAAAATGCCAGGGAACTTTTTTTGTATATAACTGCAGCAAGAGCTAGAAAGATCTGAAAATATCTACAATGGAGGAAAGGTTGATAAAGACGTTAGAACCTGCGGAACTGGCCAAATTGAGTTTTTTTTATTAGAAAAAAGACCATGTTTACTGCTGACAGGAAACCCCTTATGTGGAAAACAGAAAAACTTATGATTTGTGATTTTGATGAATAAGCAGACTATATTATAGAAAGAAGAGAGTAATGATTTAATTTGAGAGAAGTAAATTTAGAATGTGCTTACAACTGCTGTAAAGAAGACTGGAAGCCATTTCTTTGTATTTTTTTCAACATTTGTCTTTCTTGTTTCTTGCATTTTTAGCTTTCTCTTTGATTTTTTCTTCGCTAATTTATATTAGCTTTTAATCTTTTTAAAAACTCTTAATAAAATTATAAAAATTATTTTAAAAATTAAACATGTTTTAGAGAATGCAAACCTATGATGGTATTACAAACAGGAAAATAAATAGCCAGAGTATATTTCTTATTTCAGATATGATTTTATTACAATAAAAACAAAAATTAGCTTAGATTTTTCTATAAAAGATATGCAATACTATGTAATCTACAGCCTCAGGTCTCCAGGCCGTTATTGAGCAAGTTTAGTTACTAATATTGTAACCATATACTATATATGCCTACTCAAGAGTGTATTCAGTGGAGTTTGCCCTTCATTGAATATAGATAGTATTGTAGTATAATTCTTCCTTAAATGAAAGTCATTTTAGCATAATTCCTATATACAGTACTGTTTTTAATTACAAGATCAATAGATAGCAGAATTGTTTTAAAATACTGTGGGTTCAACTAGATAGCATGATGTGATTACAGATAGTCCTTGACTTACCACCATTCGTTTAGTGACTGTTCAAAGTTACAACGGTACTGAAAAAAATGATTTATGACCATTTTCCACACTATTGCAGCATCCTCAGGGTCATGTGATCAAAATTTGGGGGCATATATTTATGACAGTTGCACTGTCCCAGGGTTAAGTGATCACCAGTTATAATCTTCCCACATGGCTTCCACAAGCAAAGTCAAGGAGGGAAGCCAGCTTCACTTAATAACCAAATGATTTACTCAACTCTGGTATAAAAATTTGAAAAATGGGGCAAAACTCACTTAACAACTATCTTGCTTAGCAACAGAAATTTTGGGCTCAACTGTGGTAATAAATCGAGCACTATCTGTACAGATTTTCCATTAAATATTTTATCTTGCAAACATTTTCTAAAAAGTGTGGCTGCATAGCTTAGACCAATGTTTTGTTTTAGTCTGATTAATACAGTAGGATTTCAGAAGAGGCTTGGTGGCTTAATGAAGCTGGAGATAGTCTCTGCTCCAGCAGTTTGAGTCCTAGCACTGTGTGGCAGGGTGAACTCCCGTCATTCGCCTCAATTTCTATCTGCCTAACAATTTGAAAACATGTTCTATGTGAATAGATAAATAGGTACTACTTTGGTGGGGTGACGAGTTGGTGCTCTGTTCAGGCAGTCAGATTCCTGCTGGCTCTGAACCTTCCCAGTTGTGGCACCTGTTTACGAGGCAGCTCCGGGGAAGGGAGAGAGCCTTGGATGCTGCTGCAGGAAGAGCTGCTCATCTTTCTTTCTGGTGCAAAGCCAGCTTGCCCTGCTATGGCGCACCTTGGGAAGCACACAAGTATGTCCTACAACAGAGCTGGTAAATTCGCAAGACAATCTACTACTCTGCAATAACATTGTGGTCTCCTGGCTAATGTAACAATGCCATACAATAATAATAATACTAGGATTTCAGAACCATGAAATGTACAATCCATCCTGAAAACAAAGCCTCAATGGGGAATATTTTTAAAAGGAAAAAAAAAGTTCTAAATCAAATACATAATGTAAAATTAAATTTGAATGTGACGTTTATAACTGCATGTAAACTGGTGATTGAATCCCCTTTGTATAAGGAATCTCAATTCCTTTTAGAAATTAGTGCAATAGGTACATGGTGGTACCCAGGGGTGGGTTCTACTTAACTTTACTACTGGTTCGCAACGGGAACACACACACGCTTCGCTTGCAGGAGCGTGTGTGCTTCTGTGCATGCGCGGATTGTCAATTATGACATCTGGGCAGGTGGACGGAGCCTCCCGCTGCTTTTACTACCGGTTCTAAAGAACCAGACAGAACCGGGAGCAACCCACCACTAGTGGTACCCATCTAAATATGTATGCAGCATGTAAAATGAGATTAGATCATTCATGCTCTGTATCAAAGAGGAAGTTTTTTCTTGATGAATTACAAGCAAATCTAGCTATTTTTCACCTTGCACAATAAAAGCAACTGTTCTCATCTGAGGTAATGCAAAATGATGTGACTATTTCTATATTACAACTACATTAGAGGCATTATGATACTTTTTGCCCAAATTCTTACAAAACAATCAGAGAGTGGTTTAATTAACTATATATTAACAGTCAATGTAAACAAACATTCTTTCTATATAGATTCAACTTGGGTGTATGTTGGAAGGTGGGTACAAGCCAAGAAAAAAAATATTAGGAAAGCTTATTCTTTCCCCTATGTCTTTCCCAACCCCTGCCAAAATCTGGAAGGAACTAGGTTGAGAAGGGCTAACCTAAGCTGTGTGCATGAGATGAAAGATTTCTTACAAAAATTCCCAGAAAAAGTTCTAAACTGTCCCCAATTGGAAAGCATGATACCATCTAAACTGACTCCTTAGAGCATCATTAGAACACCCATGCTGGGTTCATACATTGCATGAGGACAATTTGTTATGCCATGTTTTATTGAACAAATATTTACTGAATTATCTGGAGCTAGGCCAACATAGCACACTAGGTTAAAATCAAATAAGCCATATTAGATCTTAGTGTATTATGTGATACTGATTGCTGCCCCACGGGGGAGGTATCCCAAAATTCTGTAAGAGAACATCTGTTGACCAGAGTACAAGAAAAACATCAGTACAGAAAAAGTAGGGCATTAAAGCTCTATTTGTAATTATAGCTATTTTGCTAAGCATAATAAATGCCTTAATTTCACCAAAAATGAAACTAAAAAGCAATAAGTAGCTAATTACTTTGACTCTGCACTTACATCACATGAAGGCCTTTAAAATAAGATTGAAGATAATTCTTCTTTGTAAACATATATATACGATCAAGATTCTATGTTTCATAACTGATGACTCTATCTTTCCTGCCCTTGAAACATAGGATTGGTGCTTGCCAAATTTACCTCATTCAAAATTCACATCATGTTAGAATTTTACCTGAGTAAGCCAAGAAACTGTGTCAAGATGCTATTGAGGACAAGGGAGTGAGAGAAGTATTACAAGGTTTAGAATAAAAGTACCTTCATTTTCTACATTATTGTATCCTGTTCCCTTTTCTTCAGTTCAAACATGGATAAAACAAGTTGCTATAAGTTTTAGTATGCAGCAGGTGCATTCAAACAAGTTCTCCAGACATAACTTTGAAAATTTAAGACATACATTTATAGAAATAATGAAAATGGTTCCATATTTTTAAAGAAAACTTAGACCATGGGCACATTCAGCATTCTGAGAGAGATACGTCCATTTTACAAAAATTACTACTCAAATGTACTCAGTTATGTAAATTCCAAAATAAGCATTTGTGGATATTGGCACTTGGAACCCCTGCATAGAAATGGAAGCAAAAACCAAAATGGCATTTCAAATCCAGTCTTTATATAGACTATATGAAGAAGATTGTTGTTGTATCAACTAAACTTGTTAATAATGGGAGATTTCTTTGGCACAATTTCATCTAATTGAAAGCCTTGGATTTTTTTCAAATCCATGTTAATGCACATAATGTTTCCTCTTCTCTAACGGTAGCTATATGATTGGAAATAGGACTTAAATATTGCCTCCTCTTCGACTATAAATTATCCCCATTAATCATAATTTAGAATTGCGTTGGTATTTAAATATTTAAAATAAGTCAATATTCAACATTAAGGCAGTATTCAGAATTCAGTTTTAAATGGGAATAAAATTTAAAAAATGTTAAGATTGTTGCTGTGGAGGAAAAATAGGAGGAGGAAGAGGTATTAGATATATTCACTGCCTTGAGTTGTTTATAAAAACAAAGGTGGGATATGAATACAAATAATAAAAATCGGGCTAATAATAATTTTAAGTTCAATATAAGTCTTCATAATGACAACCCTGCCATAGAGGATTCAGACCAGAAATGGGTATCCACTGGTCTTCTCCACAGCTTCTTTTTTAAAAAACCATATTTATTAACTTAACAACAAAGCTTTCATTCTCTGCAGGTATTTGCTAAAAAGCAAGACCTAAATAATTATTTCATAGATACTTAAAGAGTTAAGAACATTTCACATATAACTCAGCGCTCAAATATATATTTTTGGAGATTAAATGTTGTATAGCACCCTTTATAATCCAAGCACCTATATGCTTATTCTCTTTTATATATTTCACAGGTTAGCATATTTCCAGTTGGGATATGAAATGAAATAGTATAAGCAGGCTGGAGAATTTATAGCTATTATATTCCGTTAGTCCAAACTGGGACTACAAATAGTAAGGAAAGCTGGAAGTTACAGTTGACATCATATGGAAGGTTACAGTTTCTCCAGCTGTGTACATTTGTTAGTCGTTTTCTCTTTCTTCAAGAAGTGTTGCATGGCTTAAACAAGGCATTTCATAATGTTTTATGAAATGTAACTTGAGAAGACTTGTAATCTGAAATTATGTGTGCTTATTGAGAAGCAAGGCCTACAATGTTCAATAAGGTTTACTCTTAAGGATGTTTATATACTTTTCATATAAACTGTGGTTATATGATATAACCATGTATCTATGATCCCCATTATCAGTTGTTATTTCAAGTATACTTTCTATAAAACTCAGTTTTAAATTTCGGCTAATGGCTCTATCAGCTATTATTTAATATGCCATTTAGTATTTCACCTGATTAAAGAAGTCAGTTACAATTTAAACTTAAACTTTTGCCTAATACTGTACCATAATATAGCTTCATGTTAGGCTAGGCTAACTTCTTCTTTTACAAAAAAAATGTTGAATATTGTAATGCAAAACCTTACTACATACAATCATTTGTTATGGAGAAGACAGCATCCTCTCCACAGTGGACAGTGCAATTCCTTGGAGAAAAATTATATTGAGACAACACATAATTGTACATAGTCACAACACTGTAATGTATTCTGATGGTGCAATATAATGTTATAGCACAAGCTTATTTAATAAATCCACTGCTTGAGCACTTCCTGCATAGATGGACATTCTAAACAATTGTGTTTAAAATTAAATCCCCTTTATCTGTTTACCCACAACCTAAAGCCATTTTTGAAACTTTACATTTATTATGAAATTAAACATTAAACAATGTTTTAAGCATATGTCCAGCTAATTCAAATAAAATATTCCAAGACAATTTCCCTTTGATCACTGCTGGTGGCTTAAATGGCATTTACTCATTCATCTGCTGTAAACATATATAAGCATGGGTTACACCTTTTTAATATCGCACATCAAATTTCCAGTTCCCTAATCACTGTGACATTAATTCCTCATGCTTGCACAATCTACTTTTATAATCTCATGTTATCTTATGCTGGCTTATGTTTGAAATAAAGATGTGTTTTTGATTGCATAAGATGCTCAAACGAAGGCTGTTTAATAACCAAAATGGTGTCTAGATATTTTTCTCAAAACAGTTAATTCACTTAATGCACCTTAATGTTAATTACTGACATCCGTCTTCATCTGTTCAGTCTCTGTGTCACAAATTCTCGGTACATGATAGATATATATATGAGAAGCAGAAAAACCACAAAAAAATCATCTAAAAATCCTAATATTCCAAACAAAGCTTCAGGTAGGAAGTCCAATGGTGATGCAAGATATAACAAAGCCCCCAGGAGACAGAGGAATATTCTGATGCGGAACATCCAGAAGAGACCACCGACAGAAAACATTTCTCTGAACGCATGACGCAATAATGTAGGTAAATCCATAATCCTTTCCATAATCTAAACAAGACATACACAGTCAACATTTGTTTGTCTTATGAGCAAGATATAATTTGCCAGAGGAGCATTTAATATCACAGCTGAGGCTTTTAATGTGCAATCAAATAGGATCACTTTAGAGCAGAGGTGAGGAACTATGGCTGGCTCAGGCATTCTGGGAGTTGAAGTCCACAAGTCATAACAGGGACATAGTTCCCCACCCCTGCTTTAGAGAGAGCTAAATTTCTTTCCCCAGGACCTTTAACTTAATCATCTATAGTGGTCAATAAGAACCCAACCTCAATTTTTAAAAATGCATAGAATCTCTTAAACACGCAAGGTTAGACAATCTAATAAAACAAGCAAAACACATTGACATAACACAGCTGTGCAAAATCTTCTGAGGAGAATCTCCCCCAAAGCTTTTAAGTATCAAGGTAGTCACATCCTTCTCCCCAAAATTTTGAGCTGATCATTCAAGATTGTCTCTCTGTGCTTGTACACACAGGAAATGCTTCTGCTAGGACCGCTATCAAGGAGACATACTCACCTTTATACTTCAAGGTAGCATATTCATATGAATATAGAATATGAAGAGCATATTGTCATGTTATTGGGTTAGGGATATTTATTTTTGATTATTTTAATGTTTTTATTATGTAAGCCGCCCAGAGTTGCTTCAAAACAAGATGGGCGGCAAATTAATTTAATTACTAAATAAAAATAACAAAAATAAATTTGGTATAAGCAGTGCTCTCCAAATGATCTGCACAGCTTCATTAAATAAGAAAGACTGGTATCGTAATTGTTGAATATCAGAGGGAGCTTGCCTGCCAGTAGCTTGTCAAAGATTCCCTAACAAATTCATGGCCTGCATGAGATTTGAACTAGAGATCATTTGGCTCACAGCTCTCTCTTCTAACTACATTAGTACATTTTGAGCAAGCCTGTTTGGTAATGACAGGTTGCACATTGCCACAAAAACAACAAAAACAACTGAAATCACCAGTCATATCTCTGTAATATAAATTACTACCCATGTTTCCCCGAAAAGAAGACCATCTTATATTTTTTTGAACCCTGAAATAAGCACTTGGCCTTATTGCCATGTGTTCAAAAGCCCGATAGGCCTTATTATCAGGGGATGTCTTATTTTGGGGGAAACAGTGTATAGTATGGATAGTATTTTCCAGGAAGAGATATTGTATGTTGAAGCACTATATTGTTGAGATAGCAGAAAGGTAGAATTGCTAAAGTTTTTTGGGGGGGAAATTAAAGATTATTCTGGTAGACTCCCTTAGTTTTCAATAGTTTGTATTTTTTTTCTAGCAAATCTCATCTTTTTATACTAAACAACACACTAAAAATGTTGCTACTAATGGCGATTATCTTATTTATGATTTCACAAATCTATCTGATTGAGTTAAAACTTACGGTTTTTCAGTCCCTTTTCTGAGTAACATGGGACTCTGAAGCAAGATGAAGACTGCTCCTTCAACAATGCCTTACTATGCAATGCGAACTGGAGAAGGAGATGGGGACTGACAAACATGGGCACAATTCCCATCCATTCCCATCCAATACCTTAACAACGGCTACTTTTAAGAAAAATATTGAAATTATCCCTCCACTTGTTCTTGCTACCCCAGCTTCATTCCCAGAGTTGGGAAGATAGCTTGGACTTGTCGAACTCACATAGGGAAATGCAGCGTTTGCCATAATAAATAGAACATTGGGCATATCTTTTAATTGCTCTAGCTCCATACATACCGATCTTGGCTGTCCCGAGAATCTCCTATTATAATCACTAACGTCATGAAGCACTTGTGCTGCATCCTCTTGTCCCTCATTAAAGAGTGGTAAAAATAAAGTAACCTGAATAAAAAAAAAACAGGTATTCAACATCTTCATGTAGAATCTACCTTCCTTTTCTTACACAGTATATATATTTAAAAGTGTATATGGGTAGTCCTCATCTTACAACCATTCATTTAGCCACTGTGTGAAGTTACAATGGCACTGAAAAAAGTGGTTACAAGCAGTTCATGCACTTACAGTATAAACATCGCAGCGTCCTCATGGCCATATGATCAAAATTCAAGCACCTGACAACTGGCATGTATTTACAATGGTTGCAGAGTCCCAGGGTCATGTGATCAATATTTGTTATCTTTCCAGATTGCTTTCAACAAGGAAAGTCGATGAGTGAATCCAAATTCGCTTAGCAACTGCAGCAGTGGTGGGTTTCAAAATGTTTTACTACCAATTCTGTGGGTGTGGCTTGGTGGGCGTGGCAGGGGAAGGATACTGTAAAATCTTCATTCCCACCCCACTCCAGGGGTAGGTTACTGCAAAATCCCCATTTCCTCCTGATCAGCTAGGACTTGGGAGGCAGAGAATAGATGGGGGCAGGGTCAGTCAGAGGTAGTATTTACCAGTTCTCCGAACTATTCAAAATTTCCACTACCGGTTCTCCAGAACTGGTCAGAATCTGCTGAAACCCACCTCTGAACTGCAGGGATTAGTTAACTACCATGACAAAAAAGATCGTAAAATCAAACATGGCTTACTTAACAACCAGCTTGTTAAGCAATGGAAATTCTGGTTTCAAGTTGAGGATTACTTGTATACTTAAGAGTAATTTGCCAAGCAAAAAGTTTTGGGAAGAATGCAGAGGTATTCCTGCCAGGTCTTTCTTACATTCTATCAGTATTAAACATATCACTAGGAACATAGAAATTCAAGTGGTTACTTATTATACTTTAAAACTATTTAGCAACTGTGATGTTTAGGAGGGAATAGAAATAGATTAAGAAAGTATAAGAAAATAGCTATGTACAGATATAAAAGCAGAATAACAACATAAAAACATAAGGAGGAGTGCATTTAATGTATATAATTGCCAAAGGTCTGGAGAAGAGAAATAAGGACGTCTAGAAACCAAGAGACCAAAATACAGGTACCAAGTAAGCCTAGTGGATATTTCATACCTGGGATCACTAGAGAAAAAGGGCTCAGGTGGTAATCTTACAGTCTAAGTAAGTAAACATGAAAGGTGATCCAGGGGTTAAACTGACCCCACACTACTTAAGACATTAAAAATAAAAAAGGAATAAAAAAAGGAATGGCAACAATGCAGATGGTAAAATATTGACATATTATGGCAATGCTTATTAGAACTATATGATATTCCAGTTGCCTTATTTTGAATCTGAACTTTCTCAACCATTTTGAAGTCTTCTATATAAATTGGAGTAATCCAAATGGGATCTGAAAACCTACATATCTGTTCTGTGTTGAAGCACTTTCCAAATTAGAGTTCAGTAAGAAGTTCAGAAAGCCAGGACATTAAGCACTCTAAACTTTTATCTGAATAGTTGCAGGAAAGAAGCTTAAAGGACGATTAAATTATTTCTTATCTGTGGGAACATTACAGATATATTTGATAGTAATATGTAACTACTTATGGCTTTAACTCAAATCCATGAAAACCTTTATCTCACGTAACCTATGTTGGTGCTATGGAATGTTTAGTTGCATTTCTATAAAATGTACTTTACTTTTATCTTATGGAATTCATAATATAAAATCCTACCTTAGATTCTAAAGAAAATGTTATTATTCTCTAGCCATATACTGCATCATTCTTTAAATATATTATAAGCTGATGTTAAAGACAAGAAAAGCAAAAAACATAGTACACCAAATGTATTTAAAATCAGTTTTAAAAAAACCTAGGTGTTAAACCTCCTAAATTTCCATTTATATTTAGGACTCGGCATACAAGAACATTTGTAAAATTAGAGCTAGAATTTTACATCAAAATATTCATATTATTACCGTTTGCCTGCAGATAGGGCAGTGTATCGCTCCTAGCCATGATCCACACCTCCAATATGCAATAATGCAGGAACCTAAAGAAAATAATGTATTAATTTCTTAAACTCTAAATATAGATAGTCCTCAACTTACAACCATTTGTTTAGTGATCATTCAAGGTTTCAATAGCACTGAAAATAATGACTTATGACCATTTTCCACACTTACAACTGTTGTAGTATTCCTGTGGTGATGGGAAACCAGATTCATTTAACAACCATGTTACTAATTTAACATCTGTTACATTCGCTTAACAACAGTGACAAGAAACATCATACAATGAGGCAAATTGTTTTGCTTAGCAACAGAAATCCTGGGCTCAATTATGGTTGTAAGTAGAGGACTATCTGTATCTTAATGTGAGTCAGTATCTCACTTAAAAACAAACAGTGGTTCACTGAAGCTGATAAAATTATTAAAAATTATTTGCCAGTTTAAACACTGAATCTCAGAAGAGAGGAAAGGACTGCTTACATACATCATTGAGAAATGCATTATCTGAATTATTTGCCCAAATACTATCAGTTCATGACAGCTGTATTATATGAGTTGTTGCAAATCTAGTCCAAATTACAAATGGACAAGAAATTGCTATGTAATAGCGATTCATTTTATACATTTTAAAAGTCATGACTGATTGTCTGATACACACACACACGTAATAACGAGAGAAGATCAGCTGAAATAATTAAAATAGAATTTCTTCACTTCTTTAAGGCCAAGCCATTTCCAAAAACGACATTATTTTGCATGTTTCCTAAGCAACTCTTACTATTTCAAGGAATATAAGAAACTATTCAGATTTTATTTTACTTTTTGCATACCACAGAAAAGATGCCCACAATTTGTTTCAATGGGAAATGTAGCCTGTTGCAAACACACCGGGCAGGACAAATCAGTATAGAAATGTTGCCTGTCACCAACACTATTTTCCTGGGGGGGGGGGGGGAGAGAAGAGAAATATAATTAATTCAAGCCAAACAAATGATTTTGTTTCAAGCTGCAAAATAGTTAGATTGGCATATTTACAAGAAAAAAATCTCAGACTTTGTTAAGTGATAAAGGAAGGAAGCAATAAGATCATACCATAGAACAACACAGATACATGACAGCTCATTCCCAACAAATACATGGATAAAATGAAATCTCATTTTGAAACTTCTTAGGACCTTTCTCTTTTGGGTTGCCCTTTGATGATAATGATTAAAAGGGCGATAACAATGTTTATTTATAATTCTTATCTGTTTCAACTTAGAGTAGCTGCAGCATAGTATAACATAAAAGATCCAAGCTTTCAAATTATGCTTAAAGTTTTAGGACCTTATGGAGTCTCTAAAGTTTTGCTTCTTTAATAAACATTTTAAATATATATTCCTGCAAATCCACATCAACACCTAATTTTGAAATGACATAATAAAGTTTATTTTTAGCACAAAGAACTAGGGTATCTAAACCCGATCAAGCTCGAACGTTTTTACATTTGGTGATTACTTGAGAAATTTTCAGCGATATAATTGATTTATATAAAAAATAATATTTAATAAACATTTTAAATACGTATTCCTGCAAATCCACATCAATACCTAATTTTGAAATGATATAATCAATCACAAAGAACTAGGGTATCCAAACCCTCTCAAACTCAAACATTTCTACATTTGGTGATTATCTGAGAAATTTTCTGGGATATAAATGATTTATATCAAAAAGAATTGTGCGTAATTCTAAATATACCTGTTCCGATTGTATTTGTTGTCTAACTGCCCTCACTAGCTCTTGGTTTTCTGGATGAATATCTGATTGCCCATCTCTGTTAAGAGAAGAAATACTATTAATAAAACATTTCAAAAATGGAATCAGACAGAATAACATGAATTCATCATGTTTAGAATTCTAAGGGTCTCTAATCTTTGCCTGCTGTTATTTTAAGAGCTGCTACATTACTTGAACTATAGAATGAAATCTCCAAAGATAATATTAATCAAGGTGTAAAATAAATATACTAAAACATAAAAAATTTAATAACCTATTGTACTTAAGATAAAAGTGGCAATACATTATTTTTCCTTTGCATAATGAAATCCTTGGCAGAACATGCTTTTCATTGTATTTCATTTTTTCCCCATTTTTAAAATTAGTTTATAATATAAAACACAAAAATACAAAAGCATATAGTAGGAAAAATAAGGGAGGGAAAGGGGAAAGGAGAAGTGTATAAAAGAAGGCAGAAAAGAAAAAAGGTGTTGATTTCTGCTTTCCATTGTATTTCATTGTTGATCATATAAATATTTGGAGGTAAACATGCAGATGCAACTTTAAAATTCACAACATCCACAATAAAACAAGTAAACAAATCCCACACGCGAGAGGAGCTGTCATAATTCTATTCAATATTCTTAATTGGTTACTTACTTACTATGCTGAATTAGTCAGCATAGTAACTATGTGATTCAAATCTGAGTTCTGTTTAAGCTTTATATTATAGTAATACTTTCTCTACTTTCTTTCAAATTTATTTTAATTACATTGCATATGACTGGTATCTGCATGTGGAGCAGGGAGGTTAATCAACATTTATTTTAATTATCCTCTATGATAAGTAAGGTGAAAAGAAAGCAGTCTAACACCAATGAGAATTACAGTGTCAGGGTTCCAAGTAACACCCCCAATGAAAGAAGACTCCAAGGTTAGAAGTTCCTCAAAGTTCCATTTTATTAGAGATGTCATATTGGCACATCTGGGAAAACCCGAATTTGAAAGCTCCCAAGTTTTCCCTACTCAAAAGAAAGTGCAAGTCCCTGCCCCAGAACCTACATGTCCATCATATGATCCAATCAATGCACCGTCCCAACGGGAGATGCCTCCCAGTCGCACCACTCCAGGTGCAGGGCAGAATGTCCTTGACTCTCAAAGAAAAGAATGTTATTATGGCTAGATATCTCTCCAACTCCATACAATCTCCCCTCCCAGTTTCCCACAGCACTAAATATGGCAGCCCTGAAGATTCAAAGTAAAAGATGGCTTCCAGGACTGACATACAGCTTGTTTGAACCAAATCTCCCCAACTTCCAAGCATGTTGATTAGCAGCTCTCTTCTGGACGTTGCTCTCAGAATGTGTAACCAAGTAACTAAACTACTTCCAAATAACTTAATTTACAAGAAATGATTAAAATTGACATACTTCAACAATCTAAACCTATTGCTATCAACATTTTACTTCTCCTTACCTTAATAGCATGTATGTCAGTGCTACAAGGAATGTGATGCTAAGCACTACCGCCAGCAGAACCTGGTCACTTATTCCTTCTATCATCGAATCGTTATCTAGTACCAGTCTTTGAACTTCAGTTTCCTGGCTGGCCATTCCAGAGCTAAAACTTAGGAAACATATAAATATGCATTTATTCATTGGCACAATTATTCTTGTCTACAAACTAATAAACAAAAACAAATCAACTTTCACATTTTTAGCTTGTTGCTTGACTTTCAAATGGCTAAGATTAATTCCAGGAACTCCCTATCACAGGGTAATCAATACTGGGTGATATTTTGATTTCCTGGGCTAAGTGCAGTGGGAAGTAGGAAAAAAATGTCCTTGAATGAAAATGGTTGCAGAAGATAGAAAGGGAAAGTCACTGATGCATAATAAGGCAACTGTATATTAACGTGTACTAAAGACAGATTCTATTCCCAAGATTTGTATTTTAAAACTAGGAATATTGAGGTATAGCAATAACCTGAGAATTCTTTCAAAGAACATTCTGGGTTTCAGTTTGATCAGGACGTGCACGTGGCATTAATGATAGCACTATTATCATGACATTATGAAATATAATGTCCTTGACTTGCTAGCGGATTATTGATTTTATATTTTTCAGGATGTTAGGTGGGTTATTGATTTTTTTTCTTATAAATTGTGAATTTATTATTGTATTGGTGATATTTTTATTTCTATAGGTGTTTAGATTCCAATAATTAAAAGCACTTCCAGAAAATAATAATTAAAAAACTGAATTACCTAAAACTAGGCAGTGAGGAAAGATGCAGTATACCATATATACTCGCGTATAAGCCGAGTTCTTCAGCCCGTTTTTCAGGCTGAAAAACGCCCCCTAGGCTTATACGCGGGTCACGAAAAAAATGACTTTTTCCCTGCAAGCTAGGAAACAGCGAGAGAACGGGGTTTGCTTACCCCGCCCACTCCCAATCTATTGGGACTGCCTCCTGAGTTCCAGCTGATGGCTAGAGGAAAAAAAAACTTTAAATTCTTGCCCAGGGCTTCAAAGGCCCCCCCTACAGCTGATCAGGGTTAAAAGAAAACAAATGAGAAGATCGGTGCCGGCTGCAAAAAGGTGCCTGCTGCAAAGAGCACATTTTTTTCTCTCCTTATGCTGAAACCAAAAGCGAAACTAAAACAGCTTGTTGGCTTTGCTGTTTGCAAATTTCTTTTCTTTTTCCTCATCAAAAAAGGTTGGTGCAAACAATGGGAAATTTATGGCAAATGTCAAAAGAGGAGAGTTCAAGATTTTAAGACACAAAAGAAAAAAAAGCTCTATTTAAATAGGGAATTGTAATAATTGAGATATTATTAATTGTATATTGTGTTGAAAGCAGAAATAGTTAAGTTGTGGTTTGGAAGAATATTGGGGAAATTATTTGGTTTATTATTATTGGTAAATATAATTAATTGATTTGTAAGAAATTGGATTGCATGGAAATAATTGGAATATTCATGTTCATATTGATTAATATACAAAAAAGATAGTTATATAACTAATTGATTTATATTAAAATGTTGAATTTGTATTAAACAACTGTAATATTACATAATTAAGCAATGTGAGGATTGATATAAAAATAGATGACAATGGGAAGGGGTATAATATAGAAGAGAAGTGAAAAATTGAATTTGATTAAGATTAGAGATGAGGATGAAGGGTAATATTGGTTTTTTTAAAAATAGATGAGGAATAAATATGGCAAAACGGAAATATAGAAATTGTAAATTTAATTGAAATGACTAAACACTGTTTAAATTTGTGAACCGGCCAAATATTCTGTTCAAAGAAAATACATTGTATGTTTGTATGCGTGTTTCTAATTATTGCTATTTATTCATATTTGTTCTCTTTTATTCTTTAAAGTTTAACAATTCATTCTTTATCTTAATATCTTTATATGTGTTTGGGGTTGGTTTTCTTCCCTTTCATCTTTTTTATTGTACAGCAATCTTTCTCCTCAAACCTACCACCTCTTTTCTTTCCTTCTTACTTTCTCTTCCCCCCCTTCTTCTCCTCCCTACTTCCTCTTCCTTTCTTCTTCTCCTCCTCTCTTCCTCCCTCTCCTTTCATGCACATGGACTCCTTTTATGCACATGGACTTCTCAGAGGGCTGAAAAAGTTATTTTTGACTGGTCCTCGCACTTGTGACCAGTCCTTGAACTTACGACTGTCCTCACATTTTACGTTTTGGCCCTATCTTGTCACCATGGTGAAGAGAAGCAGTTGTGAAATGAGTGACACCGTTTTTAAGAATGCTACAATGGGCATAAATGATGACCAGTCATAAGTGCGAAGACCGGTCAAAAGTGCGAGGACCTGTCAGAAATCACTTTTTTCAGCCCTTTGAGTAGTCCTTTTGTGCACATGGATTACTCAGAGGGCTGAAAAAGTTATTTTTGACTGGTCCTCACACTTGTGACCAGTCCTCGCACTTCTGACTGGTCCTCTCACTTATGACTATCCTCACATTTATGCCCGTGCAGCATTCTTAAAACCATGTCACTCATTTCACAACTGCTTCTCTTCACCATGGTGACAAGATAGGGCAAAAACGTAAAATGTGAGGACAGTCGTAAGTTTGAGGACTGGTCACAAGTGCGAGGACCAGTCAAAAATTACTTTTTCAGCCCTTTGAGTAGTCCATGTGCACAAAAGGACTACCCAGAGGGCTGAAAAAAGTGATTTCTGACAGGTCCTCGCACTTTTGACCAGTCTTTTTTTATTTTGAAATTTACCAGTAGCCGCTGCATTTTCCACCCCCGGCTTATACGCGAGTCAACAAGTTTTCCCAGTTTTGGGGGGTAAAATTGGGGGGGTCAGCTTATATGCGGGTCGGCTTATACACGAGTATATACGGTACTTAAAAAGGGATAAAAAGCAACTCTTCCTTGGAAACTGATACAAGCTGTCCTTAGCTATTCTTAGAGATTTTTCAATACCAGAATCTGACCCTAGAATATGAAAATAAAAATTGATGGGAGCATGAACAGAACACCTCTTCTCTACCACTAAGCAATAACAGATTCCTGTCTGCCTAGGGCTAGAATTTAATATACTGTTAATTACATGAAAACACCACCCCTACTTTGACTCTCTGTATCAGATTTTAGCTAAACAGTCAAATGACTCACATAGTTCAAAAACAGTCACCAAAATGTTGATGTTCATTTTGATGTATTTTTTTCAATAAAAGTACAGTAGAATGATGCAATAAAAAGCTACCTCTTTAAAACAAAGAACAGCAGAAGAATCTACTACTATGATTGCTCTCTATTTCTGCAATCTTCCACCATGCTTCAATCTCTCTTCCTCTAATCTCTAGAATATGTGCAACTGTAAAACTATCTGGTAGCACCGAGACCTTAAGGTTAAAGAAAAGACAAAATAGCATTTAGAATAAAAAGCCAATTCATGGAGAGATTAATGTGTAACTTCTCCGAAAGCCTCTGTGCAAATGCCAAAAAGGGAAATCCTTGTTTTAATACAATGATATTTTTAGATCAATGCCCACTCTTTTACCTCAGCTGGAAATGAGAAGACTCATCACTGTGTCATCTTCAGAATCAAAGGAAATGTTTCAATTGCTGGAGTTTGGAACTTCTGAGTTCTGCCTTGGAAAAAGAGATATTTTTTAATTTCTTATTTTAGCATAGCATTTGTCCTACATTATTTCATGTCCAGAAACAGAGGGATAAAGAAATATATCCTCACATAGAATAAAACATGAGGGTGTAAAAATATAATGAGAGGAAACTGTAAATCACATCTATTCACAAATGCAGTAAGACAGGAATGAAATACAGGTAGTCCTCGACTTACGACTGCAATTGAACCCAAAATTTGTGTTGTTAAGTGAGACATTTGTTAAGTGAGTTGGGACCCATTTTATGACCTCTCTTGCCACTTGTTAAGTGAATCCCCGCAGCTGATAAAGCCAAAAATCCGGTTGTTAAGTGAATCTGGCTTCCCCATTGACTTTGCTTGTCAGAAGATCACAAAAGGTAATCACATGACCTTAGGACACAGCAAAGGTCATAAATATGAACCAGCATCTGAATTTTGCCAAGCATCTGAATTTTGATCACATGATCATGGGGATGTTGGAAAGGTTGTAATTGTGAAAAACAGTCATAAGTCACTTTTTTCAATGCCGTTGTAACTTTGAATGGTCACTAAATGAATTGTTGTAAGTACACTAGTTGCAAAAAATAAAAATCTGCCTTTATGATACTTTATGATACTGGAACAATGAATGGACAATGGTGAGTTTGATTAGCCAACAATTTCCTATAACCTAAATCAGGGGTGTCAAACTCGATTTCATTGAGGATCGCATCAGGGTGGTGTTTGACCTTGGGGGGATGGGGTGGACGTGGCCAGCTTGACATCACTTGTGTCGGCCGCGTCTGTGGTGGTTCAAGTGCTCTGCCAGCGAAAACAGTCCCCCGGGCTTCATTTTTGGCCACGATGGCCTCCTGCTGCCCTCTGCCAGAAAAAATGGGGCTCAGATGGGGGGCATGAGGTCCTCCCAAACTCCATTTTCACTGGCAGAGGTACCGGTGCCTTTGGTGCAGAGGTGCCAGAAGAACCGGGCTGGTCCTTTGCTATTTCCAGGGTGCCCCTGGGCCAGATCTAAGCACCCTGCAGGCTGAATCCGGCCCATGGGCCTTGAGTGTGACATCCCTGACCTAAGTCAACAAATTTAGGACCCCCATATTTTAAACTGTATATATAATATGAGACATCGAGTGTTTTACTCCATACTTCATGGCTTACAGTGGAACTATTCTATAGGTAGAATAGAAACTATTTTATAGATCCTTTGAAAGAGGATCACAAGTCTGTCACACATAAATATAACCATAATGTTAGTGTTCTTACTAAGAAAATTATTTGGGTATCTCCATATAGTTATCAACTGAATTCAAATCAAGGTCTTAACAGAAGTAAGGCTGAGAGCTAAATAAAATTAAGTAGAGGACCACAGAAGCATCACTCCCATCTCATTCCCACTAGAAGTCATAATGATCTTGCTCCGTTGTTCTCATACCTGGACTTGAAATCTGAAAGGGCCCAGATAATTTACCTATAACACGACCCTCTGAAGCTTAACATCCTTTTCTAAAAAGTTGGAGATAGAATGAAAATTGTCCAACACACTTGAAACATTGATGGCTTCTTGAGAAAGGAGACTACCACATCTCTCAAGGATAAATGCACCACTGCCTGAACTCAACTATACATCATTATCCAGGAAGATTAACTAATCAGGAGGTATATGCAGCTAATATACAGGGGATGAGCTAACAGCACTGAGAACCTTGTCCACTTCCCCAGAACTAAACAAAATCACACTTATTCCAGATAACAGAGCCAGAGTGTCCTTCTATCAACTTTGCAGGATCTCCTGGTGCATATCTGGCTCTATTCTTCCAATGAGGGACCAAGTCATTTTGAACAGAGTCACCAGCCAACAATCTGAAATGCTATATGGGTAGAAAAATAACTATGTTTTGTTGCTATTTATTACCATAAGGTTGCCCTTATGAGTAAGATTTTAATAAAGGATTATTTTCCTGTAAAGAAACTTAAAACCTCCCTAGAATAATTTAAGTACAATATTCTATAATCTATTTTATTCTTCAGTGCTTGACACTTTAAAAATTTACTACCGTTCAAACTATAAATAAGCCAGTTTGAAAGGGAAAATGTCATGGAGAATGGTGAGTGTTATTGCAGCAATGCCAACATTCCAAAGAATTCTGTGATATCTTAAGGGAAATTAATTACGAAATAAGTTTCCTTGAGTGAAGTTTACTTTGATACATGAAACTGTCCATAAAATGTAATTGCAATTTTTGTAGTTGAGGATAACCCAAACCTAAGAACACCTACAAACCAGGAGCCATCCTACTATTCCAGATCTATTCACAGGTACTATTTATTCCAGCTAACTGAAGAGCTTCCATTATAGTGTCTACAAACTTTTCTCACTCTAACATACATCACTTTGACTTCAAAAAGGGAACAACACTTGGCTAGCTTGATGTTGTGAATCGGCTAACACAATAAGCTCCACTTTCACTTCTGGGGGGGGATGCAAAAAAAACCCCAATTAGTTTTCTTTCTTCATTGACTATCATTATCAACTTTGCAGGATCTTTCTTCACTGACTGCAACTTGATTTTTTTTTTTCACTGCAATTTCTTTCACTAAGCTGGCCTGTTGGCTAGGTGAAACAGCTACAATCTATTACATCATTAATGCTTTAGAAATTAGCAGAATGTTTCTCAATCTTATAGCAACTTTAAGATGTCTGGAATTCAACTGCCAGAATTCCCCAGCCAGCAATGCTGGCTGAAGAATTCTGGCAGTTGAAGACGAAAACACTAGATTAGCATAAGAAAACGTAGAAAAATACATTTATATATATTAATGAAAGTCAACCATCCTGAGATACAGCAGGGCGGCACATCTTAGTTATCATTACACATGCTTGCATGCGGAAGTCCCCAGGGCTCAAACTCTGGCATTTCCAGATAAACTTTGAAGCAGCCACGGAGTTACACTAAAGAATATATCATGACTGTGTTCACCTGATATACTTATTTCTGATTAAGTTAATCACAGAGTATGGAGTTAACCCACTTTTCTGGTTTCGTCTATTACTACTTGTAACTGTGCAGCCTGGTTTTGTAGAAACCTAACCAACATGCACAGATCCTCTTCTCCTTGCAATTCGGAGTTCTCCCCAAAACTTAACCGAGGAACATTTCCCATCCTCAGCCATTGTCTATGGAGATTTTCAAGTCATCCATGCATGGTCATGGTTGTCCCAAAGGTGCTTTTTCCAAGAGGCAACTGGACTTCTTTGGTTTTTCTTTGAAGACATTTCTCTTCTCATCCAATAAGTTTCCTTCAGCTTCTTTAAAGAAGCTTCAAAGAAAAACCAGAAAGTCCAGTTGCCTCTTGAAAAAAAGCACTTTTGGGACATCCTCAGCCATTGTTACAACCCTCCAGAGTGTCCAGACAGTTTAGATTCTACCATTGAAGTTTAGAAACAGCCTTTCCATCCTGCAAAGCGCGGCCGATATCAGGACCGCTGTTCTTCCTGGGCTTGAAGTTATTACGAAATAACTCTTTGCAAAAAAAAAGGGGGGGGGGCGGAAAGGGACTCCTAAGGCGGTCCCCTTTCCTCCCCCGCCGATACCACGGGCTCCCCCCTCCCTTAAGAAAAGACCATCTTCTCAGCTCGGTCATTTCTGCAAGCGGGCGGGACTTCGCAGGCGGTTCTGCAGGAGGAGAACGGAGGGGAAACCCGCCTTGGCCAAAGCGGGCAGCAAAAGCCGAATTTCAAGACGCTGCGGGCCGGGGAAACCGCGGCGAGGGCGGCTGCCCGCGGAGTCAGCCCGCGGTATCGGACAGCCCGGGCCCCGCGTGCCTCAGTACCTCCAGTCCCCGACGGGCGCCCGCCAGGCCTGTCAGCCCCCAGCAGAGACAGCGACGCGCTCCAGCCAACCCCGGGCTTTGCTCCGCCCCCTTCGCCCTCGGCGTGACTGAGCCGAGCCAGCGCTTTTTTTTCCTCCTCTTTTTTTTTAAGACGCGCGCATGCGCGGTGAGGGCCGGGGCCGACGGAGCGGGCGGATCCCGACGGGACCCGGTGACGTGTCTTGCGTTACAGCTGCCCGGCCCGGCGCGGCTCTTTGCCGGCCTGGGTTTGGCGTGTCGGGCAAGAGAAGAAAGGGCGACGGCGAGAAAGGCGGAGGTGTCACCGGAAGACGCTTGTTAGACACCTCGGCTGCTTTGGAGGAAGGGGGAAGCCCGTCCGCCCGCCCGCCCTGAGCCATGTTCAACGTCGAGAGTCTGGAGCGGGCCGAGCTCGGGGAGAGCTTGCTCACTTGGGTGAGTGACGGGAGGCCCCGGGCTGAGCAACGCCTATGCTGTCGCCGGCAGCCTCCGCCGCCGCGGCTCGGCCTTGCGTGCCTTTTTTTCCCCCTTGTCACCCGCCGCCAGCCGGTCTCCGAAGTAGCGGGGCGTTACTTAGTCTTCCGAAGTTGTGCTTTTTAAATTTTGGGGTGGAGGTGGCGGGGGGGGGGGGGGGGGGGGGGGTGGCTGAACGTGAGAAGCGGGAATGTTAGGTTGGGGTAGGTGGGCTGCAGATGGCTCTGAGTGTAGGTCTTACCAAGGGCCGGTGGGGGCTGCAATTACGGGCGAGAAAGGCTCCGCGCAGCTTTCTTTTTGTTCTTGGCGGAGGCAGGGATGCTCCCCCTTTTTTTTTCTTTTAAACCGGGGCTGAGTTAAAATAGCTGTCCTTTCAATCCCTTCAAAAGCATTTTCCTTCCCCCCCCCCCCCCCCCCGTCCACCTTCCTTGAAATGCATTTCACGTCTTTCAAGTGCTGTAGGGACTTTCTCCCTCCGTTGTTGGTTAAAAAGTTGACTGTTTGGGCTGGTTCGTGGCTGTGCAATCCTGGAAAGAAAGGGCAGAGACGGCGATAGCACTTAGATTTATATGCCGCTTGACAGCCCTCTCTAAGGGGTTTGCAGTGTCAGCCTATTGCCACCCGCCAACAATCTGGGTCCTCGTTTTATTTTATAAATAGTGTTTATGATTTGTTATGAATGTATTTTATGATGGCTGTGATCATGATTTATCACTTACTGCTTGTATGTACACTGAGAGCTTTTTATGCACTGGAGACAAATTCCTTGTGTGTCCAATCACACTTGGCCAATAAATAATTCCATTATATTCCATTCTATTATATAAGAATGGAAGGCTGAGTTAAGCTTGAGATACTTATTATTTAAGACTCGTTTCTCTTTGGGTACAGGGTGGTTAATATTTTTATGCCTCCGGAGATTATTTAGAGTCTTTGCAATAGCGGCAAATATCTGTATCTGAAATATTATTTAGAATCTGTCCAGCCAAGAATATTAAAATGTTATCTAGTTTGGTATATTCATACTTAGTTTGAGGTCTCTGTACTCTGTTACCACATCCTGTTGTGATTGCATTCTGAATTGGTCTCCTGGATTCCTTTCATCTAGGGCATGCATAAGTATTTCTAGTGGGAGAGAGGAGTTATTTCTACAGGACTGCTTGCTTGTTGATGTACAAAGATGCAGTTTTATATTGAAGATGTGTTGGGTGTTTCTATGTTGTAAGGTACCATGGAGAGAGAAGATGAGTCCCAACATGCATAGTATTTCAGGGTTGTATCCAAACCAGTCTGTGCGCATTCAGTTAGGTAGGTGTGTGGGCATTTAAAATGTTTACATTCTTGCCATGCATAAATCCATATTAAAAACACAGTTATTCATGATTGTCCTAATCCTCCCAAAAATAGTGTTAGGGCTCTTTCATAAAGAAAATATTCTATTACAAGTGAGATTGCATAAGTTACTGCCATTTGCAAATCTATCTTAAAAGGTTAAATCATGACAACTGGACGAAAGTTTATTAAAAACTGAGATGTTTCATTACTCATCTAAGTAACTTCTTCAGTCAAAATTTGGGTAGGCAGGGAGTTAGTTGTTGCAAAGAACCAACTCTGGCCATACAAACTGCAGGAAGTTTCTCCGCAAAATGAAAAACTTTACTAAACTTAGGTCCAGTTGCTGTGATTTAACCTTTTAAGATACTTTTGGCCTGGATGATTGAGTCTTCATTTATAAGCCATTTGCAGACTTAAGCATGATCTGCTCTTGATTAAATTTATGAAGAAAATATATTTTTAGAAATAGACTATCTTCTGATTTCATCTAGACTTTAAATAAAAATTTAAAGAGAGGGCAGGTGAGGAGGAATGAGAGTAATATACTGTGATGTTGCAAGCCCCATTTCTTTTGTACGTGTACATATATGAAAGAGGAGAGCTTGCATTCCAACCACATGATGCTGCATTCATTATGTTGACAAAAGCATCAAATGCTTCTGGAAGTAGACAATTCACTATTGAAGTATCATTGATTTAAAATATTCCTAGAAATGTCTTTTCCTGGATTCTATCATTAATTACTCCATGGTTCTCTATTTCATGTGGCATGAAACATTACTAATTATTTTATAATTAATTATAAAACTAATTATTTTATAATTAATTATATGAAGTTATAGACATTGGGGCAGCATTTCTCAATGTGCAGTCTGACAATCCCTGGGATCCTCGAGACCATCTTAAGGATCTGCAAGATCAACAACTATGTTGAAAAATGATGTAGTAAAAATCCCATCAAACAATTGTGAAAAGCAGTAGCAAATGTCTCAATGTTAATTTTTAATACGGTAAATATAGATAAACGTCATAGCCCATACAAACAAAGGTTTTTTAGAATCCACCACAATTCTTAAAAGTGGAGAGGGGTTTATAAAACATTGATTTAGGATATAGTTTGGAGTATAATGTACTAAATTATTTTACAATTCCTACAATGACTTTTGTTAGATTTTATTGGAAATAAATTAGTAATAATTTTATTGGTAAATAAAGGAGTCTGAAAACTGCTTTCTTGTGCTTGTGCTTGCTTGTGCTTGTGCTGCTGCCAGGTGTAGTCTCCGGGATTAATCTTCAAGGGCAGCTCCATGTAGAGTGCATTGCAGTAATCTAATTAAGAGATGATCAAGGCATGTGTCACTGTCGGAAAGGCCTCATGATTGAAGCAAGGGTGCAACTGGTGCACAAAATGAACCAGTGCAAAGGCCCTCCTGATCACTGCTGCCACCAACTGTAAGACACAGCTGTGATGCCAGAAGGATCCCCAAATTGCACACCAGTCTTAACATCCACAATCTAGGGGATCCAAACAGCCACAGCCAATCAATTTTGTAGGGCTGAGCCAAAATTTGTCCTGTCTTGTCTAGACCTGAACAGCTTCCAGGCTCTGGGTCAATATACTGACAGCTTCAACTGCGCTGCTCAGGATAAAGATGTAATGTTGGGTTCCATCAGCATAGGAATGATCACCTTGAACTAGCAGATGAACTCACCCAATGGTTTCATGTAGATGTTGAACAGGAGAGAGTAGAGGGTCGAGTCCTGACATACCCTACAAATGTGGGTTCACAGACATGATCTCTCCCCCCACTGCAATCACCAACTGGAAACGACTGCTAAGGAAGGAGGTGAATCCCTGAAGCATTGAATCTCCTATTGCTAACTCCCACAGCTGGACTAGAACGAGTCAACAATATTCAGTACTGAAAACTGAAAGATCAAGGAACATTATGTAGATGGAAGCTCCATCCCCATCCTGGTATTTTGAGGCCTACTCTGAAAGTCAGCCTTTGTAGGAAAAATATCAGCTGTCTTATGGGACACTATTTTTTTTCCTTTCTTAAAACCAAAAGCAGTGTAATTTTTGAGAAGAAAAAGTAAAGCTTTTAATCATTAATTAAACCTGCTTATAACTTAATTAAAATAAAATGTTACTATTTTGTTGATATGATGAAAATAGTACTAAACTTTTTTATACTACTTTATATAGCGAGAGCCAACTGTTATCAAATTTCTTATGGTTCCTCTGAAGAGCTTAATTCAGACACAAAACACTAGCGTTAAATATATTTCTCATGCTCCACAATAGTTTTAACCATTATTGTGAATGGACCCTTTGGTTATCCAGGTTTGGAAAAAAGTATGTAATGTAAATTCTGCACTGGAGCCAAGCCCTCAAATAAATCAGATTTTCAAGTATTTCCATATAATACCCTAGAAAGTTGTCATATGTAGAATCAATTAATTATTTTGACAGGTTTTGATATTGCTCATAGGCTTGCTAATCTGAAATAATGTATAATAGGTAACTATCACAAATTTTCAGGCAATATTGTTATAATGTATCATTATTTGACCCAGAATTGAAGTCTTACATGTTTGGGTACAGTAACAAATATAACTGTAGCACAATGTTTGGAAAATATTTTCAGATTTCTCTTGTTATGTGTATTAATTTTAACTGCAGAAATTGTATTGGGTTTAAAAACATATCCAAGATAGGATAGAAATTAAAATATTGAGGAATCTCATACTAATTTCTAAATGGTTAATGAATATAAAAAAAATAATTTATAGTAGCAGACAGTACATAATATACGGTAGAAAATAACACAGTGCAGAAATAATTTGCTGGTAGCAATTAAAATTCACAAAAAAGGTCTGATCAACGTATTTCCTAACTTGAGCTATCTTTGTCATAGTCTTTAATTCTCAAATACTGTTCAGGACTCAGTAGTTCAAAATATTTTTTTAATTATTTTACTACTGGTATCCAAAGAAGCAGATACACAGACTTAATATTATCTGCAACTTTTTGTGCATTCTTTTTCATACAGTAGTGAAATAATAGGTTTTGAAAGTTGACTTTTAGCATAGTAACAGTCTAAAAGAGCCATTTGTGCCTCGCAGTAACAAGAAACAGAAGCCCAATTCAGATGTAATAAAAAAATTCTAGTACATCATGGTTTATTGCAGGGGTTTTCAAACTGTTCTGTAGAACTCTAGTAACTTGGATTCTGTAGTATCCTAGCGAACATATCAGGGTTCTGGGAAAGACTAAAGGTAAAAAAAATACTCTGTTTACTGGAATGGATGCCGTTTTCTATCTCTTAGAGTTTTGCCTTTTTGTCAAGTGTTCTGAGAAATTTTTTAAAGGAACAAATTCCATAGTCTGAAAAAGTTTGAAAACTCCCGATTTATTGGATTGAGGATGGATCCTGTACACTCTCTTTTTTCTGTTTTAATTTGGAAATTCTATGTGTCATTGACCAAACTAGGAAATGCACTAAGTTTTGAACTTCTGAGTTTTTTAGTTCAGATTCCACAAAAAAATTGGATCTATTCTGCTGAGGAAGTAGAGAGACTACACAAGAGGTAGAATGAGGAGGAAAAAAACATTCTAGTCATTTCTGATCAGATAAAACATGTCTTATTGCATTACAAATATGATGTCTGAAAGGCTTTGCTGTACCTGTTCATGTTGGCACTATTGGTTTTGTGGAAAACGTAGGTATATAAATAATGGACAATATTACTTCCTTTGATTTTAAAGCAGCTCATAGCAATAAAATTATCAAAATATTGCTAAGTCCAAGTCGCATGCAGCAGCAAAAGAACCCCTATTCCATTTTGTAATAGTTTTGCTTGATTTTGATAGTTATAATAAAAAATAACTTCAGAATTTTTATTCAAAAGGATTATAATTAATTACAGGAGGATTATTCTGCAAAATTACCAAAAACTTTTTTAGATTAAGAGAGCTAAGTTTGAGTCATGGAACAGTAATTACATGATGCAGTTTTTCTGGCAGTGTTACAGAAGTGCTTTGTCATTTACTTTCTTCTAAGAGTTTTTTTTTTCTTCATTTGATTTACCAGTCCAACTTACAGTCATTGGGTTCAGAAGTAATTCTGCCATCCATTAATATGCAGGGCTGATCTTGTTTACAATTTGACATGTACCAAAGTCAGCTACGTGCTACAAAATATATTAAACCTATAGTTGAGATGTTCAGAAAACGTCTCATGTCCACCCAAGTGTCCTAACCTGTTTGTGAACATTGCAAAAACTGGTTAGAGTGGATTAAATGGGCAGTAGGACAACGGACTTGTTCAGTTACAACATTTCCAAATAAAACCATTTAGTATTTAAGTGAACATAAGCAGACTAAAAATGTTTCTCCTTTTTTCAGCATGTTAACTTCCTGTTTTTTTTAAAAAAGGATTTTGATTGAATATTTTTGGTCTCCGGAGGTGGAAAATCTGGAAACATTGCCTTTTAAGTAAATTTGCAAACATATCACTGTTTATACTTTTATATGCCATTATACAAAGTATTCCTGTTTCTATTAAAAGAAGTTATTTTCAGTGGTATGTGCTGAGAACAATTGTATATGTCAAGTATATTCAAATTTTCAGAAAGATCTCCTGTTTAATTAAGTACCACATGCCGGTTGTGTCAGCATTTCTTCACTTAAGAATTCCTTGAAACATACAATTAAACTAGGGCTGTTCAAATGTTTTCATGTGATTGTATATAGTATTAGCAATTCAGAATTGTTTGAGATATGGTTACTGTATTTTGATCCAAAGATGTTTAAATTTCATAATTCAACAAAAAATAACTACAGGTAGTCCTCAACTTACAACAGTTCATTTAGTAACTTTTTTAAGTTACAACGGCACTGAAAAAAGTGACTGTTTTTTACAATGTTGGAAGAAATATCCTTCTGGGTTCTGTTCCAAGTGGTGAAAAAGACACTGGAAACATGGAGACTGCTTGGAAAGATGGTTTAATGGTGGACAGGATCACATGGCTTGAGTTCCTAAACAGAAAAAAGGGCCGAGATACAGCGAATCCCCGGGTTTTATGCTTTCTCTGGCTTTGAACTTCCTAGGGCCCCAAAAGAGTATCCTGATTAGTTGTCAGACTCCCAGGGGGTGGGGGTCTTAGCTAGCCTTGCTGGCTGATGTAATCTTCCCATGTGGTGAGTTTCTGCTGCTATTGTGTTGTAGATGGGTCCTATTGTGTTGTGATGGTCCATTGACAAAGATTGAGTTTCTGCCTCTGGCCCATTAACAAAAGGGTGGGGGCAGGAAGATGGGAGCTGCTTTGTCTTTAAAAACATGCTTCTCCATTTCTCATACAGGGAAACATAATATTCTGCCTTTTTAATATTTCCCAAAATATTTCATTCTTCTGGGAAAGAGGTGGGTGCTAACTTTCTACAACAGTTACCACAGTTGCATCATCCACATGGTCACATGATCAAATTTTGGATGCTTGAGAACTAGTTCATATTTAGAATGGTTGTAGTGTCTCAGTTACATATGATCTTTTTGCCACCTTCTGACAAGCAAAGTCAATGGGGAAGCCAGGTTAACTTGGCAACTGTATTACTAACTTAACGATTGCAGTGATTCACTTTAACTATGGCACGAAAAGTTGTACAATGGGGCAAAATTCATTTAACAAATGTCTCGCTTAGCAACACAAATTTTAAGCTCAAGTGTGGTTGAAGGTCAAGGATTTATAATCCAGAAGGATATGTTTTAATGTTAATGGGAATTAAATTGGGAATTATATTGAATCATTTATTTTCTTAGGCTCTATATCAGGGGTGTCAACTTCGATTTCATTGAGGGCCTCATCAGGGTTGTGTTTGACCTTGGGGGCCTGGGGTGGGTGTGGCCAGCTTGATGTAACTTGTGTTGGGAGTGCCTGTTGGCCCAAGCACTCTGCCAGCAAAAACGGGTTCCTGAGCTCCGTTTTCGGCTGCGATGGCCTCCTGCAAGTCTCTGCCAGCGAAAATGGGTTCTTGAGCTGTTTTTGACTGTGACAGCCTTCTGCAACCCTCTGTCAGTGAAAACAGAGCTCTGGAGGACCACCGATGGCCATCCCAAGTTCCATTTTTGCTGGCAGAAGCACTGCGGACCTGTCCTTTGCTGTTTCCAGGGTGGCTCCGCGGGCCAGATCTAAGCACTTCACAGACCAGATCTGGCCCCAGGGCCTTGAGTTTTACACTCCTGCTTTATATAATCAGTGGATAGTATATTCCACTGATTAACCCATATATTAATCAGTGGAATAACTTGCATCCAGAAGTTTTGAATGCTCCAACACTGGAAGTTTTTAAGAAGATATTGGATAACCATTTGTCTGAAGTGGTGTAGGGTTTCCTGCCTAAGCAAGGGTTTGGTCTAGAAGACCTCCAAGGTCCCTTCCAACTCTGTTATTCTGTTATATAGATATTTTGAATATTTTTATTTAAAAAAATATGGAAGTCAATCAAATGGCTGTAATCAAGTTTTAGTTTTTCTGTTGGTTTGTGACATATACACACCTGCACATATAAAAAGGTTCTTAAATGTTTGTGAGCTCTTTAGAATTTTCAATATTTTTGCATAAATGTAATCTAACTATCTGTTTTCTACACAAGGAAGCCTGCCAACATTCTCGAAATATGCAGATTTTGCTACCCAACGGGGATACATATCAATTACCGGTACTTGAAAGCAAAGATTTATATACATTTGCTGGACATAAGTACATAGCTTTGATATTTTTTCTTAATGAATAAATGAACAAGTATAATATTTTTGACATTGTGCTCTCTTTATCTACTTTAAGAACTTGTGTAGAGAACAGATAGTGTTCTGGGTCATATTTATGTAGAAATATTGAACATTCAGAATGTTAACTTTTTAAAACACCACTGTACACCTTACCAAGTTTATACCCCCTACAGCTTATGTGTTGGAATTCCATTTAGTGGATGTATGTTGATTTCATCATAACACAAGATCACTATTTCCCCCAATTCTGCCTCAGACTTCTTTTCAACTTGATTATTTCTCTAGTCTCTTGAACTTTAGTCAACTAGATAGATACCGTGGTTGTAAGATAAGTCTAGCTGCAATATCTGACCATTTATTTGCTTGTTTATTAACTTTACCCCATCTTAATTTTTTACAACTGAATTCTCCATATATAATATTCACTCTTTCTATTTTCCCATAATAACAACCTTGTAAAATAGGTTGAGCCGAGAGAAGGTGACTGGCTCAAAATCATTAATAACATTGAAATTATTATTAAATTTATTTCTGTTTTATACTCAGCTTTATAATAGTCAAAAGTTATTGAAGAACAAATTAATGATGCTGCAGTGCCTCCATTTTTATGAGTTACTAGACAGATTCCTTAACATCTGCTTAATAAAAGGAAGTAGACCTCTTAAATATTCTAGTTGTTTCTTCTTCATTTGCAGTTTGGGATCAAGAATAGAACTAGAAACAAATTGAATGGCAAAAAAAGTTTATAATCTAGTAAAATGGAGAACTGGTTTGTTAGAAGGTGAGGCTTTCACAAAAGTTCATTTTTGGAGGGGAAGCTAAGTATGCTGCTATTGATTTTTAGCTTCTTTCACCCTCTTCCAGACTATTTTGTAAAATGCATTTTGTCTTTTTGGCATAGAATATAGGAAGAAGAGAATAGCCTGTCCTCTCTTGTTCCCCTCCCCCCCCTTTTTTAACGATAGGAGAGGCCAAACTCCATGTTGCTTCTAAAAAACCATTAAACTGCTACATACAGCTACTGCTTTATTGTTATGCAGATATTTGTGATTTTCTTTCTTTGGAGAGGAATCAATTAACACTTCAGTAATTTCTGAGCAGACACTACCCTGATGAAATCCTTATAGGAAAAAAATTGGCAAAAAGATGAAGAACATTTGGTTCAAATAGACAAAGGACATATTTAAAAAAAGTCTCCTTTGAACTGAGCTTCATTTCTTAGAGAAGATTTATAACTAATCATGATTTTTGTATATTTTTTTTCAGGTATTAGTGGTTTTTGAAGGTAGTGTATGAATAAATATTTTCAAATGTTGCTTTTACACATATTACTATACTATATTTAATCCATTGAAGCTAATTAAAGGGCAAAGAAAGAAGTGCTTTCTTATAGATGTGATGCTAAAATAGGGTCTTTCAAGTTTACAGAAATAAATTCACCCATTCATTAATTACAATGTCAATAATCATCAAGAGCTTGTACTTATTTCTTTGGTTTAACTTGTATATTTTTGACACTTCTTCCAACAGCTCTTTGTACAACTTTGTAGCTTTGTACAACTTCTGAAATCTCTTGATGTATTGGTATAATGCATTTGAGTTTGACTAAAAATAACTTTCTTTCTCTTCAGATCCAGACATTTAATGTTGAAGCACCATGCCAGACTGTAGAAGATTTAACAAATGGAGTTGTGATGGCTCAAGTACTTCAAAAGATGTAAGATGATTTTTTGGGTAAATAAATGGTTTATTCATATTCAGTTTTCTGCATCAGAAAAATAGTGTCAGTTTTAAGTATGGCAAGTCAGGTGGAGCAGAGTTTGTTATACATTATTATGTAGTATAATAGGTTAGCTCACTCATTGATGTTATTCCAACAACCGTGATTAAAATAAATCACGGTTTAGCATATGTGAACCCAGCCATATCAGAAGATACAACCTTAAGGTGACCAACATTAATAAACTTTGTTATATCAAATTCAAGAGTGCATGATTATATTCATTAATGGAATATAGTCGTGTTCTACCTCTGCTAGTAATATTGATTAGAGGTTCATGAGTTAAACGAAGTTTCACTTCCTATCTTACAATTGGGAAAATATGAGCACACTGAAATGTGTTTTTCCAAATATGCATTTAAATACATGTGTTTGTGTGGAAACTGAATGTAATAACTTAAAAAGAATGTCTAGGGGAATGACAATTCCAGTTTGTCCCATGCTTCTACAACTAACATTTCAACTTGTTAATCAAATAGTAGGATGAAACAGCTTTTGTAGGTGTAGAAAGGCATATCCCAAAAAAGTACTATATCAGCAATTCTTAAATTGTGTGCCAAGGCATAATGGTATAAATAGAATCCTTTGACCCATAAGAACCTAGGTACAGAAAAGATAGTTTGGACCAGAGGTGGTATTCAGCCAGTTCAGGCCAATTTGCCCGAACCATTAACGGAAATTGCAGGTGGGCCTGCCCACCCGCCCTGGCTCTATGCACACTTTGCGTGCCCCAGCAAAGCACATGCATGGAAGACCGGGCGCATGCATGGACGGGCGGTGTGTGCTCACATTTGTGAACCGGTAGGGAAAGTAAGTTAATACCACCCCTAGTTTGGACAGTTCTGTATGAATAGCTAAACTGGTTTTCCCACTTTTAACTCAGAGAAGTGACTTGTTCAAAAACAAGCTCTTGAGGTAGGGTGCATGAGTATTTCTATATGCTAAAAGTAGACCTCAGGTGTGAGTAAAGGATATTATTTTGTAAAAAGATGTGTCATGTTAGGATAAATTATATAACAAGGAAATGAAATATACTATTAAATTATATAATAAGGAACTTGTTATATTTTACTTTCATCCAATTAATAATACTCAGCAATGAAAGTTTATTGATAACAATTCAAAAATAGTTTGCTAAAGTTTGGTCAATTACTCTTCTTGAATAAATTACTGAAAAATTTAAATATTAAATTAACAGAAGGATGTATCACATTTTCTCATATCTGGAATTGTTATTTTATGTTTGCATGTGTATAAAATGCCAATTAAAAGTAATTGCTCTGGTTTTGGTGAACCATGATTTATGCTTTTGTAAAATATAAAATTTTGTAATAAATAATTTTCAAAGAGAATTACAGACAGTGCGTCTGATGATTTATTATATAAATTATACAGTGCATAATAAATAGATTTTGATTGGAAATTTATACTCTGATATTATCAATTAAATGTTGAGAATAACTTGAATAGCTAGCCATATAGGAATAGCATTATATGTAGGACTTAAATAACTATAAACCTGTGATTTATATAATTTGGTATAAAAAACAAAAATATACTTAATTTATCAAATGTTTTGGAATATAAAAAAGGTGGGATAATAATAAAATGTAAACATTTATATTTAATGTGAGTGTTTTGTACTTCATGTTGTATGAAAATATTTTTAAGTCATTGCTATTCAAATTTCTGGAAACCATTTCCAAATAATCTTGATTGCCATGGAATATAGCGTAAAAGCCATTTTTAAAATATCAGAATTATAGGATTTTTAGTTGATAAACTTGTAATTTTATGTAAGCAGACATGATATTATGTATGTTTGTGTGGAGAGAGAGAGAGAGAGAGAGAGATTGAAAGAAAATACTTTTAACAAAATATTCTTCTTTTATTTTTTCAGAGATCCAACATATTTTGATGAAAATTGGCTAAATAGAATAAAAAGAGAAGTAGGAGACAATTGGAGATTGAAGGTATTTTTATTGCTTAATTATTACATTGGTTTTTTTGGTCAACTTACCACAACTGTTTGTTTTGTTTTGTTTTGCATATAATTCTGCAAGATTCAAGTTAAGACTCTATTAAAAAACAGTGAAATGTCTATTCAATTTTAAGCATTATTAAATATTTAATAACTCTTATTGTCAATTATTTGAAGCTTCTAGTTTAAACCTTCTGTAAGAAATATATAATTTTCTTACAGAAATAATTTTTCCTTGTGGGACTTTAAGTTCATTCTGCTTTAGCTGGGTGGGACTATGGTATACTGATATCCAATTAAAATGAATAAGAAAAAATGAGCTATAAGACATCAATTGTACTAAAGCAAGGATCTAAAGAACTTCACATTGTTGGAGAGAGGCTTTCCCAGTCAGGAGGTGGGGTCAAACAGGGTAGCAGTCTGTAATTATTAAGTATACACAAGAGGGCAAGGTATAACCCCCACTTGATTGCCATTGAACCTTAACTAGTCTTTCCCAGGGACAAACTGCCAGTCTGAGAAAATTGCTTTGAAATAGGCTTCAGTAATAAAGTAGCTAGTTTATAGTCTACACATTTGGGTCTGGTTGTTCATGCCTGACAACATTGATAAACTCTCATTTAATTATGAAAAATCTGCATTTGCATACATAAGGTATTAGTAGTTTTATTTATTAATCTCTCCCTGGGCTTTTGTATGGAGAAGAAAACTGCATAAAAGAAGGAAGGGCGATAATCAATATGACCCGCTCCCCTCCATCAATAGTACTTATTGAGGCTTCTGATAACATAGTTGCCTCCATTATTTGAAAATTTCAAATGGAGCATATTTTAATATATTTTATTTATTTACATAATTTTTTTCCTGCCCTAATCTACAGTGTTATGGAATTGATTTTCAGAAGCATTTTGTTTCTTACATAAATTTATTCTATTATCAACTGACTTTTTCAAGCCTGGTGTCCTATGATAAAACAAAAATATTTACTTAGTTGGTTAACCATATTTGTCCATGAGAAAGCGGATACGGATACCTTATCAAATAGAGCTTGTTTTATTCTGTCAGAAGACCCAATTTGAATTTGAAATAAACTGCCTTAAGTATAGAAGAAACATTAATGATAGGATATTTGTTGTTGACCAAGGTCTCTAGTATAGGTTGAAATGTTAAATTATTCCTTTTTATGTTTGCAGTACAGTTTTGCAGAAGGCAAAAGCCAAAAATTGCTTCCCACTGAAGTCTTTTTCAGTCTTACCTGCAGATGTGGAGGTAAAATGGGAGCTTCTCTCAAGTCCCAGACTCCTCTTGACTAGTGAAAATCATGCAATGGGAAGGGAGTGCTGCACATTTGCATTCAGTACTCTGTCTTTATTGATTTTAAAGTCTGAAAAGCTTTTGCTGAATCTTTGCTTAATTGCTTCTTGGCAGATCTTTAGCCATAGCAGATCATTGTACACATAAATTACTTTTTTTGTTTAATCTGGTTTTGTGATGATTCATGATTTATTTAAAATTTTCCTGATGGTTCTTGTTTCCATGTAATAACATTTAAGTCCTTCTGAGACACAAAATCAAATTCTGGGGAAGTTAAGGTTCTCTTGTATCAGTAGGAAATGCTGAAACATTCGCTACCACATTTGACGATAAAAATGGAAAAAACTAACAGAAAGATTAAAGCCCATGGTCTTTCCAACATGTAAAATTATTAGCGCTGCTAATGCATTTAAGTCTTCAGAAACTATATTTAATTAAAAGTCATTGTGCACATGGCCCAAACATTAATAATTATATGGTTGAGACAAGCTGACACATTCTTCTTCAGCTTATTAAACACCGTTCAAAGTGTTATGAATCCAAATAATGATCTTCATGTGGCATTTTTTTATTAGATAGACATAGAATTATACAACAAATATTGCTGTTGGGTGACCCAAAGACATCTGAATTTAATTGAAGGCTACCTGAGAAGTGTTTATTCTTAGACTGTGTGTTGTTTTACTTCTTATTTATGCATTTCTCTGTTTATTTTCTACAAGGAAGAATTTGCTGATTTTTTTTTCCAGGGCGGGAAGCCCCAGAGTAGAAGAGCAAAACATAATTGTTTCATTACAAAGTTTGCTTGTTTGCTTACTTACTTATGGGATTTGCCTGTCACTTGAAACCAGGATTCTAGTGGCTTGTAGAACTTACATATAAAACACAAAATGTCAATCTAAAAGCTAACTAAATAGTAATGGAACGAAGTTTTGATTTAAAGGATTTTGAAGAATGCAGAACTGGCAAGAATAATTAACATTACAGATATATGAATTTTAGTGGATCTCATGACCTCCAGGGAGCAACAAAAATATTATTTAATTTGAATTCTTAATTTCATTGTTTTCAATCCAATATCAGGGTGGAATTGGACTTCTTTTATTATTATTTGGGACTCAAGACCACATCCTAAGTTGGCACCATATTTTTCTTTTGTTTAGGTTAAAAAGAACTTGCTTGAAATCTTTCATGTTTATGCAGAAAGTTTGCTTCCTTCAGTTGCTAGAGTGCTGTTACAATACTGAATTCCCTTTCATTGGTCTTGACACTTTGCCAAAAATGTCATACTTGGAATTACTTTTTATTTAAAAAATGAATTCATATGTCGGTTCTAGTTTATAATGAGAAATGTTTAAAAATTGAAAGCAAAGGGTACTAATATCTTCACATCTTGTTTTCAAGTTATAAAAATAATAAACTTTCATGGATTTGTTCAGGATGGTCTGAAACATTTAAAAAATGGAACAAAGAAACCCTAAATGAAATCATCTTTTTGGGCACATCTAATAGCTTTCATGTGCCTAAAAATATGATGCTCCCCCGCCATCAGAAACAACTACTAATTTTGGAAGTTATGCTAATTCCAATAAATATATGATTTTGAATCTTTGCCTTTATGTATTTTGTATTCATGGGGATATTCAAAATATTTTTATTTGAATAATTATTAAACACAATTGTTGGGGAATACTAATCCAAATTCAGAGATATAAACAATCGCTTGTGATAATTTTTTTGTATTCCTGTGATCAAACAGAATCTAAAATCAGAAAAGTATGGAATCATTATTTTGTGATTTTTGTTATTGGCTTTTTTGGCAAACCCCTCCACAAAACACAAAAAACACCTTCTGCTTTAAATTATAATGAATTCTTGTAAACTTCCATTTTAATTGTAATTTAGGATAATTCTTTTTTTAAATAATTGTTTTTCTTTCACTCTAAGGTGAGCAATCTGAAGAAAATTTTAAAAGGAATTTTGGATTACAACCATGAAGTAAGAACTCCTATATGTAATATATTCTTTTCTTTGAGTATAATATGTAGATTAGTTTACTATAATTGTTTCAAAGATTTTAGATCTCTTTTAAAAAATGCCTTGCCTACAATTAAAATATATTTTTAAAAAAAGTAATTCGACCTCTTCTGTGGGCATTTGCCATTTTTTATAAATACACAACAGGATTTATTGCAGGTTTGCGTGTTTTGAAAGCTGATGAATTCTTTGATATACACTTTGCCAGTCTAATGAAGATGATCTTGAACACATTTAATAGAATTCTTGATATAAAGTAGTTGGCTTGACAGATATGGTAAATATATAAAATGACACTTCTGTTCTGTGATCTGTCTTTAATTTTAATTGGCTAGAATAGCTACATATTTTTGGTGTTGGTAAATTTTTTTAAAAATAATATTTTTTATCGGTGAAATAAAATTTCCTGTCTCCTAAAAGAAATGTGAAGTAAGTTAGATGCATCAAAAATGGGTTTTGTTCATCATTTTGTGTCATGGAAAAACCCCCAATGGAATTCTGAATGTTTCCATTGGGAAACTTTTCACTTTAAATATTTACATACTCCATTCTGATTTCACTCTCTGGTAAAGTGTTGTAGTAAATCATTACTCTGATGTTTATTTTAGAGGAGAAACCCCTATATATTAATTGTTCTAAATCAAAATGTCCCATGTTCACTACTTTTCATGGGTGATGGAACTATTCTTGGAGAGATGGTTCTAGAAGATCTTTTTATCTTGATAGTATTTGTTTAAAAATGCTTTAGTACTTATGTTAAAAGAGATTATTTGAATCAGGTTTACACCTAAAGAATGTTGCTTGTTTGAATTACAAGTAAAAGGATTTGGTGCTAATGCCCACTCTTGTGCAATTGTGCTTAGTCCCCTTGTGCAAATGTGTCTCAGCCAAACCTCTATACATTAGTGGGCCTGAATAAGCATTGTATGCAATGAATAGCATGAGGCATCAGCTATGTACTGTAAAGATAAGCGGACTTCTAAATTTGAGCCATTTAAGAACAACCCAACCATTTTGACTTCTCAGCTGGAGAGCTTTGCTAGATGTCTGGTATGGGGATACAGATGTTATTAATAGGAGATAGATATGTCAGAGACACAGAAACAAAAGCTTTCTGTTAGTTGCTTAGCAAACTGGATTTGCAGAATTCAGGAAGGAATGATTTATGCATGTGGCTGGTAGTTACTCTACAGAATGAATAATACAATTTCCTCTCACTAGATTCCTAATCCTGCAATTCTGTTTACTTTGGCCCTGAAACCTGGAAATATATTAATATATTTTTTTATCCTTGCACAGATTTTGGGGCAACAAATTAATGATTTTATCCTTCCTGATGTTAACTTGATTGGGGAACACTCTGATGCAGCAGAGCTTGGAAGAATGCTTCAGCTTATTTTAGGCTGTGCTGTAAACTGTGAACAAAAACAAGGTTAGTTGGTATTTTATTAAAATGGTACATTATTCAAACTAGATATACAGCTTTTGTTTGTTTCATTAACACATATATAATTGGCATTGGGTTTTTTTTTCAATTTCTTTGGTGAGTGTTAAAAAAATTGAAAATTAGTTTAACGTCTTCTGTTTGACCCAGAATGAGTCAGTAGTGAGCCAACTTGAGAAAAAGGCATTGGTGCTTTAAGATTTGCATGGAAATCCTTAAAGCAGCAGCATCTTTTTTTATCAGACTGCTGTAATGACTACTTGAGAAGTGGTATGTTTGCCTACATTCAAAGCACTTCTGAATCATTTCAGATTGATTTTTCAGTCATTCACAGCATTAGTTTAAAAGAGCACATCTTTCCCATTTCTACATGCCCGGGCCTTACTGATTTATTGTGCTTGATATCACTATTTTTTATTACATTTCATTTCTCTAAATACTATGAATAACAGAGTTGGAAGAGACCTTGGAGGTCTTCTAGTCCAACCCTATACCATTTCAGACAAGTGGCTGTCGAGTCTCTTCTTAAAAGCCTCCAGTGATGAAGCACCCACAACTTCTGATGGCAAGCCAATCCATTGGTTAATTGTTCTCACTGTTAGGAAATTTCTTCTTAGTTCTGCGTTGCTTCTCTCCTCGATTAGTTTCCATCCGTTGTTTCTTTTCTTGCCTTTTGATGCTATGGAAAATAGGTTGACCCCCTCTTCTTTGTGGCAGTCCCTCAGATATTGGAACACAGCAACATGTCACCCCTAGTCCGTCTTTTCACTAGACTAGACAAACCCAATTCCTACAACCGTTCCTCATATGTTTTAGCCCTAGCTCCCTAATCATTTTGTTGTCTTTTCTGACTCTTTCCAGAGTCTCAAAATTTTTTTTATAATATGGTGACCAAAACTTGATGCATATTCCAAGTTTGGTCTTACTAAGGCTTTATAAAGCGGTATTAGTACTTCACATGATCTCGATTCTATCTCTCTGTTAATGCAACCTAGGATTGTATTTGCTTTTTTGGCGGCGGTGGCTGCACACTGCTGACTCATATTTAAGTGATTATTCACTAGGACTCCAAGGTCCCTCTCACAGTTACTGCTATTGAGCCTGGTTTCATTGCTTCATTGTTTGTGTTCCATATTCCTTTTGCTGATTTCCACACAAATTACTGGTCTTTTCATTGTCATGAAGCAGAAGTAAAATGCAGTAGTGGTGTGGGATACATAATGATGACTAAAGAGTTGAAAGGCTCTCATAATATATTGATTTGGTCTGTGCTATAGAAAATATTGCTGTATTATTCTGTTACTAACTCTGTTTAACTGCTTGCCAAAGCAGAAAGGTGAGATATAAGTCAAATACGTGTATTAATAAACAGTACTGCCTGCTACAATCTGCTACCCCCCTTATGTTTAGATGGTATTTCCTGGAATTAGTCTCCAAAAAGGTATGCTGATTGGAAATTTTGGAAATTGTACTCTTGACGTAGCTGGAAGGCAGTATATAGATAGGAAAAGATTTGTTAGGTGTTTATCTATCTCATATTTTCACATGATACCAGAAAGGATTTTGTGTTCTGTTGAACACTGTTTTCTATTAGGATCACCAAAATAAATGTCAGAAAGGTAAATTTGTCACTTAACTGTTTACAGCTACATCTTTCAGTGAACTGAAGAATATGCTGTAGAACAGGGGTCCTCAAACTTTTTGAATAGGGGGCCACTTCAGGGTCCCTCAGACTGTTGGGGGTCTGGACTGGCTAGGTGGGTGTGGTTGGGGGAGCATGTGACTGGGTGGGCATGGCTTGGTGGCCATGTGAATGGGTGGGCGTGGCTAGGTGGCCATGTGACTGGGTGGGTGAGACTGGGTGGATGCGGTGAGTAGCCGGGCTTCCTTCCGTGTGAGCAGGCGAGTTGGCAGGGCGCTACCCAAACTGGTGCCTAAGGCTTAAAGGCCCTCTTCCTCCAGCCTTGGGGTGAGTGCCACTTCCCCCCCCACCCCCGATGCTTCAGGGAAGCCCAGCCTGGTGCCATGTGTTCTGTCTGCTACCAGACAGGGAAATGCCGGGCTTTCCCCCATTTCCTGCAGGGTCTGCTGGCAAAGTGCCCCTCTCGTGCACCCACTGCTGCAGTTGGGTGTGCGACGGGAACATGCTTCATGCACAGGCCAAGGGCAAGACCCCTGAGGGGACCAAGGAGATGACCAGTGGTGACCTAATCTCCAACTGCAAGCCAAAAGAGATGGGAGGGAGTAGGCAGCAGCCCCCCCCCCACTCCTCACCTTGTCTTCCCCCGCAATGGGAGCAGTAGCCAAAGACAGAGGCACAGGGGAGAGGAATGCGGTCCCATGGGCTGGATGCCTCAGACAACCATGTGCCTTGTCCCAGCCACATGGGATGGAGCAGGCGTGTGATCCATATCATGTGCCTCAACCGCCACCGCCCCTCTGCCTGCTGCCGATGCAAGTGCTGCCGCCACCTTGCCTGTTTCTTGGAGGGCCAGCTGCGGAGTCCCTGCTGCCAGACAGGGACCTTGCAGTCCCTGGCTGTCCCCCAGACCCTCTGGCAGCCACAGCAGGTGAGTCACCTCTTCCCTGGGCCCCTGCCAGCCAGGAAAAGCCAGCCATGTGAGGAGTGGGTGGAAATGGTGGGGCAGGGGGCGGGGCTGAATCCCACCACTGCGCAGGCCAGATACACTGTGCCAACGGGCCGTACCTGGCCCATGGGCCGTAGTTTGAGGACCCCTGCTATATAGACATTTATATTTTGCTTCCCTCAGTTGTTCCTTTAAAACTGATTTTGCAATATGATACGGCCGGTGCTCAAGGCTAAGTGGAACTTGTCCACACAGTCATGCCCAGACTGTCACAACTGATAATTGCATGCCCAGCTACAATCAAGGTTTGATAAGTTTAGGAACAATTTTTATGGAATATTCAAAAGGGAAGGGGTGGATTGGTTATATACATCTGTGTTTTTAAAAGATGGAAAGATATGTCTGCAAAGCTCTTTAGTTTTCTTTATTGCTTCTGCTGTGCCACTTTTTGTGGTCTTTAATTAAATAACACACCTATAATTATCTGCTAGGAGTAAAGTGTATTAGACTTGCTTATAAGAGACTTCTTGACAATCCGTTTCAGTTCTTCAGTCCTACTTCTATCTCCTTGCATAGAGAAATACAAAAAAAATATATTGAGACATTTATGTATCTTTGTTGATTTACTTTATATCTCATCTTTCTACTTATCTGAATACTTAAAAGGGCTAACAATAATTAAAATACAGAATGCAAATATGAAAGAATAGAAATTAAATGTAATGCTAAAAACCCATTAAAAGAATTCATTGTGAGTCAATATAAACTTTAATTTACTCAGGCATTCCTCACTTGAAGTTTGCATTCTTCAATTCCTACGCATGGATTTGTATTAGTATTGTATCAGGGCTAGTGACATAGTTGTGGTAGAGAGATAGACTCCCTATTATTGCTTAAAAATAATCCCTTTGAAGAACGTTTATTTTGTCATGCATACATTAAAAGAGAAAAATTTACCCATACTAAATGAAAAAAATGAACATTTTAGTATGGTTGGCATGCTGGACTATATATCCTTCTGAATTTTCTAAGCATTAATGATTACTTTCTATGCATGATTTATTACAACTGTTCTCTTACAGAGTATATTCAGACCATCATGATGATGGAGGAATCTGTTCAACATGTGGTCATGACAGCCATTCAGGAGGTAAGGAGTTAAAAGACACATATCTTAGTTATATAGCGGAACTGGTTTCCAGAATTTATACTATATGAACCTTTAACAGTTCACAAATATGATCAGATGATAGATGAAATATTTTTAAATATAAATTAATGTTATGCTCTACTTTGCTTTCTTGTAGAATATTTACATTTCTGAAAGTTAATACTTGGTCCCCGACTTACATTCCCTTTCCTATTAATTTCCAACAAAACCTTTAAATAGGATATTTAGCAGTAGATATTTTAACGACTGAATTTCTTTATTATTAGTGAAATAGGGAAGGCTTAATAACTTGGAAAATCTTGGTGAACCTTCCTGAGAGCAAATACCACTGAATTGATTGGGACATACTGAGTGGTGTGCTGACAAATGTATAACAACCAGCTTTGCTGGCTGCATTGCTGCTATCATGTCTATGGAGATTCTCAGTTCATCCAAGTCATGATTATCCCAAAAGTGCTTTTTCAAGAGACAACTGAAGAAAGTCCACTTGCCTCTTGAAAAAGCACCTTTGGAACATGCTGCTACCATGCTGTGCAAAAAGCTGCCAGACAACTGATCAGCACACTGTCTCATGGCTTAGCTCTGCTCTCAAACTGACTCACAAAATTTCCAATTTTTTTTTTAAAAAAAAGACTTGCAAACTGGTATAAGCTGGCTGACGGAATTGTCTCTCCAAAATTACATGCAAAGAGAAAAAAAATATTCTATGGGTCTTTTCTGAACTTGGTTTTCTTCTTGGATACATTTCATTATCAGACTATATACCGTATATACTCGTGTATAAGCCGACCCGCATATAAGCCGACCCCCTCCCCCCAAATTTTACCCCAAAAAACTGGGAAAACTTGTTGACTCGCGTATAAGCCAGGGATGGAAAATGCAGCGGCTACTGGTAAATTTATTGCTTCTTCTTGATGCCATGCTATTCTCTGGTGCTTGCTGGGGTGATTAGGTGCTCACTTCAGAGCTCTGACGATGTTACCTAGTCTGGTAATGAAATATCTGCAAGAAGGAAATCAAGTTCAGAAAACATCAATAGCCCAACTGTTCAACCCTGAGCTATATATTTACATTTATGGTTTTGTTTTATTTTTGCTCCTTGAATCCTGTAGTATGTGCAGTAGTAGGTTTATATAGGACATTTTTGGGAGTGGGGATGAAGAGGTAGTATACTAAGTAAATCTCTTAAGAACCAACCTGCACTAATGTGATAGTAGGGGATCAATACCAAGGATTCAAAAGATGTTGGTGCAGTTCAGGCACTTGCTTGAATGAATGAAAGTAGAAAAACAAGAGATTTTCAAGAGCAGAATATTTATTTTTAATTTTTATTTTATTTAGTTTGTCAAAAATGTACACGATAAAAGATATAAGTATAAACATGGACATGAGCACAGGTAATGTGTACAAACAAATGGGACAGTGGCACAGGGATGGTAGGCACGCTGGTGCATTTATGCACCCCCCTTACGGACCTCTTAGGAATGGGGTGAGGTCCATGGTAGACAGTTTAAGGTTGAAGCTATGGGGTTTGAGGATGTAACAACGGAGTTGGGTACAGCATTCCAGGCATTGATCACTGTTGCTGAAGTCGTATTTTCTACAATCAAGTTTAGAGCGGTTTACCTTGAGATTGTATCATTTGCCCATGTATTATTGTGGTTGAAGCTGAAGTAGTCGTTGAGAGGTAGGACATTGTAGCAGACAATTTTGCGTACTATACTTAGGTCAGACCGTAGGCGGCGTAGTTCCAGGTTGTCCAAGTCCAAAATTTCAAGCCCAGTGGCATAAGGTATTCTATTGTGAGCAGAGGAGTGGAGCACTCTTCTCATGAAATACTTCTACATATTATAAATATAATATACTGCTACATATTCCAACAATATCTTCTTCTTTCCTTTTAGAATGTCTGTTTGCAATTGCCATTCAGTAATACCACCACTTAAAATCCTTTTATTTGCAAATCAAGTTTCATTTATTGATTTTTTTTTTAAAAGCTGGGGAAATAATTTTATTACTCTGATGTATCCTATATCTTACTGAATAGCAATATATTTGGTAATATCACAATATTTGTTTCTCTTCTGTGTGGCAACTTTAGTTTATGAACAGTGTAAGTATTTGTAGCAATAAGTTACAGAGTAGTAAAAAGTTCCTGCAGTGATGGAGGAATTGTTTTGTGCGTCAGTAAATAAAGCATTAATTATAATAATTTTTAGTGAAGCAAAAAAAAGAGGAACTAATCTCAAGAAAATTGGGGAAAACATTTGAGCATAGTCATCAGATCTTTTTGCTTTTGAATAACGAAAATATTTAAATATTTAAAATATTTATTGTGACAAATTTGGATTCATTTTTAAAATAAAACAATATGTTTTTCACATTATTAAATGTGGATTATTATATAATCTTGGATAGTTTTTGAGATAGAAAAATATAGCGTAAGCATGTGTTTTTTAAAAATTCATATTGTTGGCATGAATAGTCTTATTTCAGAGTTTATACCTGTTTAATTTAAACTAATTTCTGCTTAGTTTAAAATATATATCTTTCTAGCAATACAAGGCAAAAATCAAATCTTAGAAGTCTGTGGAGATTCTCAGTCATCCAGGTCATGGTTGTCCCAAAGGTGCTTCAACATCTTCAAAGAAAAACCAGTCCAGTTGCCTCTTGAAAAAAATCACTTTTGGGTCAAATTTTAAAAGTTTTTCATATATTACTGACTTAATAATAAGTGAGATTGCTTCAGTATATCCTGATGTTATAATATTTATAGTTTTAATATTTCCTAACCTGAACATTGTACTGAAGTATTAAGAGATTTTAAAATGAAAATATAGAAATATTGTTTTCTATATATCCAGCCCAAGCGGTTTTCTAAATATTAAAAATAATGTTTCTAATTCTTATCTCTCTCCCTAAAATTAGCTCAGTTGACCCAAATAGTAAAATGTAAATTGCTTTCTTGATTAAATAAGGACATATCCAACACCCATAATACAGTACCTTATATTTTAAATGCCCTTAATTCTTACACAGATACAAATGAGTCTTTTGCTTTTTCTAATCCAGTGTGATCTTATTGCAGTTGATGAGTAAAGAGTCTCCGGTCACTGCTGGAAATGATGGTTACGTTGATCTTGACCGTCAGGTATGTAACACTACTGCTAGTTTTTCCTTCCATTAGTAGAATTCAATTTGCATAATTTTGGAGCCACCCATCTATTTTGCTTTGTTTTTAATCAGTTTATTTCTTTAGTTTATTTGGAAAGGTGTAAAGGAAGCAGACAGCAAATTAGTTTCTTATTGGAATTGGTAAATTGTAGGAGTTGCAATTAACATCAATAAAGTAACATAATTATTCTGTTCGTATCATTGCCAAAAGGCAGCCTTGACACTGTTATGCCACATTTTGATTTTTTAAAAATCTTATTACTAGAAATGAGGTCAAAGCAAAAGTCTGTTTATCAGGTCCAGTGAGAAATTTTGAAAGCTAATTAGAGGCAAAGCTGGAGATGCAAAAACATCTGATTTTATAAAACTGATACTACTGGCCTTGAGTAAAAGAACCCAGTATTTTTTCATATTGTCTCTTTAGATATAAAATCAAATTGTTAATTTCATTTGTAGCATTATTATCTTTCTCTGCCATCTCAACTGTCAAACTTTATCTATGACTCTATGAAACGATGACTCTTTTTAAACTAGCAGTCAGGTTCTTTGCCAATACATATCTAAAAAAAATTGATTATTTTAGAGAAATGCTACTCATGTTATTAAACACTGTACATTAATACATTATTCAATATAATGCAACAATATAGAATTGAATATAATTGGGACTATATTTCATGCCATTATTCTCAATAGACAGAATTAAACTTTGAAAGAATTTGGAATTATGTTTAATGTTTTTCAAAAATAATTTACTTAATATGACTGAATTATTTCCCAGCATTTGAGGCAACATCAAGCCTGCTTTGGATATACTATTTGTTCTTAAAATGCCTTTATTTTACACAAATAGGTTTGTATCTTCAGGTCGCATTCCCATGGCCTCCTCTCTTCCTCCCATATGTGTTGTCGAGCAGGAGATTGGGCTTGACAAGTAGTCCTTGACTTTCAACTATTCATTTAGTGACCGTTAGAAATTACAACAGCACTGAAAAAAGTGACTTATGACCATTCTTCACATTTATTTTGCAGCATCTTCATGGTCAAAGATAAAATCGACTTATGTTTATGATGGTTGCAGGGTCATGTTATCACCTTTTGCAATCTTCTGACAAGAAAATTCAATGGGGAAGCCAGATTCACCTTAACAACTGCAGTTATTCACTTAAACAAATCTGTTAAGGAAAGTCGTAAAATGGGGCAAACCTCACTTAACAAATTTCTCACTTAACAACATAAATTTTGGGCTCAATTGTCATCGTAAGTTGAGGATTACTGTATGATATGTCTAAAGCTATATTAAAGAGTGTTTGGCTATTATAACAAATGCTTATGCAAGCTATTATTTTGTAGTAAACAGTTCAACATCAAAAACATTTTGTATTTCATTGAATTGGAATGCTACTTTGAATGCAGCTATACAGTTGAGTCCCTTATTTCTTTACTTAAAAGTGAGCAAGAACCTGATAGACTAGACAGAAATGAGATGATTGGATCAAATAATCTGACCTGGTAAGAGTTCTTCCTTAAAGAAGCCACCTTTCCTGGTTTATTGCTGATACAAAATGCTTGTGATGTTGAACTGTTTACAACAAAATAATAGCTTGCATAAGAATTTGTTATAATAGTCAAACACTCTTTGCAGATTTTATCTTTGTTTCTTGTGTTTCCTTTCCATGTATGTACAAAAACAGTTGAAATCAACACATTACTTCTTTAAGGAGAAAGCTTGTAAGGCTTAAAGCATTATGTATAATACATTTTCTTATATTGAAAGATTGTAATGCCTAAATTTACCTGATGAATTACATACCATCAAGTCTTTGTGGATGCTTAGTGACCACATAGATAGATTTTCTCCAGGATGACATGCCCATAATCTGATGCCATCTCTGGTTGTCCTCCGTTAGAGCTGCATCCAGAGATACATGATTGAAACTTAACTAAAATTATATTTTAATATTGTTGTTCCATGATTTGTATGACTTGGATGCTGTGGCTCCAAAGTTAATTAGTATATCTGGTAGAAACATCTCTCATAAGATGCAAGATTTTGCCATGCGCACACAATAGAAAAATATTCTGGTAGGTTTTATCTCCATGAAACAGAAAGCTTTGCAGATAATTTGTCAAAATAAATTAGGAGGGCATGTATAATTTTAAATATAGATAAATGAATCCTTTTTTTATTTTTCATGCCACTATTTTTAATAAATATATTGTATTTAAAAACACAGTTGAAGAAAACAACGGAAGAATTAAATGAAGCCTTAGCAACCAAAGAAGAAATTGCTCAGAGATGCCATGAACTGGATATGCAAGTAGGCACAGAATTTTGCTGTAATTTGCTGTGTTGCATGAACAGGGGAAGGTAGTCTGTAGGCTTTCAGCTGCTTTTTTTATGAACCTACAGCCACTGTATAATTTCTCATTCTGAGGTAGAAAGGATAATTTGTGCTCTGACATATGCTACACCTGGGTTAGAAAACAAAGAAAACTCCTACAGATCACCACCTCAAACAGGGAGAAACTGAACAACCCTGTCCACCTAATAACAGTGTTCCCACATTGTGTTTTTTGCTTTGCTCATTGTCCCTATCAAAACACCCCAAATCCTTCCTATGAAAGTTGAAAGAGCTGGGTTGGTTCATAAGTGAACAGTCTGTAAGGTTGACTGAAATAATGAATACATTATTTTAAACAAGCAAGCAGACTTCAAAAATCTTGTAGAACTACTTCTAATAGTAGAACTCTGCCTTTATAGTGTCCTACATAAGCCTCCCTACTTTCTTCCTGATTTCTGTTTCATAGCAAATCAAAGTCTGTTTTATTCAAGTATACCAATAAATTAGGGTTGGTCATAAAAATCAGTGCATGAGGAGCAAATGTGTGATCCTGAGTCTTGTTTGTGTCAGAACCAATGGTACACAACATCATTGTTGATAACTTAAAATCAATCAATCAATCAATCTTGTATCATTGAGCGTATACTGTTTAAAAAAGGGAAATTGACCTGAGAGAGCACTATTTTTTTATTGCTAAAATTCCTTCATTTTAATTTAGTGAATCAGATGAAGGTAGCCAGTTCAAATCATAGTTTTGAATAGCATTTTATACCTGGCAGTATGGACTTGAATGGACATAGATGTAGATTTATTGCCTTATTAAAAACCACAGAATATTTATATAATACTCTAACATTTTAAGAGAGAGACAATCATTGTAATTTCTTAGTTAAGGACTGGACTAGGAGTAGGGAGGCTCAAATTTTAATTCTTTTTAAAGGAATGAATGACTTTGAGTGAGTCAGTGTCTTTCAGTCCTAGATTGGGAAGTTGAAAAACATATATCTGCCAATTTGTACTGAACCAGCATAATACTGTATGACTTTCAGTGAAGAAGATTTAAATTGCATTTAATTGATCCTTAATGGTGATGGTGATGATAATGGTATTTTAGGGGAACTTCATATAATCTAATTCTTAAAATATCATTACAGATCAATTTTTAGTGTTTTCAAATAAATCTTTCTGGTTTCATTAAACTATTAATCCCAAATTAACTATAGATAGAATTGCAATCTTCAGTTCATAATGGAAGTAATAATAGAAGAATCCTTCAAGGAATTTTACTTTCAGAAGAAGTTACATCCAAATTATTTTGGTTAAGCAGTAAGGTATAGGTCCGTGATGGCGAACCTATGGCACGGGTGCCACAGGTGGCACGCAGAGCCATATCTGTGGGCACGTGAGTGTTGCCATAGCTCAGCTCCAGCGCGCATGTACGCATTGGCCAGCTGATTTTTGGGCCTTTCGGGCCCACTGGAAGTTGGGAAATGGGCCATTTCCGGCCTCCGAAGGGCCTCTGAGGGGGTGAGGAGGGCTGTTTTCACCCTCCCCGGGCACCAAGGAAGCCTCTGGAGTCTGGGAAGGGCGAAAAATGGGGCTACTGGACCCACCATTAACCTTTTTGCCGTCATGTGCCAAAAGCGGGGGTAGCGCGGGGGTCCTGTGTGCATGCATGGGGATGCGGGATGGGGGGGCATTGAATTATGGGTGTGGGCACATGCGCGCACAACCCCCCCCATGCTCCCCATGCTTTTGGCACGTGATGGCAAAAAGGTTAGCCATCACTGGTATAGGTGATACATGGGGATGGATAGAGAATATATCTATTGCACATGTATGCAAATACATGAGCCCCAGTTGTTAGTCCTAGAAGGAAGCGCTACTGGCGAAGGATATTTCACGGTAACACATAGTTCTGATTCAAAGTGCTATACTGTTGTTCTCATAGGATTACCAAAGTATGCTCTTAGTCAAGCATGGTGCATTTATTGTTGCATTTTGGTTACAGGTTGCCGCATTGCAGGAAGAGAAAAGTAGTTTGTTAGCAGAGAACCAGGTCTTAATGGAACGCTTAAATCAGTCTGATTCCATAGAAGACCCAAACAGTCCAGCAGGACGTAGACATCTACAGCTTCAGACACAGTTGGAACAGCTCCAAGAGGAAACCTTCAGGTGAGAATTCCATAATAATGTACTAGCCACTAAGAAATGCTCATTTCATTCTTATCTGCCATTAGAATGAAGAGTTTCCAATCAGTTTAAAATTAATTTTATTATTAAACAAATCAGAATAAAACTATGGCTCTCTATGAATAAACTATGGCGGTTTACAGAGACATATTGCCTCCAACAATCTGGGTCTTCATTTTACCAACCTTAGAAGGATGAAAGGCTGAGTCAACCTTGAGCCAGTCAGGATCAAACTCCTGGCAGAGTTAGCCTGCAATAGTGCATTGTAACCACTGCGCTACCACCGATCCGATACAATGATTTCAGACAGATTACATAATCTTTATTATTGTGATCACCAGCCAACAATATTTAGATAGTAAGATTCTAAAAGTACTATATGAATAAAATACTAAAAAGCTTTCTTACTAATTAATAAGTGTTTGTGTGGTATGTCTATTTGTAACACTTCTGGGGTCAGTGACCGATGAGGTATAAATTAAAATCTCTATTGCTGGAATCCTAAGGATTAAAAGAGGGTTTTTTTGGTAAAGCAATAACAGCTGAAAGAAAATGTGTATGCTTATGTTGATGGTGATTTATATCGAAAACTTTGAAATGTTTTATAAAAATATAAAGCCATTAAATTCACCACTTTTATGCAGATTTGCATAAAAGCGGCATTGATCATTAATGCTGTTTTGCTGACCTTAAAAGTACATAATTAAAAGGCTATTTGATATCTCACTTCTAACTTCTTGGATATATTTCTGTTTAATTTCTTCTGTTTAATTATTTGCTGTGCAGCCTAGAAGGATCCAATTGGTAGCTTGACCTAGATCCACAGAATACTTTCATTACTTTAGGGAAAACAAATGGTTTTCAAAGGTTGTATGCATAAGTATATATATTTTTTTACTAAGTAGTATTATTTATTTATTATGTAGATTCACTGTTAATGGCCACTCAACTCTCATACAGTGATATGACATGGAGCTTTAAAAGTCAACAACATGGCAGTGACAAATACAATCATACAAGCCACTTGATTGATTCTGAATCAACCTGGTCCCAAAACCCTAATAGAACCATGTTTCTGCCTGAATATATGTACCCAATAAGAATTAAGTTGTAGTTTCTGCAAATGTTGAGGAAGTGAAAGTTATGATTCGATGTCGTTCAATGTTTTCTGAATATCGAAGGGATTTTTTTCCTTATATTGGCATAATTCAGGGTTATTTATTTGTTTGTTTTAAAGTAGATACACAGAAGAGAACTTCAAATCTTAATTGTAAGCACTTTTCCCTGTGTAATATATTGTAGTGTTTTCTTTCAGATTAGAAGCAGCAAAAGATGATTATAGAATTCGTTGCGAAGAGTTAGAAAAGGAAATTGCAGACTTACGGCAACAAAATGAAGAATTGACAAATCTGGCTGAAGAAGCTCAATCTCTGAAAGATGAGATGGATGTATTAAGGTAAATCATTTTTAACTCTTTAGGTCGGGGTCTCAAACTCGCGGCATGTGAGGTATTACGACTTTTCCCTTTCACTAAACTGGGGGTGGGCGTGGACAGTGTGTGACATATCCGGCCCGCAGGCTGCGAGTTTGACTTTCCTGCTTTAGGTTACTTTCTGATATAATTTCTGATATACTTCTGATATAATTTCATTATCTGTTATTTAGAATAAATCCAACATTGCATTCATTTAATAATTTTTATAGCTGCCCATCTCAGTCAGTGATTCTGGTCAGCTTACAATTCAAAAAATACTTTACAATTAAAACCATTAAAAACACTAAAAACATCCAGATTAAATATACATACAAGCAAGATACTTGGGCAGTTAGCAATACAGCCAAGAAACTGGGGCCTCTTAACACATTTGGCACCCTAGGCATGGGAACATAGCTAGGTTTTTAAGGCCTTATGAAAGGCTAACAAGGGCTGGGGCCATTCCAATCTCCAAAGGGAGGATGTTCCATAGAGCAGGGGCCACTGTAGAAAAAGATCATCTTATGGTTCCCATCAGTCAACATTTTTTGGCTGATGGGATCTGCAGCATGCCCATTCTGCTTTATCTAGTTAGATGGGTAGAGACTCTTAGAAAAAGTTGATCCCTCAGATACCCTGACCCTAAAGCTGGCTATGGTCAATAAGACAATTATTACATGTGATGTTCCCTGAAAATTGTCCAGTAGCTCCAATTAATATAAAGTACTATAGTAAGCAAGATCACTAACACCAATGTAAATTTATTTGGATGCTTAGATTCTACTTCCAGGTTAAATCAAGGTGAGAACTGGACATGGGTTTTTTATAGTTGTACTGCTGGGCCCCATTTTCACTTTTTGAGCTGCAGCTGTCCATTTACTATAGCTTGGGCAGTTTTATATTATGCCCTAGGATGATTATGTCTTCATTAATTTGTTATGAATTCATCTTTTTAATTAATGTCACCTGCTATGCGATCTTAGATGATGAACTGGCAAGTACTCTAGGGATACATAGGATTGTCTAGAGTGACCTCTCCAAGTTTGGAAGTGTTCCTCCAAATACAAAAAGAAAAATGGACTTTCCTGTTGTCTGTTTCCAAGAGGATTGAGGTCCCAACACTGGAAAGTCCCAATGTGCCATGGCTGAATGCAGTCAGGTATTCACTGTCTTCAGTGAAGATCAAGAATTGCTGAATGTGTTTTCTTGTCCCATTTCCCTGCAAGTTGCACAGCTTTAATATTTACTTAAACAGATGAATCCAAGGCTATTCTTCCAATAAACTGAAATATATTTGAAAAGAGATTCTAATAATTGAGTCTTGGCAACACTTCTCCTTCCAGACACTCTTCTGACAAAGTAGCCAAGTTAGAAAGCCAAGTAGACTCGTACAAAAAGAAGCTAGAAGATCTTGGAGATCTTCGGAGGCAAGTAAAACTTTTGGAAGAGAAAAACACAATGTACATGCAAAACACGGTGAGCTTGGAAGAAGAACTGAGGAAAGCCAATGCAGCTCGCAGCCAATTGGAAACATATAAGAGGCAGGTGAGAACAGGAATGAACAAAAATATAATTTTGACTGTCTTGAAAATAATTTATGCTGGTCACTTTGCCATTTTCTCCTGAGAGCCAGTATGGTGTGGTAGCTTGGGTGATTTTATCTGGATGTATATGTTGTTTTCTCTGTTAAATTGTAATTGTTTTTTCCCTTCTCTTTTAATTATGTAGAGTCATTTGGGAGTCAGATAGCTTTTCAAATCAAATTATTTTTGCCAATTTCTTTCTCATTTGTATCTGTAGGTATATTTCCTTATTGTATTCATTTCTATTACTTACATAGCTCAATAAAAGAACAGATTTGAATAGGAAGTATAATTTTGCCAAATCAAAATGGGAAATATGTAGTGATTGTGGGGTGTTAACTGATCTTATTCTTTCATCAATAAAGACATGTGTTCTTTTCAATGCTAGGAGTCCATTTATTAACATTACTATCACTTAATCTATTGCAATATTTTTTCCTGTTGGGTTAAGTAGAAGTTTCAAAACGTTCCACATTGGTCAAACTGAGAGACACAGGGAATATACATAAATTTGCTTAGGTTTCTTCTCATAACAATAAATTATTGTATTAAAACTTAGCAGTGGCAATTAGTACTGTTAGAAAACCTGGAATTATAGTCTTGCACTCAGAAATATACAGTGGTTTATTGTTTGTTTGTTTGTTTCCCAACAGTACTGATTGCCACTGCTAGGTTTTAATACAATAATTTATTGTTACGAGAAGAAACCTAAGCAAATTTATGTATATTCCCTGTGTCTCTTTGTTTGACCAATGTGGAGCGTTTTGAAACTTCTACCTAACCAAACAGGAAAAATATTGTTATGTCTGTATTCGGTATAGAATTTAAAAGATTAAAACATTGTAAATTTTAAACTAGGTTTAAGCTACCATTGAAATGCCATAGTTGTAGATTTGAATATGTCTAATTAATTGAAATGAGAAGTTGAAGAGGAGAGAAGGAAGGAAAAAGAAAGTATCAATTTAAAAGTTGCTGTGATCTATCTTGTTTATTACTGGCTCTTAATGAAGATTTACACTTTTATATCGATACATTGTGATCCTTCTTGCTGTTTCAGGTGGTTGAACTTCAAAACAGATTGTCTGAAGAATCCAAAAAAGCAGACAAACTAGAATTTGAGTACAAGATGCTGAAAGAAAAAGTAGATAGTTTCCAAAAAGAAAAAGATGTATGTATTCAACATATAGCAGTTGCTGTTCCCTTTTATACTTAAAATATTGATAATTAAACTGTTTTAAATATAGTGTATATATCTTTATTATGCATGTCTAGTCAGCTGTCTGAATTCTTTAGTTGTTGTTTTCTGATGTTCTTTTTTCTCTTTTCTTTTGATCTTGACTTTTTTATTATCTTTTTAAAATATCTTCTTCCATTTGAGGATTCAGTGATACAATTTGTTTTTAGTATATGTTCTTAATGAATTCTCAGTTAATAGCTTTGCTTTTTGGAGTTATTTGTGCTTTCCTTTTCTCTATTGATTTTGCGCAAGTTTCCATCATTGTTTTATGCAAGTTTGATGATTTAATTAGCTTGCTGGTTGAAGGTAAAAACAAATTAAGTAACCACTTAAAGAAAACAGATAAGGATGGCAATCAAGGCTGTATCATTATGAAGCTTATGCTTAACTAATACCAAATCGTAATTTAGATTTATTTATATACCTATTATATTTCTTTCTGTTTTCTCTTTATTAGGCTTTACCTATCATGTTAATGTACATACTTTCAGATATAGATTATCATGTTTGTCCAAATAAAAAAAAATCTGTTTAATTTTCTTTATCTCAGATCTCATAATAAAGTTTCAACCCTATATCTGTGTCTATTTAGCTAGGTTCTTTCCCTATAATCTATATAAAGATATAATAATAAACAGAGCAGAGTAGAGGATTTAGTTGTTCATTAGGACAGGGATAATGAGAAGTTTTGTGATGGGCTAGTGTACTTAAGCAAGCATTGCTCTATTGATAAACCATAATGTACTGCAGTTCTTTTTTTATGGTTGCATCTGTATCATGATAATCCACATATCAGTTGTAGACTTTTCACCTAATTTTTCTTGATTTGCTTCCATTAATATGGAACATCGTAGCAATATGATTCCTGCTAACTTTATCATTAATCTAAGATTATTATTAAAAAGTTTCATGGATTTTAATAGCTTTCCTCCAGAAATATTATGTGATACATAATTAAATATTCCTTCCCATTTTATAACTCCAACCTGTTACATACTTAAGAAATATTAGTTAATTTATTTTCCCTTGAATTTAAACTCATAATAAATTTTAGAATTTTAAGTATGTAATTGTAAAATATTTATATGTGACAAGGAAGTATGAGTGCTAGTGAAATGCCATCTGAACATGAACAAACAATGTGATGCAGTGATGATTTACAATCTGTTCTCACATCTGTTCATTAACCCTGCAGTCACGTAATCACAATACAGCCACTTGTCAAATGGCTTGCATTTAAAACCGGTTGTGATTGGTGATCTTCCCAGCTGGTTTCTGAGGGAAAAAGTCAGTTGGGGAAGCTGGATTTGCTTAATAATGACTACAGTAAAAATGATTGTAAAATCATGACCAATGACATGATGACTCACTTTATAAACACCCCAATTTATGACTGAAATTCCAGTCTCAATTGTGAGCATAAGACGAGAACTATCTGTAACATAACTTCATCCTTTATGAACTGTCTACTGGAATAGTGAAATATCTTTCTTTTTAAACTCTGTAGCGGCTGAGGACTGAAAGAGATTCTTTAAAGGAAACAATTGAAGAGATCCATTGTATAAAAGCACAAGAAGGACAACTAACTACTTCAGGTAAGATTCTGGAAATGTAATGGTTTATGAGAAAATTATATCCCTTATTGAAACTTGCATCACTTTTTCCATTTTTGCCTCTTGTTAGAGTATTGAAAGTAGAGTACTTACTTAGGAACTATTTGTCATGTGAATATTGGAGATGCTTAAGCAAGAATTAGGACAAATCACTATTTACCAGATTGCAAATTTTTATTGAAGGCTTGAAAATGTATATATTTAGGGATATTTTTATGAGAGGATAATGTTTTGCTTTTTTTTTTACTCTGAATTGCATGCTTAAGTATTTATTGGGTTTAGATAGGAGAGTTAAACTGAAACCACAGTATTTTTTTCATCTTTACTGTTCTATCCTGTTTAATATTTTCTTTCTTTTCCATTCCCTAAAAAAGGATTATTACCTTTGGAAGGTCAAGAATCTTCTGACAGTTTGGCAGCAGAAATTATTACTCCAGAAATAAAGTAAGATAAACATAAAATGTTTTTATATGGTCACACTTTTAACTTCATATATTACTGACATTTTACCAGGATTAAGATTAATAGTTCTTATTGATCTTGCCCAGTTTAAAATTTTATTTCCCTTTAAATTTACTGAAAATGGGTTTAATCTTCCTCAGGCAAATATTTGAAAAATAAATCTCTAGTAGGCCTGAATCAATTTAATCCTTTGTTGAATTTCACAAGAATTGTGAGTGTACTTTTATCTCCTATCTCCTCTTTTCATTTTTTTTAAAAATGCATTCTATCTACTAAACTAAACTAAACTATTGAAGACCCTGTTGAATAAAAGGAGATGGGTCTATTTCACAGATTCGCATAAAATAGACCAAAATTGATGATATTTACTGTAACCTCTCTCATTGAATTTGTTCCGTTTCTGTTATACTTTCTGTTTTCTTCTCTGGAGCTTCCTGATGTGCTTAAATGGAAATTAATATTGGAATAATTGAATCAAGCTAGTATTAAAAGTATGTTTCTTAACTTTATGGGGTTAGAGATGGTTTATAAAATATACCAATAAAATTGATTAATGCATGTTAAACTGAAGCTAGTGAGAAAATAAATATCTTTAATTCTGTGGCTTTAAAAGTATGAATAAGTTGTACAAAAATTGAGCAGCTTTCTGAAGAAAAACGGGAAAATTATTCTTTTAGGTGACAGGAGTGGATGAGTGGAAATGAGAAGAGAGAGTAGAAAAATGAGATTGTACTGTTGATGCATATAGGTAATCTTCATTTAGTGATGATAGTTGGGATCAGAAAATTGGTCCTTAAACAGAATTGTCATTAAGTGAAATTGCACCTGATCATTAGAACTTGCTTCAGCTTTCGTTTGCTTTACATATCTGTGAAAGTTGTAAATGAGAAGCTTGGTCTTAAGGTTTCTTTTTCATCACCATTCTAACGATGAATGATCATTGCAGTTGTTAAGTGAAGACTACCTGTACAAATTGAAAGGGAATGAATTTAAAACCAAATAATTGATGTGATTGTTTATGGTGAAAAACTGTTTCTGATGAAAGATGGATTTAGTGAAGGATACAAGGGTGATGAGAATTTCTGACAAGCCATTTTTTGCCTCAGGAGTGAGCATGGGGAAAAATGATGTGGAAGATAATCTAGGTTTGGTTATACAGAAAGAGCGAGTGTGGATTTGATCACAAAAGTTTATATATGAAGGAAAACTAAATGAATAAAGGGAAGAACATGCATGGGTGGAACTGATGAGATCTTGAAAAAGAGAAGAGATAACACAGAAGTAGTGTGTAGATATGGAAGCAAAATGCTTTGCAAGGATAGAAAGACTGGAGAAGTATAACAATGAAGTTTTAAACTGTATTAAGCTATAGGGGGAGGGGACTAAATGTTTGTGACTCTTTGGCTTTTCATTATTTCTGCATACATATGACCTAACACAAGTCCTAAAACTAGATCAAGAGGACTGAATTAAATAAATGGGTTTATTTATTGAGAAAAATGATCCAAAGTAGATTGATGCTGTCCAATTAATGTATGAGGGTTACTTCACAATGCATACTTTCTATAGTGATGGTATTGGTCTTTCCCAGAGAGTGACACTATTTCATTACTCCTGCTTTGTTTCTCAAGGGAAAAGCTTATTCGCCTTCAACATGAAAACAGAGTGCTAAAACTTCACCAGGAGGGCTCTGACAATGAGAGGATTGCTTTGCTCCAGAGTCTCCTGGATGATGCCAATCTAAGAAAGAATGAATTAGAAACAGAGAACAGGTAAGAAGGTGCTGTTTTTCTTTTAGACTAGCGGGGTGGAAGTGGATTGGAACCACTTGCTTCTACTTTAAAGATACTAAAAAGAACATTTTTTAGCTGGGATTGCACATTATTGTTTGTTAATTCTGAAGACTTCAAGGATATATTGGAGTGATGAAGTAATATCATCACTAGAGTAAGGGTCAGAATGTTTGTCCTTTTTTAAAAAGGATATTTTGAATGTTTCTTATTCAAAAGATGTGCTAAACTTTTTTTTTAATTTGATTTATATGCCGCCCTTCTCCGGAGACTCAGGGCGGCTTACAATGTGTTAAGCAATAGCCTTCATACTTTTGTATATTTTATACAAAGTCAGCTTATTGCCCCCACAAACTGGGTCCTCATTTAACCTACCTTAGAAAGGATGGAAGGCTGAGTCAACCTTGAGCCTGGTGAGATTCGAACTTACAGTAATTTCAGACAGCTGGTGTTGATCACTATGCTTTTAGTCTGATGAGCTAAACCAGGTTCCTAACTTAACTCCAAACTTAATAGAGGCTTTGCTATATGTAACTAGTTATAATTTTTGTAGCAATATATTATCCATTGCAGGACCTGTCCCAACTTCACCAGAGCCCCTTTAACAAGGCTATTTCAGGGTGATCCAGGATGGCCTTCATGGCTACCATAATAGAATAGAATAGAATTCTTTATTGGCCAAGTGTGATTAGACACACAAGGAATTTGTCTTGGTGCATACGCTCTCGGAGTACATAAAAGAAAAGATACATTTGTCAAGAATCATAAGGTGCAACACTTAATTATAGTCATAGGGAAACAGTCAATATAAATCTTAAGGATACCAGCCACAAGGTTACAGTCATACAGTCATAAGTGGGAGGGGACATGTGGCACAAGGCCATGCCATACTTCACCTACTCCTAGCAATCCCTTACTTTGTCCTGTTACCACTGTCATGACATAGACGTGGTAGGTTGTAATTTGAGAGACTTTGAGGCTGCCAGAAGAGCAAGAATCAGAACTTTGTATCTCCCTTGACATCCAAAGCAGTAAAAGAGGAGGTAAAGAAGAGAAAAAGAAGAAAACTATATGTACCCATTTTTGTGCTGGTTCCATTTGAAGAACTCAAGAAACTGCATTGAGAAAAATCAATAGTTTGGCGTATGATCTTGAACTGCTAGAGATGTAAAAATGAGAATGAGAAGTAACATGGAACCCATGACAGCAAACTAATCCACTTATTAAAGAAAAAAAAACCCACTGTATTTTACATAGTCTGTGAGGTGCTTAATACATATTTGTGATTTCATTGACTTCTACCATAATTAGGAAGAGACTTAGTACTATTGCTTCATTTGAAGAACAGGGGAATGTGCTAATAAGAAAATAAAACCTTGAGGTCATTATTTCCACAACTATTTCTAAACACCCACAAGGGCATTGACTAGCAGATTATTCTTTTAGGAGAAAAATAAACCCACCGTTGCTTCTTAAAAGTTAAGTCTTGTTTCTTATTTCTAGGCTTGTAAACCAGAGATTGCTTGAAGTACAATCTCAGGTTGAAGAATTACAGAAGTCTTTGCAGGAGCAAGGATCAAAAGCTGAAGATGTAAGTGAAAAGACACACAAATACATGGCCCTAAATGTTCTGGTGCCCCCTACTTTCCTGCTAATCGTATTAATTTTTCTGTCAAATTTCATTACCTTTGTATATAAAGGCAAAGTAATGTCATTTTCTGTTTCTATTCTTTTTATTGATGAACTGCCTACCTCCTGCCCCCCTATCCTCTTAATGAAATCCAGTTGATATTCTCAAAAGAAAAGCTGGTGCTTAAAAAAAGTCTAACATTTGCATTCAGGTCTCTGTCAGAAATCTGATGGGATAGTCAAAGGAATAGCTGAGATGGGATGGGATTGGAGTAGATATTTCCAGCTGGAGCCTCGGCTGGCATCCAACTTTAAACCTATATAGAACAGGTGGCAGCAGTAAAAATTACAGCTTTCTGGGTAGCTAATAATTTATTTGATAGAAAGATTCAACTTCTGACTTACAGGCAATATATATCAATGTAGTCCACATTGATTTGCAGCATTGGAGCCATCATAACATGAGGGTGCTATTTTCCCTTCTAAGAATGATAAATGCATTGTAGCAAATGAAACTGATAAATGGCTTAATACGTTCACAGCACAACACTACCGTAAGTGCTGAGACTCCCAATGCCCTCCTCTTTAATTTTGTGAGCAAAGCAGTTTTAGATTTGTACATTGTATGACCAATCATTACTGAAATATCATTTAAAAACTAACTTATACAAATAAGATCCTGATGTTTTGGATAAAAATATATTGTAAGCATTATGCCGGTCTCCATCATAGACTATACTAGGTTGCATTTAGCAAACTGTTACTACATATTGCACCAAAACCTTGTACATGCAAAAAGAAGTTGGGATTATGATAATCCCTTTTTCACTATTATATATTTGAGTTCATATTTTCATAAAGTTACCTTGTTTATTGTAGTATCTGCTTTGAGTACAAACACTCACTCCTATCCTTAACACACCTTTGTGATAGTTTTTCAGAATTCTCTAGAGGAGGAGATAGGAGAAAGAAACCTTAGAGAGCACAGAAAGAGAAGATAATGTGCATGCTGTGTGAGAATGCCTTGCTTTAATTGTATATTCTTCAGAAAAGATACTAAATAGTTTCCTTCTGTTGGCTGCTGTTCACTTCGTACTAAACTGTCACCTCTGTCTCTTGGCATGGGTTTCTGCACAAGGCTATTGTGAGTATGGCTTCCTATTTATTTCAACCTGCTCTGAATCAGTCTCATTTGTGACTCAAATGTTTCAAAAAAGAACATTTAATTGGACAGGATTTTAATTCTTTTTTTGCATGCTATGTGCTATCTGTTTGTTGTTTGATTATTTTTCTACGTGTTGTGCTTCTGGCAGCTTCTACACAAGTCTGTGGCATGTTTTCCTAGAAACAGGTATACAAACGATTGGAAATGTCTGAGGTTGCACCTAAATTATAAATTTAATCCATTAGGGGTTTCCTCAAATTATTTCTCAAGTGACATGGACCTTATATTTATATTTAGTTGAGAGGGTTTAATATAGTATAAAATTCCTTTATAATATAGGAATTGATGTGAAATACTAGTGCAAACAATCAGATAATTCTGAATCATACATGCACGTTTTTCCTCTTGTGTTTTCATACTATGGAAAGGGCTTTGGTGTTGTCATATGTGAGCTACCCCAAATAAATACATTGTTGATCTGTTGGATTGATTCTTACCAAATCTGACAGGCACTCCTGGTGATTTAAATACGGAACATTTAAAATACCCATGGAGATATATATCATCCATAAAACATCCACTGTAAAATTTCGGTAAAAGATATTTTGGCATATAGTCCCAGCTATAATGCTGTTAAATTGTATTATATTTACAGTTCTTTCATCTCAGTCTGGAGATTGGTTTTGGGAGGGAATCAATCATGTCTCCCTGTCTCTGGAAAAGAGATAAAGGGAACATCACTCTTGTTGATTTTACTTGAACTCCTAATGGCTTTTGATATTGTTGAACCCAATATGCTCCTGGATTATCTCAGTGAGTTGAGGATTAAGGACACTGTGTTAAACTACTTGCAGGGATAATTTCAGAGAAGGTGGCATAGATTGGGTGACTGCCTTTACAGCTTGGTAGCTTTTGTTGTGTCCTCAGCACTTTTCAACAGCTGGGGACAACTAGATGTCAACAGTTTGTTGATGATATTCGGTCTCCTTGTTATAGAAATTGTGCATATTCTGAAGCATATTCTGGATGTGGTGATAGAGTAGATGAATACTAGTATAAATAGTCCTCGACTTACAACAGTTCATTTAATGACCGCTCAAAGTTGCAGCGGTACTGAAAAAAGTGACTTATGACCATTCTTCACGCTTACGATCTTTGTAGCATCACCATGATCATGTGTTCAAAATTCAGATGCTTGGGAATCGGTTCATACTTATGACCATCGCTGTGTCCCAAGGTCATGTGATCACCCTTTGCAATCTTTTGACAAGCAAAGTCAATGGGGAAGCCAGATTCACTTAACTAACTTATCAACCGCAACGATTCACTTAATCGTGGCAAATAAGGTCGTAAAATGGGACAAAACTCACTTAATAAATATCTCATTTAATAACTGAAATGTTGGCCTCGATTTCAGTCATAAGTCGAGGACTGCCTGTAAAATAAAACTGATTCTGAACAAGATGGAGGCTTTGGATTGGGTGGCTCCTTGATTCAGAGTTGGAGCATTTAATCTGTTGTAAATGGGGTTTCACTCCTTTAGAAAGAAGGAGGAACTTCTAAAGTTATCATTATCATTGGAGAGCCAGGTGACCTCTGTGGTTAGAATTATTGCTGTTTGCTGCTATTCAAATTATGTTCTTTCTTGTACTGCAGAGGTCTTCAAACTTGGCAACTTTAAGACTTGTGGACTTCAACTCCCAGAATTCTCCAGCCAGCATAGCTTGTGGAGTTGAAATCCACAAGTCTTAAAGCCGCCAGATTTGAAGACCTCTGTTGTACAGGGATAGTCTAGCTATACTCATTCACATGTTTGTAACTTCATACTTAAATTATAGCAATGTCCTCTGTATGGGTCTGCCCTTGTATTTGCTACACGTTGCATCAGCTAAGCTGCTGAGTGACTCATGTAGCTATGCACATATTATAGCTCTTTTGAAGCAACTGTATTGGCTGCCAGTTGTTGAACTATTTTCAAGGTTTTGGTCATGATATATTAACCCCTCAGTAACTTGACCTAAGTTGCCTTCACATTACTAGCCTGGGTTAGTCGCTGAAATCATCAGACGTGATCCTGCTCTGTAAACCCAAGAGTTGTTGAATATTGGGCGGCCTTCTCTATGACAGCACTGAATGGAGCACCTGACTTAATAATTTGTAGGAACATATTCAGAACTCATTCTTTCATCCAACCCTTCTCAATTTAAATGTTGGAAAGAAAAAAAAAGACTTTGGCTGGATCTTTTAAGGACTTTTTATATTGTTTGCATTGTTTTAAGTATTTTTAATTACCTGTATTGCTATTTTTATTATAAACTACTTTGAGATGCTTTGGCATATGAAGAGATAGATAAATACCACGAATTTGCATATAAACACATAAGGAGGGAAATTAGGCAGCCTAGTTCTTTTCCCCATAAGTTCTTTGTCCGGAATGTCAATCATGTTTCAGTTAAAAGTATAGATAAAAGTATACAGCTTTGTTTCAAGTAATTCTTTTTTTTTCTTTCATTTATAGTCAGTCATTCTGAAAAAGAAACTTGATGAACATCTGTAAGTAATAAAAATATTCCTCGTTTTCATAATAATAATAAATATTTTTCATTTTATGGAGAATAATTAGGATTGAATCACTTAAAATTGCTTAGTATATTAGTAATAATTCTGCAACTCTTATCTCCTGGTGCAAATCTATAGTGTGTGTTCTTAGTTTAATAAACTTATTCTTTAGGGCTCAGAAATAATATTTAATAATTTGATAAAATGTTTAAATCATGGTTTGAAGTAGGAATTTCCTTATTACATAAGTAAGCAAGCAGAATTGGTACAATTATTAATTTAAAATAGTAATATCTTTGTAAGAAGTTAGTACTGTGTGGAGTGAAAGTGAATATGTTATTGCCAAAGTCTTGTCAACTCATACTGGCTAGTTAAGAAAGAGAGATGTGTATATATGGGATTGCTGTGGGATAAAGTGTGTGTGTGCTTTTATATGTTTGTGTGTATTCACTCTCCCCCTCCCCAATAATTCTATTATTCCATTATATAATTCTATTAATTATGTTGTTGGTTTGAGCTCCGAGTATGGCAATTTGGTGGCAAACGTTTTGTCCCCTTAACATATTTATATATAGTACTGTGGCATACTATATTTGTATATACTAACTTTTGCTTTTTTATGGTTGTGGAATAAAGTTCTAAGCAGTAGAAATGCAACAATACATATGGATAGAAATTTATGTACAAGATAAATTGCTAATACATACCAGATAAATAGCTAAGAGCTTCAAATAACAGTTCTAATGAAACTCTGAGTCTCCTTACAGCCATCATGATTGAATGTCATAATTGGACTGGACTACCTTATTAGTATCCATACTAAACAAATGTTCAGGAAATAGGAAATCAGTTGAAAGCCTTAGAAGAAAAGAACTGAATGAAAAAGCAGGTTCCTCTTCTCCTAGCCCCATGATGGCAAACCTATGGCACGGGTGCCACAGATGGCACGCGGAGCCATACTGGTGGGCACGCGAGCTCAGCTCTGACACACGTGTGCGCCGGCCAGTTGATTTTTGGGCCTTCTGGGCCCACCAGAAGTCAGGAAACACGCTGTTTCTGGCCTCCCGAGGGCCTCTAGGAAGGGTGGGGAAGGCGGTTTTTGCCCTCCCTAGGCTCCTAGAAAGGCTCTGGAGCCTGCGGAGAGCGAAAAATGGGCCTACTGAGCCCACCGTGCCATCACAGCAAAAGTAGAGGGAGCATGAGGGTGGGGGGCGGGGCGCATAAAATTATGGATGTCGGCACACATGCATGTGTCCCCCCCGCTCCCCACCCGCTTTTGGCACACAATGGCAAACAGGTTAGCCATCACTGTCCTAGCCTATCCAGGGCCTCTCCCCAAAGTTCCCTTGCCTTCCAAAGATAACCCAGTAATTTCCTGGGTACCTTAAAACAGCTCTTTAGGGATCTCTGTGTGCAAAGCTCATTGTTCCAAGAGGTTGCCTCCAGTCTCTTGCCTCCACCATTGACCTCTTGCTCCTCTGTTAATGGTGGTGGCTACAGCCTTCTTACTGTATTGTCTTGCAACAATTTGTTGGTTCTCTAGGACATCATTTCTTCCTCATAGGCTTATCAACAGAAATGAAACTAGGCATGGTACCGGTTCCTGGGACTTTCTATCTTTTTCGACATCTCTTTTCACTTAATATTCTCCAACCCAGCGTAAATCATCTGTAGCCACATCCACAATCTCTAAAGTTCACATTCCCTTGTCTCTTTACTTTCATTATTTCTTCCTTAATTTCACCTAATTCTAAGGATCCTCAGTGCCCCAAAGCAAAAATCAAAACAAACATCAGCTAATACTAGTTTCTGACAAAACTCTATTTCTTTGCTGAAATCATCCAGTTTTAGTTATAGTTATATAACTGTTTAGTTATATACAGTTATGATATCCTAATTTCTTCTCTCTTTAATATTGATCCAATTAAGAGTGAGAAAGCAGTTGTTTCATGTGCACATTCTTTTCTTTTTTTGCAGTGAAAAGCTCCATGAAGCTAATAATGAGCTTCAGAAGAAACGGGCAATCATTGAAGATTTAGAACCCCGTTATAACAATAGTTGTGAGTAGTTCTTTTTATTTCAAATAATTTAATTGCAACTGATTTTTTTAAAGCTCAGAGATATTTGCTTATTTCCTCCCAAAACTGTGAATAAAGATCTTAAACACAGCTCTTATTCTAAGGCTTAGCGTTTCAGCAGGTTGCTATGTAGTAGTCATTTTTGTTAATGAAATAAAACCTGTTTAATTGCTCCTTTATTATTTGGGTCATGGAGTAAGCATATGCTTGAATGCAGTTCACTCACTAGCAGAAATGAAATATACATAAACTTCTCTGTTCTCTTCTTTCAACATCCTGCAATACATAGAGACTCCTTCAGAAATTATAATACAGGTAGTCCTCGACTTACAACCATTCATTTAGAAACTTTTCAAAGTTATAGTGGCACTGAAAAAAGTGACTTATGACCATTTTTCATTCTTATGACCATCGCAGCAGCCCCAGGATCAAAGTTTGGACGCTTTGCAACTGGCATGTATTTATGACGGTTGCAGTGCCCCAGGGTCATATAATCGGCTTTTGCTACCTTCTGATAAGCAAAGTCAGTGGGCAAGCCAGATTCACTTAACAACCACAGTGATTCACTTAACAACTGTGACAAAACAGGTGGTAAAATGGGCAAAACTCAAAAATTGTCTTGCTTTAGTAACATAAATTTTGAGCTCAATTATGGTCGTTGGTTAGAGACTATCACTATGGCTGCTCTGGGGAAATTCTCAAAGTAGATTTCTGAACACTACTTACAACCTTTTGTTTAATAATGGTTTGAAGTTATGACAGCCTTGGAAAAAGTGATTTATGGTCCACCCTAGAAGGCATAACCATTGCATTGCCTCAGAGGTCATTGGGCACTTGGCAACTGGCTTACATTTACAACAATGGCAATGTCTTGTTACATGATCATGATTTGTAACTTTCCCAGCCAGTTTTTTCCTACGTAGAGTCAAGATTTACATGATAATAATTGGCAAAAATGATGGTAAAATTGGGTCTAGTAATGATGACTCATTTTATAACTGTACTGAATTACAGTAGAAATTCTGGTCCCAATTGTGGTTGTAAGTCAAGGACTACCTTTATACACTCACTGTAAATATGGCTTTGGTTGTATAGCTTGTTTGGAAAAATAAGCTATATTTGTAATTATACACATAAAATTTGTGTATAACTACACAAACATTTAAGACAAGGCTGCCATAGTGCCACACAAATATTTGCTTAATGTAGATGCCATCCACTTCTTATTTGTAATCAGAAACAGAAATTTGTACTGATCTACCTCCAGTTGGGTTTCGCCCAGTTTTTAGAATTCCTTGTAGTTATGGTTCAAATATATATTCTAATTTTTATGTTTCTTTGTTGTATTTAATCTGATGTAATCTGCTGTTTGGTATGTCTAATATCTCAAAATTCTTAAACTTTTGCATTATTCTGAAATGTGATATCTTCTCCAAATAAAGCACTCAAAATAGAAGAATTGCAAGAAGCTTTGTGTAAAAAAGAAGAAGAAATGAAGCAAATGGAAGAACGATACAAAAAATATTTGGAAAAAGCTAAAAGTGTAAGTATTTCACCTTTTGCTAACATTGTCCTCCCTCTACAACTTTGACAGAGAGTCAGATGGTGCTAACATAATGTAGAATAGCTAATAATTAGTCTCTGAACTGCAGCTTTGGCTGCTTTATACTATATTGTCTTATTATTTCATTTAAACCTATTTTCAAAAAAATTAAAGCCCAAAATGACTGGTTAGATATAAATGTGTGTTTACGCTTGTGTCCTGTATTTAATACATTTATAAAAAAATAGAACTTTTAATCCCCAAATCTGTTGATTACCTTGAGAAATTGGTGAATGAATTTGTTATTAATATAATTATATTGATATTGATCATTGAATGGCAAGATAATTTATGTTATGAACTCACTTCCAGCTTCTGTTATTTAACTGTTCCTCTACCACCATTTGCTGCACAGCTTTGTATTTATTTATTTTTTTTGGTTAATTCTGGTAAGGGCTGAACGAGGAATGGTCCTCGAAGGTATCTTCCCTTTCACCTGCCACATTTAACAATGATAATTTGAACTGCTGGATTGACCAGAATTTATGTCAGGATGTTCTACTGCTTGATTAGTGAGAATTCTAAGCAGGAGATCTTCAGCAAGCCAGGCCCAAAAACATATATTAAATCAAATATGAAATTACTTCACTTTGAAGATTCATTGTAAAACAGAGTGAGAAAACATGAGAGCCAGCAAGACCAAAATGGGTATATTGTAAAGGTAGATTGTGAAAAAAACAGATTTCACTTTGTGATGAATCTTAATAAGAGATTCTAGGTCAGCCATCATTTGCCATTTTGTCTTAGCTCACAAGGCATTTCCTCAGTTATCCTAATGTTTTCATGCTGGATATTTGACTGTTTTCAACTTGCTTGATTCCTGTTGTTTTCCCATGAACTTGTCAAAAATTCAAGGTCTTTTCCATCTTTTTTATTATTTGTAGTTGATTCTTTCCCATTTTAAAAAGGTTTTGTAGAATGTATTTCCCTAAACTGTGAATTCTGGTGGAATTGGATTATTTAATTGTCATATCAGTTGATCTTCTCTGCAATGGCCACAACTCTTTGTTTCAATTATTCTGCAGTCTCTGCTATTTCTTTGTTGTCTAGGTTGTATTTCATGCACAGGCTAGTTTTGATTTTCTTATTCTTCAAATTTCCTTGCCTCAGACTCTTCAAATTGCTCTAATCCATTGCGAATTTTCTTTTTCTTCAATGCTACACAAATTTTCCATTTAGGATTTCCTTTCTTAATGCCTTCATTCCTCCATTCCAATTCTTGAGTTGTTACATAGACATACATCAGCTGGTTGATTTGGGTCATTGTTTCATTTGGAATATTTTTGACAGCTCCATTAATATTTGTTTCTATTTTAGCTGAAGAGATTTTTTTTAATTTTGGCAAATGTATTCTTTGGCTTCTTTCATTTGGTCCATTTTCCCAACTAATTCTTCATTAACCAATAGTGTTGGCAATTCATTAGTAACTTCAGTTTCTTTTCTCTGTTGTTCTCCATTAAGGCCTATAGTCTTTCCACATTCTGTTTGTTGCTAACTATGCAAATTGGCATTTTTATTGGTAGTTCTAAATAAAACTGAAGTTTGAATTGCTTGGTTTTGAGTTGCTTCCAAATCAGCATTGATAAAGAACTTGTGTTTGAAAATTAAGTCTGTTTGGTCCATAAATCTGTTTGTTAACCGAAAAATTGGATGTCTTTTCAAAACGGGTACATTCACATTTCAATGTTTCTGATTCATAAAAACATTCCATAATTGAGTAGTTTTGAGTAGTAAGAGCTGTGGTGACCCAGTGGTTAGAATGCAGTATTGCAGGCTAACTTTGCTAACTGACAGCAGTTCAGTCCTGATCGGCTCAAGGTTGACTTGACTTTCCATCCTTCTAAGGTCAGTAAAATGTGGACCAGATTATTGGGGGCAATATGCTGACTCTATAAACTGCTTACAGGGTTGTAAAACCCTCTGAAGTGGTATATAAGTCTAAGTGCTCTTGCTATTTCTTCCTTCAACCAAATTCTTTGCTGTCTGTTGCCTTCTCTTCGCCTGTCAGATCCATGCCCTGGTTGCCTAGTAGAGGCAGCCAACCTCTGTAGCACATTTTTCAGTGAAGCCCAGGTGTCATAGCACCCAATGTGACTTTCGTTAATCTGGGCAACATTCGATCCGGCATGAAATTCGAATTACACATTCTCACCATACCAGATGGCTTTTTGGGAACACATTTAGTCAGACTCTTCAGCTAAAATCTGTCTGATATGATTGTATCTATTCAACAGCATCACTAGAGCAGGCAGGTCCTCCACACAATGAGCTACCCCTTGGGGGGATAATAATGATGATTTTCATTTTCATGACAAAAAACTTTCAAGCTCACATTCTTTGGTAGCTAATTTCTTCTAATTTCTACTCCCTCTCCTCTCCTCTCCTCTCCTCTCCTCTCCTCTCCTCTCCTCTCCTCTCCTCCCTCTCCCCTCCTCTCCTCCTTTCCTTTCCCCTCCTTTCCTCTCCTCTCCTCCCTTCCCCTCCCCTCCTCCAGTATATATTCATAGGAAGGAAGAGAAATACTAGGAAGAGAAATCTAGGCTAGGTTCTTCATATGTTCCCAAGTATTTAAATTGAGTATTTTTATAACATTAGATCAGTTGTACCTTGTGGTAAAATGTTTATGTTGTTCATAATTCCTATAAAGCTAAAATTGATACATTTCTGGATGTTCTGTAGATCTGTAAAACTTAAGCAACTCTAAATAACTTGCCAAAGATACACTCTCTCAGTAATGTAACACAACTTCTGCATGCAAAAGATCTTAGATTCAGTCTGGCAGTTACCTGCTTAGACCTTTTCCTGTCCAAGACCCTGGATAACTGCACTAATCAGAACAGATGGTTCTGAAGTAGATGAACAAATATTCAACTTCTTGTGTTCCTATTTGGAGTTACCTTCTTAGTATGTGATTCTTGCTTTTGCAGGTCATCCGTACTTTAGATCCCAAACAGAACCAAGGTTCAGCACCTGAAATTCAGGCACTGAAGAATCAACTGCAGGAACGTGAGAGGATGTTCCATTCCTTAGAGGTAATTTCCTATGAAATCTTGTGCATATTTAAACCAAATTAAGCCCCGCTCAAAATCAGTAGGTCTTATCTCGATTAAAAAGCACATACAATTGAATCTTCTTGGCAATTACATTAATCACATGAAAGGCAACCATTATGCTTTTTATCCTGAGCTGTTAATCTGAAATATGAGCTTCCGTGATGAAAATTAATAACTCTATACAATTTCATGAATAATTTAAAATCCCACAGTTTGCCACCATTCCACACAACAGAAATAAAAATACAGACTTGAGCACTGAGCACAGTATACTCCCATTACATGTATGCATGTGAAATCATGAGAAATACTTTTTTCCTCCTAATAGAAAGAATATGAAAAGACAAAGAGTCAAAGAGAAATGGAGGAGAGATACATTGTCAGTGCCTGGTACAATATGGTAAGTAGAGTTCACATTGTAAAATAAGAGTACCAGCAAAGATGAATGAATTGCTTTGCTTCTGTAGTATGTTTTCCAGAACTAAATTGACATTCAGACTTCAAAGGTGATGTGTCCCCTGGTATCTTAATTGTTTGAAGAACATTGTTCCCTTTATAATACTCAGTTTTGAAACCTTGAACATTTGAAACTTCAACCTGCATTGAAGCTTCAGTTTTGAGGCTTCAACGCAGCCTCAAAGTGTTAAGGAAAGTAAGGGAACGTATTGTTTGTATATTGATACAGTTCAGCCCTCATCCTGTGTAACTGCCCCCATCCCCCAGCAGTTTCATGGAGTTGGCAAGAGTAAATTAAAATGAATACCGAGGAATCCTTTGACATTGTTGTCTCAGAAGAGAGGTCCACTTTGGGAAACAACCAAAGAGAACTGTTGGAAGAAGGCACCCAATTTAGAATCAGAAAATCAGAAAGGACTATGATTGAACCTTCAAGCGGACCAGGATTTCCGGGTCTGTTTTTTAACATAAGGGAGCCTTCCCTAAGATGACCAAAACATTCTCTCTTCTGAAAGAGGGATGAAGTGTGCCTAAAACCTTTCGCTTAATCCAAGGAAACCTGGATTCCTTTTATTGGAAACAGTTCAGTGGAGTGACTTAATAGGTTTGGCAAAGATATAGTGTAGCCCGGTCGGCTTCCCACACTAAAACTACATGCCTTTTCTTTTAATTTCTTTCTCTCTATAGGGGATGACTCTTCATAAAAAAGCAGTAGAAGACAGACTTGCTAGTACTGGTTCAGGACAGTCTTTCCTAGCTAGGCAAAGGCAAGCCACCAGCACAAGAAGAGCTTATCCGGGCCATGTCCAGCCAGCCACAGCAAGGTAGAGAGAGTCCTTGCCTTGCCTTTTGAATGGAAGCCATCCTGGAATCAAGACCTACTTCTGTTATAAGTGACTGTATTTCAGGAAAACCTAGCCAGCATTCTTTCAGTATTGTCTCTTCATGTCTCATTTCCAGAAGAGAATTTTTCTTTCTAACTTTTTTCTTTTCTGGAGTCTTCCTTTTGTCTTTTAACGTGCCAAAATGTTGAAAAACACCCAATGGAGGAGGGTATTAATGGAATATCCCCATATCCCTTTTCATATGTAATTGTTGTCTCTTAACAAAAACCCTATAATGGATGAAAACAAACTTTAACTTGTCCCCTGGCTAAACAGTATGGCGTTCTTCCCAAGGCTACTGGTGCCTCTTTTCTTTTTCACACTAATTTGATCTGTTTGAATTGGGTAATGCAATTTGCAACTGTGCTATGTAGGAAGATGTGTAACTTACTTGCAAAGATTAGATAGACATGCTGGCAGAAGTTACAAGAACCTGATGAGACATGTTCATGGAATTATCTTATGCTGCTGTTACTTTGTTTCCTTTGGCTTCATCTAGTTGATTGTTTAAATGCTGCTTTAAAAAAATGCCCTCCATTACTGAGGAGTGTTTTTGATAGGTCAATAAGAAGGATAAACTCATTTGGCATTGGCGCTGATGTCTTCGGGTAGTTAAGATCATTCTAACATGTAAACTTGCTAACCTGTTGTGCTAAGTGAGATTTCATGCCTGTGTAGTTATGGATCTATCAGAAGCAGGGTTAGTGTTTCTCTGATTCTGCAAGTTATGAATTCTGGTTTCTGAGCTACCGCACCCTTCTCAAATCTTTGGGATTAACTCAAGTTAAACTGTTCCATATAGATGGAGGTTTTGTTGAAGACTTCAGTAGAGAGTTGGTTTTTTTTGCTGTATGTTTTTTGTAAATCTAAGCTTATGTTGACTTCTTAAGAATATTTCAAGAGCCTTGGCTCTTTGGGTCAAAGGTAACAACCTTGTTTTTCATTCTGAACTGAATGGATCTGGGTTTTATCACCATATTTATTTAGGTATGGATATTATTTCCCTCATTTTTGTTAATACAGTCATACTGTGCACAGTAATTTTCTGACTTAAAGATACTTGTTTTTAACTCATTGCCATCTAAGCACATGAAAGGAGTTTTTAAAATCCACGCCTGTAAAGATGATAAAAATAAGATGTAATGCCATTGGTCCTTCTGTAGTAGGGTTCCAGTATTTGATAAAGTAGGCCAGATGTTGTCCCTGCTGCAGATAAATCATTTAATAATCAGTGTATGGCTAATTCCTTTGGTAGGGTTTAACACCTATAAGCAAATTTATTAGGTAATCATGATTTTGTTGATTAACCTTATTTTGATAAAGCCTACACAGTAGTTACTCTTTTGAGAGTTAACTTGCTCAAGTTATACAGCAGGTCTAACATTCTTAATTGGCTACTTCTGTGCTTTTGTATACAAAAACAGAGCAAAACTCATGTCTGAAGATGTTTTTTATGCCAACAATTATGGTAATCTAATGAAACCTGATTATTTAGTCTTGTCTGAAAAAAAACTTGAATGTAATTTTTCATAAACAGAACTATCTTCTCTTCTTTTTCAACTTTCAGTCTCTTCACTAGCTCTCCTTTCTGACTAGTTATTATTGAGGTTTTTGATCAGCTTTATTTCATGTTTTATAATTAGTCTTTTATATTTCTCACCTTTCCTGAAAGCACCTTGAATTTATTTCTCCAGTCTGGCTAGTTCAGATCTACTTGCGCAGAAGTGATAAGCATATCCAATGCAAAGTCTAATTCTTTTAAACTTCAAGGCTTTGTAATTTAAGTATTTCATTGATTTTGTATCCCCGACACGCATTTCTGTAAGTTTAAAAAAATGAAAGTCAAATATCATATCAAGAAAGCCAAAGAAAATTAGTGGCTGGTATTTCCTATTGAAACAAGTGAGATATTAGTTGCATCTAAATAAATACAGTGTCCTTAATTTATGGAGGAGTCATGTATGGCTGTGTAATTTGTTGAATTCAGGAGCTGTGTAATTTGTTGCTATGTGCAGGCTTTCTGGCTAAGGTAATTTAAAGAAAAAATCATGTAGGATCTTCAAACTAGTCTACATTTTTTGTTTGAAACATTTCTTATAACACTATTTGCAACATCAAGGTTTTTAAAGTTTCAAAAACTCTCTGATAGAGTTAAAAGTTGGATTCTCTTTTGTTATACCATTGTTTTTAGAATTTTATAATTAGGTATTTTTTTTCCCTGTTGCAAGTTTTTTTTCTTTCTTTCATACTTGTATGTCTCCTAAACAGGACATGGCTAAGATATATCTGTTGTGTTTTTTCTCCTATTAATCATGATCTTTAATGTATGAAATGATCAGTTAAATCTTAATTCCAATTAGACACTGAAAATTTAAGGAATTATGGGAAATGAATGCTGGTAACCTGCTAGCACACCAAATATTTAATATTTCCTACTGCATTCTCGAATGTATATTTAGGGTAGGCATATCAGGTTGAGAAAATTTACCATTAATTAGCCATTGAAGTACACCAGAGGGACATATTTCATTTCAATAGTGGGTTATGAGCACAATAAACATTGTCCATATTTCTGGGAAAGGAATGTTTGATATGAATTCTTTGTTATATAATTTAGCTGAATTTACATGGATGGAAAACTGTAGGCTGCAGCTTCATTATTAAGACACTTGACAGTGGGTTGCTCACTTCCATTATTCCATTATTATACAGAAGCAGCTAGAGACATTGCTCCTTAGGCAGGATATTTTTTTCAGTTATGTTTTTTTGCCTAAAGGTTACAGACAGTCTTTACCTTATAATGAGCTTCTGGCCATCTACATCTAATCCTGACCTCATATACCGATGTCTGAAGCTGCCTTTTTGGCTAGAAAACTAATTAGGCTTTCAGTTTGGATTCTGAAAATCTCAAGCTGGAATATAATTCAAGATGGACTATCTTCGTGTGTGAAAATATACCTAATTAGTTCAGCATTATTATTTTTTCCTCAAATAATTGCCCAGTTTGAGCTGGGTTTTCAGAAGACATTTGGGCAACGAGAAAACTGAATGCGATCAGGGAAAAGCAGATTTGGTTAACATCAAACTGCAAGAGGCATAGTGTAAGAGAACCTGTGGAAAGTTTTTGTGCAAAATGATTTAAAATTTCAAGTGATCAGCTGATCAGCTGTTTTACGTTAAGTTTGACATATTAAAAAGCTTCATTGTTATATACAGCAAAGTCTCCTATATAAATAGCCTATGAGCTCATATATGCAACCAGGCAGGGAAATGCTAGATAGAATTTCCTTTCTTTCTTTTGGTATATTGTCTAGAACAGATATGCCCAAAGGACCATTGTGGATTTTCTGAGGGCCGATAAATTCTGTAGACACTTTTTTGCAAAAATATCTTCACATCTTAGGCTGCATCCACTGATATTATTAATCTACAGTATATTGCATCGTCTTAAGCCAACTGTGTAGTAACAGTCACCCCAAAATTTGCTAAATTGCTTAAAAAATAAGGGCTGTTCAATACATTGCATCTCTTTTTTTCCCAGTCTGTTCTAAGTTAGCCGAATTTTTCCTTAGTTAATATCAAATAGCATATCATTTCTGGGCATCTGCTTTTTTTTTTTTTAAGAGTGGAGTTCATTTGCAAGGAGAAGTATAGAGAGAGATAACCATATCATCTCCCACTTTCCCACCTAGCAAAACGTTGAAGCTCTAGAAAAAAAGATGGATAGATGGCCAAGCTCCTATAGCACACAATACGTTAGCATTCATTGGCAGTGCTATTTGACGACTTCCGTTCTTCCTGTTAACAGTATTAACCTACAGACCTCTTGCAATACACACCTTTAGACTGAAATATGTTTTATAAATGCACCTTTATTTACTAGTATGATTTTAAAAGTGCACTAATGTTCAATACTATACATATATATATATATATATACCAGAACAATTTTGTTGTCGTTGTTGTTGTTATTGTTGGAGAAAATGGATAGGAAGGGTTGCCAGTTCCTTTCCAGCTTTTAATTTAATACCCCAAGCCTTGTCACTCAATATATGCAATATTGTATGTACTGAGGCTGCTTACTGTCTTAATACATATAGATCCCTGTTTTTGTTTTTATGCATCTCCTTCAGCAGATTTGTTACCCTTCCTTTTTTCTATCCATTTATACATGCACAAGCAGCTCTGGAAAGGAATGTAGAGAGCAGGAACATTTTTTTTAAAAAAAACGGTGCCTTTCCTGCATTTCAGTGTTACGTGATAGAACTTTCTTCGATTGTTCTTTGGGTTGAGTGTATTTATCTTAAGATCTCTGTCCTTCATCTATGTTACCTTCCCTTTGGATTGCACTAATGTGTCTTTATGTTATGAAATATTGCTGTTATTCATGTAGACTACGTTGACAGTTGGAATGCATTGTGCTGCCTTTACAAAAATTTAAAGCTGCTTTTTTTCACACTCTTGTAAGTATCGGCTTGTTCTGCTGTAGATTTCACTTTGTATTGAGGCAGATGTAGGAAACACGGCACTACAGGAGAAAACCTGAGGGAATATTGCCTAGCGATTACATTTGTATCGCTGCTTTTATCATCTCGTGGTTAGAGATGAAGCTTTTGGAGGAGTTGGTCAGTTTTATGGGAGAACCGCTTGGAGGAGATGGAAGAGAAGAAGCCAGCCTCAACACCCATTAAGCCTCATTGCCGGAGCAACTGCATCTGGAACAGGTTTTACAATTTGATCATGATTCTCAATTGTAGCTACCTGGGAGGTAGGATTTGGCCTTCAGACCCCCAGCTGTTGACTATTTTTAACCCTATTTTTAAGCCACAAGAAATGGTCTCCCTACGTGTTCCAAGTGAAAACGAAGGAGTGCTTAGTACTGAGTGGTTCCAATAGGAGTCAGTTTGTTGTGAAACTTGACAGGGTCTTTCCATCTGCAGGGGGAAAGATGTAGAGAGAAAACTTAGAATGGGGTAGCTTGGACCATGGCTGAAGAGAGATCTTTGGCAGTTCCAGTCCGGTTAGCATTTCAGATAAATTGATTGTGTCCTACATTGTGTCCTACACATCATAGATAAGGAGTAAAACTAGTACTGAATAGTAAGGATACCTCTGGCTAATCCTCTCTACCAGTCAGACTGGGGCAAAACTTAATAGTGGCTCAACAATGAGGGGCTGGGAAATGGAATGGAATATTTGTCCTCCAGCAACTTCAGACTCTGAAGTAGAGTCAATTCCTGGTTGTGTTGATTCATTTGGGTGGGGGTGAGGGCTATGATTTATGACACTTAAGATTTTTCTTTTAGAAAAAGTTTACTGCTGGAATTACTGAGTTGTTGCAGGTACATAGACAAGGAAAAGATGCTTGGCTGGACCTGGCAGTTGAGAAGTCAGTTCTGGAAATTTGGCTTTCAACATTGTCAGTCTTCTGAATTGTTTTGGTAGCAGTACCATAAAAATGAAATTATCATTGTCTCACAATAGAGTGGCCTTCCTTATTTAGATACCTCCAATTACAAAACCATATGTCCTGCTACCTTGGTTCCCCTGCATATTCTTGTCTGTACTGTATTAGCTCCTATGAAGGACTTGCTTTGTAGTTGTTTGGTGAGTTGCTTGGTGTTTTGGCCTGATCTTAAAATATGTGCTTGCGGTTGGGAGCTTTTTTAATATCATGCCTATTTTTTTTAATTTTTTTCCACCTACAGAAACCCTTTAGACCATCAGATAAGGGGAAAGAATATGAATTTTGCTTTTAATCTCCATTAGGCAACTTTGCCGATCTACTTGCAATGATTTGGGCTTTCTTTAACATTAATATCATGAAGCAGCTGCCACTTTTTGAGATCCTAAGCATGTGTTCAACCTATCTGTGTGTTTCAATAACAACTTGTTTGACTGTCCTGAGCTACCAAAATTACTTGTTTGTCACATTGCCAATAAAATGTATTTTTTTCCCTGTAAGAATGAAATTCTAGGATTTACTAGATATTAATTTCCCCTAAAGTATGATTTCTCACCAAACCACCATTGTAGTGATTTTAAAAACCTATCTGTATATAGGTAAACAAGATAATAATGGTTGTAAGTTCAGATATCGTTTGGAAGGAAGGAGGTCGGGATGTTTCCCTTCGGTCCAGAACATGCTTCCAAGGCTACAAAACCAGTGTACAGTTGTTAAACAAGTTGTAAATAAAGGCTTCTATAAAACGTGTGATGCTTTTTTTATTACAAGAGAACATCTATCTTGTCACAACTAGCAATCTACTTGTATCAGAAGGTGTTGTTGGATCCACTTTGTAGTGAACAAAAACCACCCTGAGAACTTACGTACAAGAATCTAAAGCCTACTCATGCAGCTCTTGTAGGAATTAAAACAGATTTCTTTTTTTAAAAAGTTATGAAGAAGTACTTTATAGAGGAGCAAAGAAATGAGTGGGCTTTTATATTTCCTAAGTTTTCTAATCATTCGGTGCAGGCTTTGTTCACAACATTTCCAGGATTCCCCATCTACTTGGAAGTCTTGGTGTGGTATGGGGTAGAAGGAAGCCAGTGATGTCTTATGGCGCAGTGAAGTCTTACGCTTCACTCACTTTCTCAGCTGCCTTTAAAGTAGTCTGCCATAAGCCTTTGCCATCTTCTCCCAAAGGTGGTTTTCCAAGAGGCAACTGGATTTTCAGGAAGTCTAGTTTCCTCTTGAAAAAGCACCTTTAGGACAACGATGACCTGGATGACTGAGAATCTCCATAGACATTTGCTGTCTTCTGTTCATGGAATGGAATGCTTCCATGCTGATCGTGCCAACACAACTGGAACTTCAATGTGGCTCTCAACCATTATCAGTTGTGCTTCGAGTCTGGTCCTGCCATTATGTTTTGCAGTTAGGGGAGGTTGAAGACTTCTCGCAATGAATGGATGCAAAAGTGACACTTAAAAGGTGACTCAGTGTTTTATTACTGTAAAAGTAGGAATGGAGGCCAAGACCCCAAATGCCTTGTTACATAGCTGGGGCAACTCTGAATATACAGTAGATCTTACTGTGCCACGCTGCTTCTGTTGTCTTTCCTAACACTGAATTTGGCAACAACAACATAACCCAACTCCTGGCAGTGACAAAGGGGCTGAATTCGCCAGCCAGCTCTGACAGCAGCCTAGAAAAATCAATAAGCAGAGGCAACAAAACTGCTCCAAGTGAATTCTGAGTGTTATCCAGAAGAGGTAATGTCTTTTGCCAACATTGTCTATTTAACTAGACATCTAAAGGCCAGTGAGGAGAAAACTATATTAGACTGCATACATCTCAGGACACACATCAAATGGGCTCTTTGCAAGATAATTTGGAGGTTGTTATGCTGTTCGTTCTTCATTTCTCCTATTGATTTCTTAAAAAGATATATAGGGATGTTTTAATTTTTGGGGAGTAGAAATATCCTTGACATCATCCAACTGAAAATTTGTAGTGGCTAAAGGACTCTTGCTATTTTCATCATTCTGCATCTTTAGGTTTTTGGATTTGTTTCCATTATAGCATATGGATAAAACTTACGCAACCCACCATATACAGGTGGTCCTCAACTTACGATCACAATTGAGCCCAAAATTTGTTTCTAAGTGAGAATTTGTTGAGTTTTGCCCCATTTTACATCATTTCTTGCCACAGTTGTTAAATGAATCAGTATAGTTGATAAGTTAGTAACCTGGTTGTTAAGTGACTCTGGCATCCCCATTGACGTTGCATGTCAGAAGTTTGTAAAATGTGATCACATGACCCCGAAATGCTGCAACGGTCATAATTATGAACCAGTTGCCAAGCATCTGAATGTTGATCACATGATCATGGGGAGGCTGCAAAAGTGGCAATTCTGAAAAATGTTCATGTCACTTTTTTCAGTGCCGTCGTAACTTTGAATGGTCACTAAAAGAACTGTTGTAAATTGAGGACTACCTGTACAGGTTTAACCCAACTGCTAAATATGAGAAGATTAAAATGTTTATAATGGTCACAGGTTATTTACAAAATTTTTGATTTTAAGTGCTCATTCCAACCCCCTTCTTACAAAGTCATGAAATTACCAATGCAAATCCATGTCAAAAAACACTTTTGTTCCCAACAAAGCTGGATGCTGATAGAATACAGGGAGGAATGCCTAGGGCAGTCTCTGCTTGGTGGGGACCCCAAGGCCTGGCACTCTCATCTCGTTTCTAACATCAACACGGACACCAGAGATGCTTTTGGTGAGATGCGGTTATACAAATCTGATCAATAAACATGAAGTCTCCGGGTGAGGTATCGGTATGATAGCTTTTTGTCTCCACAGTAGGCTATTTGATGCCATGGAAGAATCATTGTCAGGTTACAGGGGGTGTGATGGGGAACAACGGGTTTCAACGCAATCCAAGCAAAATGGAATAACTCTAGGTTTTAGGAAAACCTCTCCCTTCCCCAATCTCTGTAAACCTTCCATCTTGAGTTCTGGATGAGGCCGGAGTTACCTATGCACCAACTCCTGGACCAGGGGGCCCTACTTAGTCACACATGCCTTAGTTACTTCCCAATTAGAGTACTGCAACGTGCTCTACAACGGAGCTGCCTTTAACAGTATTTGAAAGCTTCAGCTGGTGCGAAATGCAGTGGTGTGGGAAACTACGGAGGCATTGTTAAAAGTATTTAAATTATTGGAACAGCACTATACGATCACAAAGTATAGATAAGATTTTTCTCTATTTTCCATACGTCCAAAGTTAAACATGTTGCTTTAGTGAGATGCTGCTGCTGCTGCTGTCAGGAATACAAAACAAAAACTGTTAAAACCAACCATGTGGATGGAGTTTAATTCACTCACATACGATCTCTCTGGTGCCAATAAGCTAAAAATTGAAGCTGACTTTTGGAAGATACTGCTTGCATTAAATGAAAAACTGGTCTTTTGATTTGAATTCCTAGATTTTATCTGATGTAGATTAACAACTTTTCTGAACCATTTTGTAAATAAAGTATCTTAAAAAGTAATCCGGGGTCATAAGGCTACCCTGATAACAGGTAAAAGCAGAAAGCTGTACTTTCAAATCGAATGATTATACAAACTGAAAAGTCATACTAATTTTGACAACTTTGTTCTGTGTAAGATTTTAAATCAATTAAGTATTTTAACTGTCAAATATCGTATCAGTTTGAAATGAGGCAACTGACAATAATGTATTGAATTGTCAATAGGAGTAAGACAACAGAGCCTACCAAAGATCCAGTATGTAATCCAAGAATGTGTTAAATTAAATGTATCCCTAATAAGTAAAAATGAGAAGCTGAGCTTTTTCAATTTTTGTCAACTGAGAATATGAGAATTTCTTGTCCAATTCCTGAACAGCAAATGGCAATTAAAAAAACCTAATAACCAACGTGGTAAAGTCAGTAGATCTTTTGTTTTGCAACACTCTAGAATTTGTTAAATGTCTCTTTCAGCCAATTCAAATTTTAAAAAATATCTAGTTTGTTTTAAGAGTATAAACTTTCAGTGCCATGAATCAGTCCATTCATGATTTGAAGTTAGACAACATTGATGGCTTTATTTAACCTATTTATTTTTATCCCACCTGTATTATTTTTCTAAATGACTCAAGGTGGTGAGCATATATAATACTTCCTATTTTCCCACAAGTTTGTGAGATGGGTTGCTTCATATTCCAAGATTTCCAATAAGATCCAATTTTATGCTACTTTTGCGAAGTTTTTATTGCCTCCATTTCATGCTTTTTAAGAAACTGATATTGACAGCATTCCAGAAACAGGATACTAATTTATTTACAAAATTACATGAAGTAAAAGCCCCATAACATTTGAAAGTCGCTGGCCACTTAAGCTCCTACAACTTAGAAACGCTTTAAATGAGCATATGGTTTTAATGGTGCATCATAATTTCAGCATATGTAGTGAAATAATGAAACATTTGTGGGCATGACAGAACGCCACATCCTCTATACCCAGTAAGCAAGCCTCAACAAATCATGTAGTGTCTTTTTATGTATTTTCCAGTCTGTGACCAAAGTTTAAAATGAAGTTGTGTGTTCAGGGAAAGCGAGAGTGAGTGAACCAAGATGTTCTCCAGTGTAAGCCTCCTTAAAGCATCATTGCAGAGGCCTGCCTAGAATCAATTTGTTTGGATAACACAGCAACATCAAAGAATCAACTGAACAAACAGTCTTGAAAATGCTTTATTGAACTGTGGGTCTTACTGTAATGTGCAGGTGTGTTTGAAAAGACTACAGCTTGAAAACTGGTTTTTAAAATCCTCAACAGTTTTTCTTTTTTTTAAAAAAAAAAAACCCTATTGGGTTTAACACCCAAGTTAACCAGAGGGCAGCTATAGAATTCCCCCCCCTTAGAACATTCAGTTTCAAAGAGTAAAGAGAAAAAACAAATCTAGTACTGTATTTTATAAAGAAATAATTGGAGTCAAAACTGACAGCTGTCAATAGAGTTTACCATTTTAAGAGTAGCATCCATGTCAAGACTCTATCCTGCTATTTGAATCTGGATTTTTTAAATTTTATTTTAAAAAGCTTGTAACGTGGCAGAAGTGGAAGAATATACAGGCAAACGAGGGGTGAAGAAAGTGAGAGAACCAGGCAGAAACATGATTGTGGTCTAAGCCTAGTTTAGATTTAACCAGAAGCGGTGTGCAATTTTGTCTTTATTGTCTAACTTTACATTCCCTTCCCCACAACCCCACCCTCCACCCCTCCCAAACCACAATATCCCCACCTGTCCCTGCTTTGGGGTTATTATGAAAGTCTATGCACAAAACACTGTACATTTTATACATACAGGATTAATAGTATAGGCATGTAGGTGGCATGATTCCATTAAAAGGCTTTTTTTTAAAAAAAAATGTTTTATGCCAGAAAAAAAATATGAAGAAATAATAAATTAAAAGGTGCTGGAATTAGCATTAAGAATGCAGTTGCGATATATTGACAAAAGTCTGGGAATCATCTTAAGCTCTCCTGATACTGACAAGTCTCTGCAACTAGGAAGCAAATACATAAATAACTAGGCATATGACCAAGACGGTGAACGTTTTAAAAGAAGACAATTATGATCCAGGTTAACTTTTACTTTAAGACAGCGAATAAATGAACCATCAACACCTGAATAAAACATGTGTCAAACAGTTTGAATTTTTTTTTTAAAAAAAAACAACCATTAAAAAGAAGGGGAAAAAAACCCTTTAAACAAAGCTGAACAAGTATGCAGATTCCAAGGTACACAAAAGTTCCTGTTGCCAAGCTTGGCAGTGGTCTTACTTTTGTGTTTCCCGGTGATGCATAAAAACCAGGCTGATTTATTCCATATGTTAAGTTTAGAGGGCAACATTAAAAGACACACTGAGCAAAAATGCCACACCCTGAAAAACAACAAGCGGTCCCACTGCAGAGCTTGCGTGATGTGCCAACAGCACACGAAAAAAAGGTGGTTCTGATATACATTATTCAAAAGCTACTTGATGGTCACACGTCACTAAATGAGCACTAACGTCTTCGTCTTGTAACCTTTGAATAATAGGAAAGCTTTGGGGGAGGGAGTTGTTTGTAGTTTTACTCCTTGTATTTAAAAGTGTTTTTTTAAATGACAAGGTCACTAAAACTCATGCACGCTGCAAAAAACCTCATGCAGTAAAGGTAAACCATCCAAGCAGTTTTTATTCATTAATATTCATAAATACACACAGCAGCTTCATTAGAGATTTCTTTTTTTTTTCCTCTTCAGTTTGAATGTGGAGTATTAGGAGAGCCTTTTGCATGTCAAAAGTACAGAGCACAGAGGATTTCCCTCTGCACTGAAACCTACATTTACCTGCTAGAAGTAAAAATTATTTTAAGTGGAAATGATTATCATATATATCTTTTTCTCTCTTCCTTTGAATGTACACAATGTAACAAGAGTGACAGACCTGAAATTACAATCACCAAAACAAACCCAAGATAGTTGTTGTCCACTTTCATTGGCAAATACAGCACAGAGGACATTGTCTGCGAAGTGGGATGTCATCAAAGAGGAGGTGGAGGAGGCTCATTTCCTTTATTACTCTCTTTTAAATTTAGATTTTCTAAAGCAACATCTAAAGGCATAATATCTACACAGCCCATAGCACCAAAATCGGCAACTTCCCCACGTTCATCCTCATCAGAGGATGAGCTTTCTTCCCGCATCAAAGTGGACAATAGAAGCTCTTGAACAAACAGGCTGCGGTCAGCCCGCTCACTCTCCATTGACTGACGCTCTACTTCAGACATCTTGGGATCATTCAACCTGCATAAGAGATGGAACAGGATATAGCTGAAAAGGATCACGTGTGTTTCGTTGTAGGACCAATAATTCTAAAAAGCCATGTAAGGCTTTAGGGATGTTAGAATTGTAATAGTTTTGGATTTAATATACAAGTCATAAACTACCTGGAATTGCTGTTCCAATATGGGCAGCCATGCAAGTTTTTAAAATAAATTATGGGGGGATGGAGTCGGGAACAAAAAACAAATCCAAAGTTTATTTCCAGGCCTCACTTGCATATTATTTCCATAAAGAAAAGGAAAACAGAGCAATAGTTACTTGTTGCTTATGATTAATAACCAGAGCTTTTATGTTTGATCCTGTAAGCTCACTACTGCTCAATTACTGTGGTGTCAAGGGTTGAGGAAGATCTGGAGAAGATGTTTTTTTTTTTTTTTAGTAAGGCGGAAGAGGGCAGACTCTTTGACTGTTACACTTTAGCACTCTGCTTACATTTCCTTGTTTTTTTTTCTTTCAAAGGTCAGTTTTAAGGTATTTGTTTTGGTTTTCTTCTATTTAAGGAAGGTTATCTGAGAAGATCTAATCTTTCAGGCTGTTGGGTAGGATCACTGCTGGTCCCCTATCTCTGGGACTTTTTTATAGAGATGCTTATGGTATAATTGCTTTTTAAAAATAGTTTGCATATACATTTATTCCAGACTGCATATAGTACTTAAAGAATGTTCAACTGAATGTTTTTTGTTAAACATAATAAAATACAATTAAAGCTTGCAAATCATCTTGCATCCTGAAAAATAAGAGATAAAGAGGTCAGGGGGGAAAATGCTGGATTCTTCAAGTTCCAATTCAAGCATGGGACTCCCAGGTAAATTTAGTTTAAGTGACTCATTCCTGTTCAATCCAAGTCAGGTAACAGGGTGACTATTGTGGGGCTGAAGACATCCCAACAGGAACCTATGCATCATAGGTTCCTTGAAGGAATGTGAGATGCAATAATGCAACTAAAGAGGCGTGAGCACCTTAAAGAGTACACAAGCCTTTGCAACTAGAGTTCACTGTGCATATATGTGCATATACACACACATATAAACACAAATTTGAAGAAGAAAAATCAAACATTCAGATTACATCCAATATGTATAGGGGGGTTAATTGAAATGTATTGAGAAGTATCATTACTTCAGTTACTTCCAGCCTAGAGACAATGGTTATTCTTCATGGTCTCTGTGCGTCACTCATGAGTTTGTGCCTGCATAAAGCATCAACCTGGAAAGTTCCCCAGCTGAGCTTTTGGTGAAAATGCTGCTTCCTTCTTGCTCTGCACCCTGGCCTTGGCTAAACTCCATTAGTCCTTTCTAACGGCTTCTTTGGCACCAATTAAGAGGTATTCTCTCATCTTTCTGACTCCAAACCAGCTTATTTTTATTTTCTTTTAGATCCCTTCTCTCATTCTCCTATCCTCCTCCTATCTCATTGTCATATCCATTTTTCTCAGCATGCTTGCTAACTTAGGAAAAGCCAGTTAGATCTCATCTATTCTTTCCAAATTACTATATAAACTCTCCCCAATATACAGTATATCACAGGAGTACACCCCCTCACATTTTGTAAATATTTAAGTATATCTTTTCATGTGACTGAAGAAATGACACTTGGCTACAATGTAAAGTAATGAGTATACAGCTTGTAAATGTAATAAATAAATGAATAAATAAATATAACAGTGTAAATGTGCTGTCCCCTCAAAATAACACAACACACAGCCATTAATGTCTAAACTGGTGGCAACAAAAGTGAGTACATTCCTAAGTGATAATGTCCAAATGGGGCCCAAGTAGCCATTTCCCTCCCTGGTGTCATGTGACACATTAGTGTTACAAAATCTCAGGTGTGACGGGGGAGCAGTTGTATTAAATTTGGTGTTATCGCTCTCACTCTCTCATACTGGTCACTGGAAGTTCAACATGGCACCTCATGGCAATGAACTCTCTGAGGATCTGAAAAAAACAAATTGTTGCTCTTCATAAAGATGGCCTAGAAGATTGCCAAGACCCTGAAACTGAGTTGCAGCACGGTAGCCAAGACCATACAGCAGTTTAACAGGACAGGTTCCACTCAGAACGGGCCTCGCCATGGTCGACCAAAGAAGTTGACTGCCCGTGCTCAGCCATCCAAGAGGCTGGTTTTGGGAAATAGACGTATGAGTGCTGCCAGCATTGCTGCAGAGATTGAAGGGGTGGGGGATCAGCCTGTCAGTGCTCAGACCATACGCCGCACTCTGCATCAAATTGGTCTGCAGGACTGTCGTCCCAGAAGGAAGCCTCTTCTAAACATGATGCAAAAGAAAGCCCGCAAATGGTTTGCTGCAGACGAACAGACTAAGGACATGGAATTCTGGAACCATGAGACCAAGATAAACTTATTTGGTTCAGATGGTGTCAAGCATGTGTGGTGGTAACCAAGTAAACAGTACAAAGACAAGCGTGTCTTGCCTACAGTCAAGCATGGTGGTGGGAATGTCATGGTCTGGGGCTGCATGAGTGCTGCCAGCACTGGGGAACTACAGCTCATTGAGGAAACCATGAATGCCAACATGTACTGTGACATACTGAAGCAGAGCATGATCCCCTCCCTTCAGGGACTGGGCCGCAGGGCAGTATTCCAACAGGATAACGACTCCAAACATACCTCCAAAACTACCACTGCCTTACTAAAGAAACTGAGGGTAAAGGTGATGGACTGGCCAAGCATGTCTCCAGACCCAAACCCTATTGAGCATCTGTGAGGCATCCTGAAACGGAAGGTGGAGGTGCGCAAGGTCTGCAACATCCACCAGTTTCATGCCGTCGTCATGGAAGAGGACTCCAGTGGCAACCTGTGAAGCTCTGGTGAACTCTATGCCCAAGAGGATTAAGGCAGTGCTGGAAAACAATGGTGGCCACACAAAATATTGACACTTTGGGCCCCATTTGGACATTATCACTTATGTACTCACTTTTGTTGCCAGCAGTTTAGACATTAATGGCTGTGTGTTGTGTTATTTTGAGGGGACAACACATTTATACAAGTTATACAAGCTGTATACTCACTGCTTTATATTTTAGCCAAGTGTCATTTCTTCAGTGTTGTCACATGAAAAGATATACTTAAATATTTACAAAATGTGAGGGGGTGTACTCACTTCTGTGATATTCTGTATATTCCCACTGCTTATTGTTCCGAAGAGGGCAAATATTTGTCTGAAGTATCAGCAATGTATGTTTCTGAAATCCATGAGAGGTTCTCTTTGGGAGCACATACTACAGCTACATTTCTAGTCATATAATCTAGTGCAGGGGTGTCAAATTCGCAGTCAACAGACTAGATGCGTCATGCACTGGCCACACCCGGTTTAGCGAAGGGGAAAAAAGTTGTGATACATCACGTGACGACTCTGTGATGACTCAAGTTTGATATCCCTGATCCAGTTTGTCAAATTGGCCAACATCTGGCCTCTACAGTTGCAGTCTTGAAATACCAAATCTATAATCAGTATTGGAGGTTTCCACTGTTTTCTTGCCAGCAAAGTTATCATCTTCAATTCTGAGACTGCATTTTCTTGAACCAATATCAATTACAGTTGCCTCTGAAACATGGTTGATCTATATCTGCTCTTGTCAGTAAAATATTATATATATTTTTTAAAATCAAGATTCAAAATCTACTTCTTAGGAATTTCTTACCTGTCCTTTAGCAATTATTATCTTATTGGTTGCTGGCACTATTTTGTTATCAGCTGACAAACTTACCTGCTCCATCAGCTGTTCATGGTCACTTCACCAGAGCTACAGCAACTTCTGACTGCATTTGCTTGAGGAGGGCTTCTTCCCAACATATGTGGAGTTGATGGCTTGTCCACCTTCCATGTTTGTGAAACATTATCAGCTAGATATCCAAGTCAGAGCAGATGCTTATAGTTTTGCTGTTACTTTAACATAATGCAATCTGCCCTGCCTCCTAAAGCTATACAAAGCTACTGTAAGTTTGATAACGGATAACAACAAACTGTGTTGCTTTAACTGTAGCTCTTCCACTGATCATCTCCATATTCCTAGAACCCATCAGCCTATACCACTATAGGTACCTCTACCATCACTGAATGTAGCAGCAGTGGAAATCTAGGAACTGAAGGAATTTAGCAAAGCCAAGGACTGTATACACGGGGTGGGCAACAGTGTTCTGCCAAGAAGCTCAGCTTAAATAGTTTCCCAAAATTCTTTGCATGGAGCAAAGCTGTGTGTGTGAAAGCACAGATGACCACTGAACAGAACAAGAGTCTTGTTTCTTATTAAGTAATGGCTCTGACTTTATTGTGACCATCCTGGGACTGTTTTCATATACATGGGCCAACAAGAATTACAGATCATATCTCGACTTTGTTTGAAAGTCAGAACAGATTGGGAGTGAGATGCTGGTAGTGGGGAGAAGGTAATGTGACATTCTCCATTGTCACAGACAGATCATTCCCTACTGAGGTTTGAGTTGATTGAGGCTAAATCCTGTAGAAACAGTGGATCCATTTGGGTGAGCCGAGCCTGATAGTTAGGAAATCCTGAAGGCTCTGAGGATTTTCTAGATCAGGGGTCTCCAACCTTGGCAACTTTAAGATTTGTGGAGCTTTGCTGGCTGAGGAATTCTGGGAGGAAGTCCACAAGTCTTAAAGTTGCCAAGGTTGGAGACCCATGTTCTAGATGATGTGACCGGTGATTTTGTTGAGCCCAGGAAAATAAAGAGGGACTACTAACACAATTGCTTCTGAGCATCTACTGCTGTTATACTAGACAGAATCCCTTTGGGTTTGGAGGGAACTTTGGGTAGTATTTCCTAATAACGTAAGTGATATAAGCATTATTAAGAATTATGATTGGGCACAAGATAAAGAGTCACTTTAAAATAAATAAGTAAAGACGTCCCAATAGTTCTACTTGAAAATTTAAGATAGGTTTGTGTTGTAATTCTATATATTACATTAGCATCTCCAGTTGATATTCTTTCATTGAAAAATATTTTTAGATTAATAGTAGTAATGTTTAAAAAGGAAATATTTTCCTATTTGCTTCTTTATGATGTCATTTGTATTACATTTGATTCTACATATTTTTTATTGTTTGCCTACAAAAAATATAGGTATTACCGACTGGTGATAGCATTTGGGTCTCTGATGCTCTTAAATCATGTGAAGTTGCTGTTCAAATAGATAGAGGAAGCTTTCACATACAGATTTGCTTAAGAATATGATGCGTTCTATACAGATCATGACTGTTATCATTGGGATTATTGTGATTGTATATAAAACTTTATAGTGCCTATCTATATCTAAGCCTTTAGTTTTCACATGCTTTTTTTAACAGGTAGTCCTCACTTAACAACTGCAACTAAGCCCAGAGGACTGGGCTTTAAGTGAGGACTATCTCTATTATTATTTGAGTCAATTATTTAAAATAGTTCTCTACACACACATACGTGCACATATTGAAATTTACTCTAATCCACGAAGATCAAAGTTGTTTTAAAATTTAGTTTAAAGTGTGCATTTATACATATATATAAACACACATGCTGTTCTTCTCCTTTTTCTAGATTGTTTAAAAAGTAAGACGATATGACTTCAAAATTTATTATAAGTTGATGCTAATAAGGATCAAAGAATGTAACAATTCTTTAAAAACATGCTACAGAAAACAAAGTATTCATATTTACTTGTAATAATATATCCATGAGATAAATCATTCCTGCGTTTGTGTGTGGGCTTATTTGGTAAATTTTGATCAATAAAAATTACACACCCAGAAAACCAAATTGAACAAAATTTAAAGTTCAGCTACACACAACTGCCAAACCTTTCATATATAAACAGTCTTCAGACTGTTGAGTACTTTTCAAGGAACATGTTCTCAGGCTCTAGTGTTCCATTTTAGTTTAAGCCACTTGCAGCTCTCTGGAACATAAGCATACAGATCTCCCTAATACACGCAATTAGTCATGGGAAAACCACACTTTCAATGTTAGCTGGATATTCCACATTGAATGAAAACCAAGTTTCGGGCGGGAGGGGAGGGTATTAGGATAGCATCACAATATACAATGGCAGCTTTGAATGTCTGGAGCAAAAAAACAGAACAATCAGAGTCATCTCACTAGAATGCATTACCTGGTAAGGAGAAATTGAGAGTTCTGGATAGCCTGCTGATTATTTTCTGCATTAGACGTGTTGGTTGTTGCTGTAGATTGTGTAACAGTGGTGGTGACACCGCTGGTATTCGTACGCCTCGTTGCATTGCGTGCAGTCTCCAGTTGTTGCCTTGCTGCCTGTGCATGTTGTCTTTCTAACTGCAGCTGCATCTGCAGCTGCTGTAACTGAGACGCCGAAGGACCAGAGGAATTGAGTTGTCCCCCTGCAGAACGCCTTACACCAGATAACTGAGATAAAAGCTCTGCCAATAAGAAAAGAGAAGAGAGACTAAAATCTATTCCAACAAAATCTGTTGTGGTCCGCCAGCAGCCTACAGAGCTGGCAGCGAAGTCGGACAGTGAGGAGGCTGGGGAGGACAACAGGCCAGGCCTGGAGTCAGGGGAAGGCCTGGATGAGGGTTCTGCGTCGGAGGCAGAGATGGGGCCAGGGCCATCTGGGAGCGATGTGTGGACTCCGGAGCCTCCAGAGGTGGATAGCAGAGAGGCAGAGGAACAGGAGGAGCCTGTTCCTAGTGCATGCATGCAAAGAGCTGCCAGAAGGCAAGAGCAGCTAAAGCAAAAAGGACAACTCCGGAGTTAAGGCTAGGAGATGATTGGCCTCTCCAGAAGGCTTAAAAGAGCAGCAACTGCTCTTTTGGAGGAAAGCAACGTTGCTACATTTGTTTCTTGTCAGCTTCTCTTGCTTCTGAACTTTGTGGGGTTTTGCCAAGAAAAACCTTTGGCAGGGTGCCAAAGACGACAAAGGTTGGTGATAAGGCTGAAGGACTGTTTATGAAGAATTTATTTTGGACTAAGCTGAGAATGAAGTAATTCTCAGCTGTTCTAATAAAATATGTTTGTTTAGGACTGATTGTGTCTGGTAATAACTACTTGGGCCTAGGTCATAACAAAACCATGGCCATGGCCAGTACCCAGAAAACTCCTTTCTATTAACTTTGGATTTTTTTCTGCCACTGTGTGAAATAATCCTAACTACTGACACCCTCTAAAACCAAAGCACGCTTGGTAAATGATAATTTCAACTAACAATATTGAGCAGGACTGTCTCACACAGGCCAGACAAAAAATAATGGATGGAAACTGAACAAGGAGAGATTCAACCTGGAAATAGGGAGAAGTTTTCTGACAGTGGGAGCAATCAAGCAATGGAACAGAAGTTGCCTTCACAAGTTGTGGGAGCTTCATCACTGGAAGCTTTCAAGAAGGGACTGGACTGCCATTTGTCAAAAATGGTGTAGGGTCTGTGTGGGTAGGTGGAGGGGGGCGGGGTTGGACCTACAAGGTCCCTTCCAACTCTGTTAATCTGTATCTACACAGTCACAAATATCCTTGGTTTTTAGAAATGGGTTTTGCTTCATTCAGAACACGGCAATGTGCAAGGATTGTGACCCTTACCAGCTATAGGATCCATGGCTTCTCTATTGCTTGGAGAATACGAACTCTGTGATGATGAAAATCCACCAGTGGAACTGCTAGTAAAGTGCATGTTTGATCTACGTGCGCGGGGGCCACCCAATCCTCGACCTGGGTGAAACATTCTACGTACATGCCGAACACCGCTGGATTCATCGTCACCAATGAGTTAACGAAAAAGCGTCAACACGGACTTGCAAACAAAGAAAACCTTAGTGCTACAATAAAACCCCTTGCCAAAGAATCCCAAAAGTGCTTTTTCAAGAGGCAACTGGACTTTCTCGTCCAACACAACACAACAAGTACGAAGAATGACAAAAAGGCAAATTTTATACCCTACAGCTTAGACAGGAAAAAAACCCACACAAAATGGAAAAACCAACCCAGATGGACAGTGACATGACTCAGAAAACTGATTGATGGGTGAGAAATTTGTTTGACATACAGCTTATCCGAACAGAAAATAATGTTTTGGCCAAAGGACTGAATTTTGCAGTAACATCAGAACAGCTACCAATTGTAGATCTCCTCACAGCCACAGAGTCAGCCATCAGGAACAATAAACTGGCAGAACCAGAAGCGGGAAGATTAAGGATGAAGGTATCTGCAGCTCTCGGCAGTGCCAAAACACCCCCTTCCAACCTCACAATTCAAGAAAAGAGAGCAGTGACATCCCTAGGAAGTGACCCAAACATCACCATCCTCCGAGCTGATAAAGGAAGATGCACAGTCATCCTGAACACTACCAGAAAGTCCAGTTGCCTCTTGAAAGAGCACCTTTGGGACAACCATGACCTGAATGATTTAGAATCTCCATAGACACCTCACCAAAGAACTGTAAAGATCAAAAGAAAAACTATTGAGTTAAATGTTACTTCATGGATTCATTTTTAATTGAATGTCATACCATTAGAAGAAACCTTACATTAAGGCAAAGCTTACAATAAACCACCATCATGAAGTAACAGCCAAAAGAGAGGCCCACCTTGAGAATTTATAATACACTGAAGGTTTCATGGGCAATGATTTGAAATGTCCATATAAAGTAGCCCTCCTTACATCATGGCATCTAAATAAAGGTTTGAATCGAACATTCTTCTGTATTGTGTTCTTATGTACCTTGAACTGTGGCTAAAAAGCACTTATTAACAACAAAACCATAAAATTATCCTTGTAGTTGAAAAACTGGGCATTTTTATCTGAAGGTCTCTTGATTAAACTATTTGCTCTGTGTGCTTATACAATATTTGGTAAATTAAATCACAGCAGTCAGTTCATCATTGCTTCCTACACCAAAAGCATGTTAACTGCAGAAATATATTATAGAACACCTAAGTTTAGATAATTACAACTAAATTGCAACACAGTTATTGGAAATTATTCACCCAAATAGTTCCCTAGGAACAATACTTCAAATAGGAATTTATTAGTACAGACAGTCCTTGACTTACAACAGTTTGTTTAGTGACCGCTTAAAGTTAAAACAGCACTAAAAGTGACTTATGATCATTTTTCATACTTATGACTGTTGTAGCATCTCTAAAGTCATGTGATAAAAATTCACACTGACTCATATTTACGATGGCTGCACATGTCCTAGGGAAGGGGTCTGCAACCTTGAACACTCAAAGAACCATTTGGACCCATTTCCCACATAAAAGAAAACACCGGGAGCCACAAAACCCTTCCCGCGCCTGACTATTTCTTGAGTGGCCACAAAACTAGTATATGTAGTTGAATTACATTAAATTAAATACAACTACAACTACATACAGCGGGTGTCACACACTGGCAGTTGTGATGCATATTTTGAGTAACAGGGAGCCAGCTGCACAGAGGGGTGAAAAAGCCACATGCGGCTCCAGAGATGCAGGTTGCTGACTGCTGTCCTAGGGTCATGAGATCACCTTTTGTGATCTTCTGACAAGCAAAGTCAATGGAGAAGGCAGGTTCACTTAACAACCATGTTATTAATTTGACAACTGCAGTGATTCATTTAACAACTGTGGCAAGAAAGGTTGTAAAATGAGGCAAAATTCACTTAACAAATGTCTCACTTAGCAACATAAATTTTGGGCTCAATTGTGGTCTAAGTCATGGACCACCTGTAATTGTATATTCCACCTTTCTTCTAGAAGTTCAATATAGATCTTCCTAATTCTCACAATAATGTTGGACTGAGAAGCGCCTGGGCAAATGCCACTAAAGGAACAATATGGTAAACTGGGGGTTTTAACCTGACTCTCCTAATCCAGCCTAATGCTTCAACCACACCTGTTTAGGTGACATGTTTCTAAATCTTTCTTTGAGGGTCGGAAAATAAACTTATTATATATATAGTTAACCATTCGGACTCGATTTGGCACAAAGTGATCAACCACAGCTTCTTGGATATAGCTAGCAATTCAAATCATGTTCACTTGGACAATGCCTGCCCTGTATGCTAATAGAATAATTTAATTCAAAATTAGCTTCTTTAATGCATTCAACAATAATTATCCTATTGTTTTTTCTTAATTTAGGAAAGGATATTAAATCTCTAGGAGCTCTGTGTTCCAGTGTAAGATGAGCTGCAAAGTCATCTGTTACGTGATTGGGATCTCCTCCAGGTAATGCTGCACATATTGGACAAATCTGAAAACGATAAAAAAAAGTTTAGAAAGTCTATTTGCATTATGGTCTTCAACAACAAGACATCTCTAGCAGGAGCTGCCACATTAAAAAGCACAAAGCACTTAAGTAAATTGGAATGCTAACTTAAGCAAAATATACCAGGAAGTGGGTATGAGGTCAAGAAAAATTAAACATGTATGCATGCAAGACTAAATATTTCATCCATTTTACAGTACTGCCAATCTATACATCAAATCTGATACGTAATTGTAATAAACTGTTATTCAATTCTGGCTTTTTAAGCAAGAATCTAATAACTTTGCCACTCCTGATTTCTGAGGTGACTTTGCCAAAGCATTATGGAACTAAAGCTCAGAACAAGTGGAGGAGGGGGGGAACCCTCAGTAATCATTTATAAACAGACTGTCGGTTTTGCAGAGACAAAGAAGATTCTAGATAGCTGTAGAAAAATGTGGCAGCTAATGGTTTCTGGAATGAGCCCATTTCCAATTGGGCTCCATTATGATCTATTAATTTAGGAGTATGTGGATTTCTACTTTAGAGAATCCGGGACTTGGATTAGATGTTTCAGTATGATTATGCTTTGACATCATCACGTAGATTTTTATAACATCCAGTAGCTATGAAACATTACTGTCATTGAGTGGGGTCAACCAAACTTCTTGAAAACTACAACTGCATAAACTGATAGATTAAAGGTGATAAAATACGTGAGGCACAAAAAAAGCACTGGTATTTTTAAAATATTAGTGGTTCTGGGTTTGTTTGGGTATTTTTTGATAATTTTGTGTTAGGATTTTATGAATTCATTCACTATGAAGCCAAACAAAACATTATTGGTTATCGAGTTTGTTGTATTTATTGTATACTTTCTTTATTTTTCTTTATTTCCAGGGCATATTACAAAATAAAACATTAGCATACACTACTTTCTACATTTTCATTCTTCAGGATTTCTACATGTTTGTATAGGTCTCAGAGGTAGTCCAGAAAATGGGTGGCCCTTCCAAAGTGCCCACCCTTCTAATTTAAAGTAAAGAGATAAAAAATCGAACTGGAAGAAGGGCTTTTGTACCTGGCAAAAGGAGCATCTGTAGAAATCACCATGCATGCAAACTTTGCATTAAAGAGGTATAGTATTAAAAATTCCTCCTTCTAATCATTATGTATGATAGTATCAGCTTTTAAAGCAGCATTAAGTCCATTCCCTCACCTTTTTATTAAAATGCTCTTAACAATAAAGAATAAATCAGGAAAATATGCAAAGATAACAACATTACACAAATGGAAAGCTCAACATTTTTATTTTATTGATTTAATGTCTGTACCAAGAACAAACCAACCAACCAACCAAACAAACAAACAAACAACCACTATCAGAATAAAATTGCGATGCTGAAAAATGTGAATACAAAAATTAAAACCAAGGTTACTTAAAACAGAAAAACAATAAGGCAATAGCCTGAGCTGGAATGCGCATCCCTCATGAGAGAGTTCCATGACTGGTCTGCTGCTATTAAGAAGGCTCTATTCCTGGCCACCAAATCTTGAGCTAAAACAATTGTTCAAACTGATTTTACTGCATAGGAATATGCTATGGAGGCAGGTTTTAAACTGCCAGACTCTGAAGCTGTTTAGGGCTGTTTAGAGAATATCATATACTTAAATGGGGCCCTGCAGCACTAACATAGTACTCCTGTTAGTACCCTATAGGCCATTTTAGCATCCAATTTAATAACCGACTAGCTGTTTTCTGTACTTTTGGGCAATTTAGTAATCCAGCCAAGAAATGGTAAATATTAGGTGTTACTGAAACTAAGCAATCCCAATATAGATAGGGTGGAAATGCAAGCCTACATTTGGGACAGGCCTTCCTTGCCATTCAGGCCATTTCTGCCTCTAATGATAAGGCTTGAATCAAGGAATGCTCCCAAGTTATATATCTGTTATTTCAGAAGAAGCACAATCTTGTTAGCAGGGCATTTTCCGAATTTCCTGGTCTATCCACATTATTTTTTATCTTATCTAGGTTCAGGATTTTTGCCCTTATCTAGTCCACCAGTGACTCCAGGCAACTTTCAAGCATCTGTACAATCTTTTTCTGGTTCAGATGGAAAGGGGAAATAGGAGCCTGAGTGGCGTAGCAAGCTAATGCCTCCTACTAAGGCAGCATTTAACATCCAGCTGCCTGCAATTACTGCGAGTTCTAATCTCACCAGGCTCAAGGTTGACTCAGCCTTCCATCCTTTCTAAGGTGGGTAAAATGAGGACCCGGTTTGTGGGGGCAATAAGCTGACTTTGTATAAATATACAAAAGTATGAAGGCTATTGCTTAACGCATTGTAAGCTGCCCTGAGTCTCCGGAGAAGGGCGGCATATAAATCTAAATAAATAAAAATAAATAAAATAATAGAGTTCAGTGCCATCAGTATACTGGTTAAGACAGTACTCCAAATCTTTGGATAATTGTTCCCAATGCCTTTATGTAGATGTGAATAGCAGGGGAAAAACATTAGAATCAAGCACTTTGGGCCAAAATATAAATGTCTCATTGCCATTCTCTGGTGGCAGCTCTGCAGGTAGAAATAATGCCACTTTAACATATTCCTGTAATTCTCTACGCTGGACCACACTGTAAATATCCTAAGACTTTATTCATGCAGATGCATTAAATGCATGTTTGAATTACAATAGGAACATAACTTTCTAAATACACCTAGCAACCAAGGCATGGAAATGATCAGAAGACAGCCAATCCTAAACTTCAATTTACCAATCTGCTTGGATGACTTTCAAGAAGGATTAGACCAAAATCACAGACAATAAAAGTTATAAACAGGTAAGTCAAAATAGCTTTCGAAATTTCATCCCAGAATCCAATTTCCAAAAAGAGAGAACTTGTGTGGAAGAATGCTACTGTTCTCCAGTCCTGCTTGTGGGCTTTAACGAAGCAGGCAAATTGGCACATTATGTACAGAATTTTAGACTAGATGGCCTTTGAGCTAATTCAGCTTATTTGAGCTGTTTCTATAAGAATTTCTTTTTCCAATAATATATGTTCTTTTCACAATAAACACAGTTATATATAACTGAAGTGAAAGAGATCATACAAGGAAGTTTCTTTAATTGTCTGCAACTCAAATCCAACACCAAATATATTCGAAATATGTAGCTCAGCACTTACCTATAAAGGCTCCATTCACTTATTACTAAGTTGTTTACAGGCAAATAGACTCTAATATGTGCAACATTAATACCTGCTATTATGTTATAATTCTTAAAGTAAAAGTAAACAGCATTTTTAAAAACTCTTATAATGGAACAAAGAAACTATATGGGTGTTAATATAAACTATTTTTTTCTGGATGCCCCATCAAAAAAATTGCCAATCAAATTATCAAGAACTCATCTATGTGCACTAACTGGTAAAGCACACATTGAAACATGTGAGAAGTCTAAATGCAACCGCATAGGAAGGAAGATGTTATGGGATAACAGGAATTTGTGTGATAACATAAATGAAATAATTGACTGATTGGTGTTGACTCTAAAATGACCATGTAGATACATTTCTAGGATGATCCCTTGAGGTCCCCAAAAAGTGCATTCACTGCTTGCTGTCCTCTTTTCTTTCTTTCCGCTTGTCCCAGTATTATAGATTTCTCAAGGGAGCTGGGTCTTCACAAAATGTGTCCAAATAAAATCATTTGAGACTAGTCATTTGTGCCTCAAATGAGAACTCTGAATTGAGATGTTTTGGGATCCAGTTACCGTATATACTCAAATATAAGCCGAGTTTTTCAGCCCATTTTTCAGGCTGAAAAACGCCCCTCGGCTTATATTCGGGTCACGAAAAAAAATGCCTAGCAAGGGGTCTTGCTAGGCGTGCCTAGCAAGACTCTCTGCAGCCCCCTGGAAGCAAAAACGGGCTGTGGGGGTGGGGGGCGCTTAAAGGGAGAAAGAAATAAAGAAATCCTCACCGGAGATTCCATGTGCACTGAGCTTGAGTTGCGAGCTGATTGTAATTGGCTGCTAGCTAGCCTTCTTGTAATTGGCTGCTAGCTAGTGGGTTCTCCCAGCTTGGCTGTCTCAGGAATTCTGGGAGTTGAAGACCACAGGTTGTAAAAGAGCCACATTTGCCCAGCCCTGGTATCTCTTAACAGAGGCTTCAACTTGCCTGAAATTAGATCAAGCCAGTGACTGGGTGGGCATGGCTAGCTGGTCATGTGATATATGACCATCCTCACATTTATGCCCATGCAGCATTCTTAAAACCATGTCACTCATTTCACAACTGCTTCTCTTCACCATGGTGACAAGATAGGGCAAAAACGTAAAATGTGAGGACAGTCGTAAGTTCGAGGACTGGTCACAAGTGCGAGGACCAGTCAAAAATTACTTTTTCAGCCCTCTGAGTAGTCCATATGCACAAAAGGACTACCCAGAGGGCTGAAAAAAGTGATTTCTGACAGGTCCTCGCACTTTTGACCAGTCTTTTTTTATTTTGAAATTTACCAGTAGCCGCTGCATTTCCCACCCCCGGCTTATACTCGAGTCAATGAGTTTTCCCAGTTTTGGGGGTGAAATGGGGGGGGTCGGCTTATATTCGGGTCGGCTTATACTCGAGTATATACGGTATTTGCTTTCTTGGCTATTCATAGTATTCAAGAATCTTCTCCAACAGGAATTCTATCCCTGCTTTTCCAAAATCCAACTTTTGTTTCCATTGAGGGCCCAAGAAAAAATCATTGCCTGCACAATTCTAACATTTGTACATAAAAACATGTCATGGAATTCAAGTATCTTTTCCAAGGCTTTCACTACTGCTTTACAAAGTGCAAGTCTGCATTTTTCATTGAATTTTCTTTACTCTAATAATAAACCTATTTCTCGTAATCATACATTGTTTACAGAATAGCAGGCCTTTATCTGCATCCAGAGTTCATTTATATTTTCCCATGTAAAAAGAATAGATTGCACCAGCTACATTTGGAGATAGATCAATGAATTTTAAATGTAATGATTCTGCTACCTATTGTTTTCCTCTAACAGGACAACATGAAAAGTGTGTGTTTTATATTATTTTAAGGCATTTATATCTGTCACGCTGTGCAAAGAAATCCGGGCACCTCACAACAAAAAACGTTAATTTCTGTTATTAACTGAGAAGTATGGCTATTATAATTACCACTTCTGTTGATGTTTCTGCGTGTTCTGAAGTAACATGTTCTTGAAGAGATGTTTCCGTATAACCCATTTTTCCACAATATGGACAAGTAAAAGACTGTGGCTGCTCTACAGAGAAAGCTTCCCCACCATAGTACAAATCTGAAATAATAAAGAACATGACAACTGTAGTCAAACCAAATCATCATGTTGGAAATATAGAAAATGTTCTTTTTTAAAAAAAGTTTTTAAGAACTATTGAGCCCAACATACAATTTATGGACTTTCTGAATATAAAACTACTAATAAATACAATTCAAAAGCAAAAGCAAAATAAACCACATATAACCTCAACTAGCCAACATTTATATTACCCTATTTTCCCCCACCGTGGTTATATGTTATAATCACATTATTTTAAACAGCAAGAATCAAGGCTATTGATCAATCTATAACCTGAATTTTTGTACTACACAAATAAATCTAGCCCTACTGAATACTGGTAGCATCTACTCTCTCTTTGCTTCCTGTATTGAGAGCACATGAATGCCAGCAACTATTAAGACATTTTGAAGTAACGATATACATCATTATTTCCTCAAACTCTTACAGCATTTATACAGTCTGACTCCTAGGGAAGGTTCATAACTAAACAAATAAGAGAAAATTTCAAGCTGAAATATAAATAGCCATTATTTGCCTTTGTTCAAACTGAAATACCCACAGTCCACAGGTAATAACCATTTGTTCAATGACTGTTCAAAGTTAACGGTGATGGTGAAGTAGTAATTACGACCTGTCCTCGAAGTTCAAGCAGTTGCAGTTTCCCAACGATCGCAATCCAGGTACTTGGTGCCAGACTTGCAATTATGATGTTGCAGTATTCTGCGGTTACATGATTGCAATTTCCAATGTGATTGCAAATTCTTGCTGGCTTCCCTCAAGCAAAGTCAATGGGGAAACTGGCAGGAAATTGGAAGCTACCTCAGCCACATTTTCACCTATCTGAGCTCTGCAGCACCCTGCCCTCCCCCACATCCTCTGGAGAACCTCCTCCCCACTCCCCCTTCCCTGGAATTCCAGTCTCTTCCTGTTCGATGACTGATATGGTCCTGGGGTTATGACAGCGACCAGGACGGCCATCACTAAGTGATGCAATTACATGACATTCCACTGTGTGACACCATTACTTTGCGATGGAAATTCTGGTCCCTATTGTAAAATTCTTTTTAAAAAATATCCTGGCGTATATAAAACATTCTCAATTCAAATCCAAGTGGAATTATTTGCTATGCCCCCTGACAAATGTTGCACTGAAAATAACATATGCCACCAGTGGGCACTCTGTGCCTTGCAAATCTCCAAATCACCTTTTTTCGTTAGCCACGCTATTAATTTCCTGGATCTGCAACATGACTGTTCTCTATGAGCATGAATATATGTGAGCTCTTACCAGCTATGTGGCCAAAAAACTTCTTAAGCATGAGGGCTTTCATGTTATCGGCTATATATTTGATGGCCTGATCTTATGAATATTAAGACGGCATATCCGCAATTGAAATAACTATATGAGCCCAGGTGGATATTTCCCATTATTTAATTATGCTAAAGCAGCCTCTTAGCAAAATATTAAATCACAGTTAAGGACCAATAACAATTCTGATCTACTAAAATTTTAAACCAGCAATACAGATACTTCTTAAATTATAACTACAATTGGGACCAGAATTTCCATTGCTAAGCAAGGCAGTTGTTAAGTGAGTTACACCCAATTTTATAACATTTTTTTGCCACAGTTGTTAAGTGAATCACGTGAACCTTAAGGAAACCCAGCTTCCTCCATTGCTTTTGCTTGTTGGAAGCTGGTTGAGAAGATCATCAATTGCAATCACATGATACCAGGATGCTGCAACTATCTTAAATACATGCTGTTTGCCAAGCATCTGAATTTTGATCATGTGACCATGGGGAAGTCACTTTTTCCAGTGCTGTTGTAATTTTAAACAGTTGCTAAATGAATGGTTGTAAGTTGAGGACTACTGTATTATTTGCTATTATCAAGGTACAGTTAGAGAGATCGCCACTTTTAGCAGGGAAGAAGCTGCCTTTCCACAAAACAGGGATTATTCCACTAACGCTTTATTGAAAATCATTCTTGCACATAAGACATATTAATCGTGGCTTGATAAGTTAACATTCATACAGCATATACATGACACATTGTATCTTACCAGGTTTACATTAAGTAGGTCATCTAACCCTCCTTAGACCCAATCCTGTAGTTAAGATTCCTTGTAACCAGTCAGAAATCATGGCTTACCAAATCATTGTTCTGTCTGCTATCCAAGTTATGAAAAATTATTTACTCTTACTTCCTACTCCTGGACATTAGCTTAGTATTAGGAACAGATCCAAAATAAAACCAATCTTCGCCCAGTTTTTCTACTGCTCTCAGTTCTGATTAGCCATCTCCCTTGCACTCACCCATGTACAATGGCTCTAGTCAGGCCATCTGTCTATTTTTATTTATGCTGGTCAACCATGTTTCTGGGGTATCACAGGTGGCGGGAGACGAAATAGATGGAAACCATTATCAACAGCGGTCTCTCTGAATCATTGCCTGGGTGTCTCATGATTAGCCAAAGCCATGGTGTACTGTGCACAAATATCTAGTGGCAGGCTAGTGTTAATACACCATCATAAAAAAAAGTAAATTGTGGTTTCAAGCTACATTATTTTGCCAAATAATAAATTAAGATTTGATTTTGCTATGGCTTCACTGATGCTAAGTCAAAAATAGCCAATTGTATTTCTACCTGCCCACAGATGAAATCTTTTCACCATGTTGAAAAGCATGCCTACAAGAAAGATTGAAGTTACAAAAAGACAGGCTTTTTTTTAAAAAAAAAATTACAATGTCTTCCTTCCAGACTTAATTCAACAATTTCCCAATTTAACAGAAGTGCAAACATTATTTTGGCCTCAGTAACATTTATTGAATGTGCTGAACTGACAACCATAGTGTAAATTACAACAAACACCTTAGGTAAGTATATTAATAGTAGTAAACTATGATACCTGTATAATAGTAAGATGACAGCTCTCTTTATATACAGCATGAGAAAGAGATGCTGGTATATGACTAGAGCACTGAACAGAAGACTAGAGGACAGAAGGCATGTCCTCTATCCACATTTTTTTAAATTCAGCAAAGATATTATCTTTCTTAAAAAGTCCTTAAAAATATAAAGCTGGACATAACTAAAACTTTGCTGTATAACATGCCTAATGACTTTTAAAGTTTGCCTTTGGCTCGTATAGGGCCAGTATCCAAACTGCCACAAGTCTCCTTTCACATATAGCGAAGAGAAAGTGGCTGACAGAACTGAGAAACACCCAAGCTCCTGTATTGTAATAAAAGCATTGTACATGAACTGCACTGTGACACGGTTATGAGTTGCGCTGAAAGAACAACTAAACAAAAGAAAACAAATTCTTTTGGAGTTGAGGAAGCGTGCTGGACATATGCAGATTTCAATATAAAGTTAGATGAAAAATTAAATGGCGTAAAATAATGGACACGACAGCATGAATCGCTCCACCAAAGCCACGTCAATCAGCTGTGATGAGATGCCAAAAAGGTTACCCATCATCAATTACAGCCTCTTTCTTGATATGTTGGTTGATGGCATAATACCAGCCCTTAGGAAAATACAGCCAACTCCTGGCAGGCTGCCCAGGGCTCAGCGGGTATGTTCAACTATTCCTTCATTGACTCGGCCAGGTAATATGCTAGGACTGGCTGAATGTCATCGTGGCAGATGGTCTGGTTGCTTTTCTTTTCCCTAACTGTGCCTGAGTTCTGCTCCACAATCTCAGTACCTTTAGCCACGTCGCCTTCTGAAGGAAATCTGGGTTGCTGCTAGAAAGCCTTTCTGCCTCCTCTCTTCTAGACCTTTGTTTTCTTCATTTGTCCTTTATTTTCTTTACAAACCTGGTTTACCACCTCAACTTTGTATTTTTTCTGACGTTTTTGGATTATCTGCTCTGCAGTAATATGAAATCTAGAAGGGTTTTCTTTTACAGGAATGGTAAACGATTACAAATTGTTTTGGATAAATTCTACACAGTAGCTGGATTAGATGTTATTACAAAGGACTGGAAATAATTTTAAAAATATAATTTAGGAATCTAGTTATGTAAAATCAAGGTGGAATTAAACACACAATAACAAAGAGTTTGTATAATTAATGGTTAAATCACTGAACTAGAAGTTGAGAAACACGAGTGGTCCTGTCTTAAGGACGAACCAAATGGGCAACTTGAAGCCCATCACTCTGTCTCAGGCCTAGAAAGGAGGCAGTAGAAAAACACTTCCAAAAATGCAGTTTCCAGGAGTCAGGACTCGAAACTGATTTTAAAAAAAAAGTCCTACCATTATTAAAGGAGAAAGCAATAATCAAAAAGATTACTCTTTAATTTTTTTCTAACACTCCCACACTCCCAATATCAGCTCTCAATACAAAATGAATTTAGTCATTAACTTAAAAAAATAAATACTACTCTAAGAGAAATCATCCAATATAAAAGTCTATGAATATTGTATTGTGTATTTTTGATATACTTCAATCCAGATGATTAATATTACAATGTTTAAATGTGCACAGATCATAACCACCATCTGGTATTTTTTGGGTTAGAATTAAACATTTCACTTACTCTCTAATTCAACACCCCTTACCCCATTTTTTAAAAATCATCTACTGTACTATTTAAATATGAAGATAAATTCGCCAAGATGGAAGGGTAGATGACTTCATCATGTTAGTTATCTAATTATAGAAAATAAAGCCATCATTATGGAATACTGTATATACAAACAGAGGGAGTGAGCAGATGTTCCAAGCCCATTTTACAGGTATTCTAGTTTAGCTACTGCCTTTTTAAGCAACCGTTTGCAATTACAATGGTAATGAAAAAGTAGCTTTGCAACCAGTTCACATATTTACAGCCTTTGCAGATGTGCAAAGCAAAAGAAAGCTGAAGTAACAAAAAACACAGTTCCCATTTCACTCAGTGACCACTTCACTTAACAACCAAGTTGCCGGTCCCAATTGTAGCTGCTAAACAAGGACGACCTGTACTGTCTTATCTTCAAAAACATCACATAGGTCGTCCGATGAGTTCATTGCAAACATTTGAGAAATAGTCTTTTATTGTTTTACAACAAATGAGACCAGAATTTCCGTTGCTAAGCAATGCAATTGTAAAGCAAGACTCTGTCACTTAGTGATGGCAATCCCTATAGTCCCATTTGCTGTTGTTAACTGAATCCCATAGTCATTAGGTGAGGCAACTTCCTGCTGGCTTCCATGACCAAACTCAGTGGGGAAGCAATCAAGAAGTCACAGCCAGGTTAACCTGTTGGCTTCCCCATTGTCTTTCTGGGGAAGCCAACAGGGAAGATTGAAAATCACAATCATGTAATTGCACTTGGCAACCAATAGTAAACTCAATGGTGTTGCCAGGCACCCAGATTGGGATCACCTGACCATGAGGTGCAGGAACAGCTGGAACTCCAAGGATCAGTTGTAACCACGCCTTTGTAACTTGGGATAATCTCTGACCAGATGGTTGTAGGTTGAGGACAATTGATTATGAGAGCCAGTTTGGTGTAGTGGTTGAAGTGCTAACCTAAAAAGCAGGAGACTGTGAATGCTAGTCCTCCCTTAGGCAGAGCTGGCTGGGTAACTGAGCAAGTCACTCTCTTTCAGTCAAGGACACCCCACCACGGGGTTGTTGTTGCAGGAAAAATAGAAGGCAAAAATACCAAATATGTTAGCTGTCTTGAGGTGACAATGAATACACAAACACACATACACACAGCAGGTGAGATAAAAATATAATAACGTAATAATGCTCAAATATAATTAAATGCATTCATTCCAATCTTTCTTATCTATGTTGGAAAGAGTGTAATAAAGCTGCAAATTGTTAATACTTAGTCTTTTCTGTGACTCAGTATCACTGCCCAAATTCCAGCCATCCCAGCCTACAAGGCTTTAAAGGAAAAACATTTGTCTTCCATTTCTCACATAGAAGCACTGCTACTATCTCCTCTAAGGAAATAGCAGAGCTGTGAAAAAAAAAATCTCACTGCTAAGCTACTGTATCAGCAAACTTCTGAAATTTTTTTGTATAGCCAAAATGCTCTTGCCTTCCCCTTCCAATGTCACTGCCGGGATTTCTGTCATTGTTTCTAAATCTTACACACACACACACCCAAGTCATTTTCAGGGAAAAGGTCTGTTACCCATCTGTTCAAAAGTGGTGTGAACTTGTCATTTCTTTTCCTGTTTGTAAACAGTAACAGTTGAAGCGCTCATCAAAGTGCTCACAGCAAATTTAGTAAGAGACGTATCACAGGGAATGTATGCTGAGACAATAGGACGTACATAATGACAATGATATAATTCTGGGACGTACACACACACACACAAACACACATACACACAAACATAGATACATATATATATACACACTCCTAAGCAAAAGAACTGAAGACCTAGGGTACAATTTGATGCAAGATCAAAGTAACCTAATGAAGAGAGAAACATGGTAAGAAAGGAAAAGTAGGAAGAAAAAACATGGAAAGATAAGAAAAGTAGGGAGAAAAACAAGTCACAAAATCCTCTCACTAATTCTAAAATGCTTTACTGTATACTTTGTTGTTTAGATGAGAGAACTGGGAAAAAAGCATGTATAAGCAAAGTATTATGTAAAGATATTCTTTTCCTCCCAGAGCACTCTGATACAATAGTCTCAATTAATTTTTTGCCGGCAGCTAGAAATTGGATTTTTCAATCGCTAAAATCTTTCCTGTACATACGTAATTTCTATTATAGTCCGAAACCAGTATAAAAGTAATCGCCTGATTTAAACTTCATCTGTGTTAAGAAAAACCCAGACAGACATCCCTAACAGAGATTTTTGACAAAATATTATAGCCTGAAGACATTCATAGAATTAAGCATCCCACTAATCTACCAAATTGCCATGCTCTGCATATGCCTCAAAGGCTTTCAGGCTGGGCAACTGCAAACTTTTCTATATCAAATTTAAAATGATAGGTATTCATTTTGTTGTGCTTTGTGTCAAGACCTTCCAGTGTCTCATTGCCATTTCCCACTGTGTTCTTGACCTGGAAAATAAAAAGAAAAGCTAAATTTATGCTGAGTGACTTGGAGCAAGTCACATTCTCTTACCCCAGCTACCCCATAAGGTTGTTGTTACAGGGGAAAATAGGAAAGAGCAGCCAGTCTTCCCACTGGTCCATAAACCCATACTTCTCACTAACTTAATCAGATTCAGTTATTTTATTTTATTTGTACTTTTAGTTTGTTTTGTAAGATCTCCCTTATTTTGGCTATGTCCTGTGGCAGAATTCATCAGAGAAAGCAATTTTGCTGGGAAGATTTAGCAGATGGCTGGACACCATCAAAGAAATAGAAAAACTCAAAGAAGCAGTGCAAGATCGAAAGATGTGGAGAGACCTGCCCAAAGAATCCCCAAGAGTCAGAGACGACGGAATGGATCATCATCATCATCATATATGTGAGAGCCATTTAGTGCAATGATTAAAACACCAGGTTAGAAACTGTGAGTTCCAATCCCACTTTAGGCTCAAGTCCAGCTGGTGACTCTGGGCCAGTTCCTCTGTCTCAACTCTAAGGAGGAGGCAAGGACAAACCATTTCAGAAAATATTGTCATGAAAACTGCAGGGACTTTTTGTGTAGTTGATAGGAGCCAAGACTGACTTAAAGGCACACGTGCACACAGGTGCATACACACACAAATGGGTATGCATGGGGGGGGGGGGGGGGGGGGTGTGTATGTGCGTGCATGCGTGTGTAAAGAGATTTCCAAAACTGTTTTTCTTTTCATTCCGTGTGTGTGTGTGTGTGTGTATGAAAAGAAAAGCAGTTTAGTAATCCCTGTTTAAAAAGGAGCCCACATTTTCTTATTAAAACAAGTTCTTAGTGTCAAAAAACCTATTTCTTCACAGGAAGCACATTCTCATAGCCATATTCAAATTAGAATTTGCGACATATCATTTTTGGCCTTTTGACTTAAAAGAAAAATCAACATGACTATATTACTATTATAGATTACTGAAGCACAAATAGTGTAATCTATCTGAACATCAACATTCTAGTTTAAAATTTATAGAAAACAAACATAAAAAAGTGAAACTGAACAGATATTTTTACACAAGTTTTCCCTAAAAAGGAAAAGAAAAAGGTATCAACAGATGAAAAAGAAATACTTGCAGTGAGTAAGTAAATGCTGTTTGTCGAGGAGAAATTGTCTCTGGCTGATTTAAACATATAAGTAGTCCTGGATTTACAACCATTTGTTTAACAGATTCTAACAGATTAACAGAGTTGGAAGGGACCTTTTAAGTCATCTAGTCCAATCCCCCATCCAAGCAGAAGACCCTAAACCATTTCTGACAACTGTTAGGAACTGACAACTGTTATCAACTGTTCAAGTTACAACAGCACTGAAAACATCATAAAAACTTGATCTATGTCATTTTTTTTCACATCTCATGAATAGAAATGCTTTGATTTTAATATGAAGTGGAGAACTATCAAGCAGAATGTGAACACATTTATAGCAGATACAATCCCTCTATTATCTACAATTCTAAAAAATATTTGAAACATAAAAAAAGTGTAAAAGCTATAGAAATATCAAAGCCAATAATGAAATCTTTCCCACAGAAATCTCTGTTGAATGTTCATTCTACTAATATATTTTCTTATCTGTTTCTCCTTATCATATTAGTTCTAAGTGCTCTCGTTTTTTTTCTTCTTCTAATTTTTAAATCACAAAACCCTAAGCAAAATTACAATTCAAACAGTAGAAGAAAATACCCCTTAACGCATACAGGTTGATTCTGAATTAAATTGACCTGGCAGTTTTAAATCATAAATTGGCTAGAAGGACCTTAGTTTTACTTATTTTTGGAAGATTTGTTTGTTGGTACACTGTTAGTTCTAAAGAAACCTCCAATGTAAAATCCTCCCTCCCCCAAGTACAAGTCATCATGCAAATGCTGCCATTATTGACTTGCCTCCTGACATCTGACACAAGAACACAAGTTACCACATTTTTTAATGGCACACATACTCTCATCTGCCTCACTTCCAATCCTCTCCTGGAGGATGCCAAAGCAAAAGAGCAAAAATCTGTGATGGGGCATGTATCAGTCTACCAAAAACTCAAGTTAGTTTAATAGAGCTTTAAAGTTACAATCTGCAAAACCACAATACATGCAAGATATTGGATTTTTGTGTTTTTACCATCTTTTATGTTTATTCTGTTTTTCTGTAATAAAATTCCAAAAGTATTTTTTGTTTATCTCAAAATACAGGACATTAAGTAGTAAATAAGTAAATAAAAGGCAAGAATCATTTACCAAAATCTACCCTTGTTAGTATGCACTGCATTGGATGGTCAGTTGTATGCCTTGTCGTCGTTGCACCACTTTCATAACAAGATGCACACAGATCGTAATCGTAGCAAATTAAACACTTGTATCTGCGACCTCGGAAATTGCCTTTTAAACATGCATCGCAGCTGACACCTGCAAAAAACAAACAAACAGAAAACCATTAGCCATTTTCATGAACAATCGACATCTATGCAATTTCATTGCAATACCACTGTCCTGAATTACTATCAATTCTATCAATTACCTTATAGTTGAAAATTAATGTTCATGATTTCATAATTATCCTGAACATGCTTCTCACATTACCACAATCAACTAAAATGCTGACAATTCACATTCTCAGATAGGAATCTCCAACGTGAGGATTTCCAGGTCAATTTTGAGAGCCATAGTAATACTTACAAAGAGTAAGACCACTAAGGTATGCTTACAAGTTTATCTCAAAAGAAGATGGCATTGTTTGCAGCCCATTTAAATGGGGGTAACATGTGACACAACAGTAAGATAGAGAAGTGGACTGACAGACAAGAAGGGACAGAAAAAGATAATGCAAGCCTGCCTGTTGCCCAGAATAGAAAGCACCTCTGTCATGGACTGCAGAAAACAGGAACTGTCAAATCTTTAATTTTAATCCTATTCTCACCCTCTCCATCTCCTCCCTCCTGCAAAGACTAGGAGACTGATGGAGATATGCAAGGCTGTGGAATTCAGCAGGTTTATCAGAGAAACTGAGACCAACAGGTGTACATTGGAAATAAAGCATTGTTCCATGTCCAGAGAGGACAAGCAGGATGGCTGCATATTTTGTCTCCTATAGAAGTGCAATCAGAGCCATGCTCAGTACTGAAACCTCCTCTTTCCACTTGCTTGTTCCCCACATCACTGGAGCAGCTCTTGTTACCAGCAGCTGTGGTCCAAAAACTCTGGTAGTGACTATAGGTGTTTATGTCAATGTATAAAAACTTTCAAAGTTGCAGACCTAAAATTAATAAACTGGTCTTTTTGAAAGGCTTGTGATGATCTGAGTTTGAGATCCTTGCCCTAAAGTCCAAAGATTTTCTACACTCCATTATTTTGGTAATTCACACTACCAGATAAAAGCATTTCTATACAAATCGAACAGATATTGTTCTTGCAATACATTTCATTCTGACCAGGGCATACTGTGTCTTAACTATATAACTACTGTAATTTTTTTAAAAAAAGACTGAGATTACTGCTAATCTGTAAGGAATCCGTACTAGTTGGTTCTAGTTATATAGAGACTAAATTACCACTGGTTTATCCATTAAAAGCTTATTGTTTAAAGTTGTCTAGAAAAGCATTGATAAAATATCTCAAGCATAGATTAAGAGTATCAGATCTGAAGCAAGTAATGTATGACATTAAAGTCATACCGTGTACAAAAATATTCAGATTAGTTTTTCAAACACGTTAAATTAAAAATAAAAAAAAATCCAAAATGTTATTGAATTTCAAAATCTTCCAAATCCTATTTTCTACTAAAAAAAGAATCTGAAAACTTTTTCATTGTCCAAAAACAGCTGAATTAAACTATTTTACCGGAAGGGAAAGCAAAAAGTGGACTTGCAATTTAATATATGTATGCTTATACATTTCCTCAAATGTGAGTGTATTTGGGTTCAATAATACTCATTCTAAAGTATTAAGTGCTCCATTTAGTATTGCAATGGACTTGTAAGAACTGGAAGGGACCATTTAGAAACATCAAGACTTCGCCCCTCCCCCTCCCACTACTCAGTGTAAAAAATACGAATTCTTTGTTTGTGTGTCCAGCCTCTTCCCACTATCTCTCTGAATAAAAAAACTAGTAAAGGCAACAATCACTCGATGAAACCCCATTTTTATGTAACTTAAATTCCATTACGGTATTTCATGTTCTGAACTCCAGAACACTAGAGAACTATCTTGATCTTCTATGTCACATCCTTGCAGGTGTTTGAATAGTACTTTCTGTTTTCCATTCCATTTTCTTTTCTCAAGTGAGACACATTCAATTCCTTCAATCTTTCTTTTACAACTTACTTACTAGTCCTTTGACCATCGTTATTGCCTTTCTCTGAACATGTTCCAATTTCTCTGAATCCTTCTTGAATAGTGCCCAGAACAGTCTAACCAAAGCAGAATAAAGTGGAACAACTGCAAGCTGTGATTTGCAAATTACATCTGTTGGATGCAGTCTAAATTTATATTTGCCTTTTGCAGCCACACACTAAATTCCTGTCTAATATTCTATTTCTATTCAACTACTCTTGACTAAAAGATCTCTTTTACAAGTAGCATTACCATCTACACTCATGCATTTGATTCTTGTTTCCTAGGTGAACTTGACGTTTGTCCTTATTAAAATTATTGTTATTTATCTGATCTGCTAAAATTATTTTTGATTTTTTGTGTAATCTGAAAACCTCCAGCAATGGAGTACCGGCAACTCTGGGAAGAAAGCTGTTCCATTGATTAATCATTTTCACTGTCAGGATATTCCATCTTATTTCCAGGTTGAATCATTCTCTAAGAAGCTTCCAACCATTGCTTCTTGTCCTGCCTTATGTGCTATGGAGAATAAATCGATGACCTCTTCCCCATGTTAGCCCTTCAAGTGCTGGAAGACTGCTTTCAAAAGTTCATTAGTATCTCCAGGTACTTCATGCAATGGTAAAACTACCATAAAATTCAGAAATTAATAGCAGCTATTCAAGGAAGTCACTGTGTTTACAAATACAATTTCAGAAGAAAATCAAGAAAACAAATGCACTGATTTGAAAACAGTACCCATGTTTCCAACCAAAACTCTGCACTGGATTAAAATTTCAAATGTGCTCATCAATTACCGTATTTTTTGGAGTATAAGACGTACCTCTTTCCCCCCTAAAAGAGGGTGAAAAGTTGGGTGCGTCTTATACACTGAATGTAGCCCCGCCCAGCCTCTGAAATGGAGGTTTCAGAGGCTGAAAAAAAAAGCAAGGCGAAGAGGTCACAACCAACGAACCTGTTGCTAAAGTTCACCTCTTTCAAAAAGCAAATATATAGGTATAGAATAAGTGCTACCTGACTCAACAACAGTAAATGTGAGAAGGATCTGGGAGTCCTACTCAACTGAAGAATGAGTCAGCAGTGTGGTGTTGCTGTCCCTGCCCACCCCCAATCAGGGAACAGTTGATTGGGGGTATTCCGGGAGGCCGATCCACCCCCAATCAGCTTTTTTCTTATTTTCCTCCCCAAAAACTAAGGTGTGTCTTATACTCCAGTGCATTTTATAGTCCGAAAAATATGGTATGCTAAGGGAGTTGGAGCTCAAATATTTATTTAATACCTTTATAAAGCTGCCCATCATATATACACACATCACACGTTGCTCTGAATGGCAAACAATTAAAATCTGAATAAAAACAATAACCAAATTTGTAAAAGCACAAATAATATAACAGGTATCACAAAAATCTAATTAACTATCTGAAATTAAACGGTTGACAGTATACTGTGCACAAAAATTATTAGTATAATTTTCAATACAAATTCACTACACTTTTAATTTAAATAAGGAAAGGTAGAATAGTTTTTTATTTAAATGTTTCCAATTTTTCTAATATAATTTTCTATTCTAAGTGGCATTATTTAGCCAACACTGAGGTTTTTATTTTTTTGTCACATATTTCAGAATGTTCCTGTATTTAAACCAAATAATCAACACAGAATACAGTATTTTATACAAAAGCATTTAAAATAAAATACTAGCAAAATAAAAGATCTTCACTAAACTATTATCTTAAAGAATTGTAATACATAAAAATTGTATTATAATGCAAAAAGCAAAAAGAATCTCTTTAAAGTCTTCAATTCAGAATTTTCTGGAACCCACTTAAGCAGAACTGAATCTGTACTTTCAAAACTGTATTCATCTTGAAGTTAATGATAACTACTATATTTAATACACTATAATTATTAAGCATGATCAAACTTTAAATCCATCTGCAATGTTAATTACAGAGACAGTATCATCAATAAGACTTTGGATAAATCATGGGGTCAATTGAAAGGAAAAATATAACTATTGGAAGATTCTAAATAAAACTAGAATTTCCAAGTTTCAGCATACAAATGGATTCTACAATATTAACACTCAGTTCACCCAAATCTTCCATCTAAAAATGCTATAGAATTATTTTGCTTTTATTTTTAAACTTTCAGATGGAAGCTTAAAATAATTTACTAATACTGACCAAATATTTCTCCCTATGATGTGGCTTCCATCAACAAAGATTGGTCGAGACAATATTGTAATCAGGATTGAGAACCAGAAAGTATAAAATAGCCTTAATGTTTTTCATTTATTTGATATTTTCATGTCTTGGAAATATCGTGTCAAAGACTAGAAAGCTTGTGCAGACTAGACACTTTTTTTTAATGTACTTTTGTATTCCTCTTTTCCTTCCTAGGAGTGAGTAGGTCTAATATCACTGCTTCAACACTTCACAGAAAAAGAGAGGTTTGGCATTGCTGCCGTCTTGACAGAACAGCCAAGTGATAGAAAGGCTGAGCAAAAGAACAGAATAGGCTGATCTCAAATGATGGATGAGGATCATCGGTGATAAAATATCAAAGATTCCATTCCTGTGGCAAAGTCAAGTCAGGGGAGTCTGCTGCTACTTGGTGAAAGCTTTTGCAGTTGAGTAAAAAGGCAAAGAGGCAGAAGACAGACTAAAACAGCACCCCAATCAAAGGGGGTTCATTCTTTCGTACTAGTTTAACATTAACATTCCATAAATTTTAGCTTCTGCAAGAGTTCATAAGATATACCAATCTGTAGGAGGTAATTTATTACCTCAGAACTCCCCGCCCCCCCCAAACTCAAGTACCTCCACCATAGCTAACATACAGTAGTCAACGATTATAAAAACTTCAGTCCATTTGCTTTCTCCTAATCTAGGTTATTTATCCACCACGAAAGCAGAAGAGATACTGAAGAGCAATGTGGATTCTTCCCATTAAATTTGATTGTTCAATACAGGAAGCTTCCAATAAAAGTGTGGAAATTCTCACATAGTGAAAAACACTTTATAGCAGATCAGTTCTTTGCCAAAACAAGGAAACTACCTCACCTCCAAAATAAATGAGGCGTTGGTCTTACCTGATACGCTTCTTCTCATTGAGTGGGAACAGTATCCAGGAATGGGTTGTCCTCATCTGTCAGCCAATTAGACTGAGTCTGTAAAAGCTACAAGGACACACCCTCTGTCAATGGTCCCAGCTTTTGGCGAAGATGAAGGGACAGACTCATGTGGTTAGCTCCAATGTGGGCTACGTTGGACTGAGGACCAGCCGGTGACTAGGGTGGGGCTGGATGCTGTTCCCACTCAACAAGAAGAAGCATATTGGGTAGAACCAAAGCCTCTTTTCCATTTTAATGGGAACAGCATCCAGGAATGGGACATACCAAAGCGGTCTTGTCCTCATGGGTGGGTCACAGCCTGGTTGGAGGTCTCCTCATCCACATGCACCCTCTCGAGGACCTGCCTATCAAAGGCCGCCTCAGCCGAGGCATAGCTGTCCAGTTTATAGTGCTTGATGAAAGGGGATGGGGAGGACCAGGTAGCTGCACGGCAAATCTCTTTTAGAGAGGCTTGCGTTACCCATGCCGCACTCCTTGTGGAGTGTGCCATGATACTCTTGGGCACTGGAAGGGCCTGTATCTCGTATGATTTGGCAATACACACCCTGATCCAGTGGCCCATGTTCCATGGAGTGACCTTGGTCCCTAAGGAGGCTGGCTGGAATGACACAAAAAGTGACTCCATCTTCCGAAAGGAAGAAGTTTGTTTTATATAGATCCGGAGTGCCCTTCGCACATCTAGCGTGTGCCACTTCCGTTCCAGTGCATGCACAGGGTTGGGGGCAGAAATTGGGCAAGATAAGTTCTTGGGTCCTGTGGAACCATGAGTTAACTTCTGGAATGAAAGAAGGGTCTAAATGCAAAACCATCCTGTTAGGGTGGAAAACACAGAGGTCCAGTCGGACAGAAAGCGCTGCTAACTCTGATATCCACGTGGCTGATGTGATGGCCACCAGGAAAGCCACTTGCAGGTCAGGAAACGCAATGTGGCCAATCTCAAGTGGTTCGAATGGGACCTCGGTCAGTGCCTGCAGTACCTTACTGAGGTCCCAAGTAGGATATCTGTGAACCACTGGAGGCCGTAGGTTCGTTGCACCCCTGATGAACTGCAGACGGTTGGGTGTTGAGCAAGGGACTCTAACTCCCCACAAGAAAAGACCGATGACAGGGCAGCCACCTGTCAACTGATCATGTTCAGCGATAGACCTTTGTCAAGCCCTGCCTGAAGAAACTCCAGTATCTGGGGCACGGATACAGATGTTGAATCCAATCACGACCTGGAGCACCAGGAGCAAAATGCCTTCCGGGTGGCATCATATATTTTGTTCGTGGAAGGCCTCCTGGAGGCTTATATGGTGTCTATCATCTTGGAGGAGTAATTATACAGGCTCAGAGAACTCCGCACAAATACCAGGCAGTCACTGACCTGCCACTGTGGGTCCGGGTAGACCAAGGCCCCTTGGCTGAGGGAGTCTCTGTCCGGCGTTTTCTTCCAAGGGCTGGCCACTGAGAGGGTGACTAAGTCTGAGGACCCAGATTGTGGGGGCAATAGGCTGACTTTGTATAAATATACAAAAGTATGAAGGCTATTGCTTAACACATTGTAAGCCGCCCTGAGTCTCCGGAGAAGGGCGGCATATAAATCAAATTTAAAAAAAAAAGTCGGCAAACCTTGGTCGCCGTGGCCAGTGCGGGGCCAAAAGCAATACCTCTGCCCGTTCCACCAGAATTTTTCTTATCAGCCTCGGGATGAGGGGGAAATACAGGAACTCTCGCAGTCAAGGGCTGTGAAGAGCATCAACCCCTTACACACCCGGAACCGCTAATCTCGCAAAAAGTCTTGTCAGCTGGGTGTTGTCCAGAGTGGCAAGGAGATCCAGTGTTGGCTGTCCGAAGTGCTCTGTCAGCTCCTGAAACAAAGTTGGATGCAGGCGCCACTCTGCATGATCAATTGGGCCCTGCTAAACCAATCTGCCTGTACATTTGTGGGCCCCGAAATGTGTTCCACCCATAGCAACAAATGGAGCCTCTCAGCCCATAGGCATAGCCTTTCTGCCTCTCTCATTAGGGACCTAGAATGCGTTTCCCCTTGTCTGTTAATGTGTGCCTTAGTGACCACATTGTCAGTCAGAATCAAGGCATGTCTGCCCGACACTATATCCTGGAACTGGCGCAGGGCCAGATGGACTGCCCTGAGCTCCAGCCAGTTAATATTGTGGCCCAGGTCTGCTGGTGACCACTGTCCCTGGGCCATCCTACTCTGGAGGTATGCCCCCCAGCCAAAGAGGCTGGCATCCATTAGACAGTAAGGTACCTTAAAGAGACATTCCCTAGTAATTTCTAGGGAAGCCCACCATCGCAAGGAGCGTATCACCTCTGGTGGTAGCCGGACTTTGGAATGGGAATTGCTCCTGCCTGTCCTCTGGTAAGGGAGGAGGAACCATTGGAGCAACCGGGCGGGAACACATGTCCAGGGCACGATAAAAATGCAGGACACCATCTTGCCCAGGACTTGCGAGAGGGTGGCCAGGGGGACTATACGGTCCCTACTGACTCTACCCGCCAATTCCTTAATAATCACCTGGCACTCCTGGGAGAGGTGTACCTCGCACCCCAAGATATCTATTTCCGCTCCTAAATGCCGCAACCGGTTAGTTGGTGTGAAATGGCTCTTGGTAGTGTTTATTGAAAACCCGTGATCCTGAAGCACCTATATGGTGCAGCTGAGATCCTCACACACCTGGGGAACAGAGGCGGACTGGTCCAGGATATCATCCAGATAGCACTGGATGCGCACGGGAAGAGCCTGGAGGTATGCCACTAAGGCAGTCAGCAATTTCATAAACTCCCTGGGTGCTGACAATAGGCCAAATGGCAATGCCTTATAATGATAATGCCGGCCTGTGTAATAAAGCCTTAGGTATTGCCTATGTCCTGGTAGAATGGGGACATGAAGATAAGCTTCAGCGAGATCAAGTTGCCCTCCTTAACGCCATCCAAAATGGACTAAGAGACTGCATCTTGAACTGCTTGTAGATGATAAGGCAGTTCAATCATTTCAGGTCTAGAATTGCTCTGTACTGCCCCGAAGGTTTTGGAATTACAAAGAGGATGGAATAAAATCCCAACCCCTGCTGGTCCTCTGGAACCAGCTAAATCAGTTGGATATCCAGATGATGTTGAATAGTGGTTTCCATGAGGGCCCGCTTCGCCTTGACCCCTGAAACAGGCAGCGAATGAAAAACCTCGGGGGGGGGGTGGAATGGAACTCTTAAGGAGAGGCCCAACCGGACCGTCTCCACGACCCATGCATCAATGGTGGTGCCCTCCCAATGCCTGGCAAAATAGGCCAGCCATCCACCAATGGGAGGACTGATGGTGCAGCTACTTCTGGAGCTTGAAAGAATGGCTTCCTCCCCCTCGAAAGGGCTGTTTGGGAGGAAACTACCTATAGCCCTCTGCCCTATCCTGTTGTTGGTCCTGCCATTGAAAGAATGGGTGCCACGGACGCAATGGGCCAACCCAGTGTCCGAACCCCAAAAGGTCTAGTGTTGGAAGTAAGAGGCGGAACTCCGTCCACCAGAAGAGAGATAGGAGGATCTTACATTTATCACGTGATTCCACCAGGATCGGATCCAGGAATAGCCGCTCCCCTGAGAACAGGGCGGAGGCCAGTCTCCACTTATGTTTGGCATCCGCCTGCCACTGGCGGAGCCATAGGAGTCGCCTGGAAGTCACAGTTGAGGGGATGACCTTTGATGCAAACCTGGTGGTGTTTAGTGTTGCATCCGTGGAGAATTCCAGAGCCACCTGCAATTTGTTCAAGTCCTCATGGGATCTGGTATATCCCAGTGGGATCCAATCCTGGAGCTACTTTAGCCAGAGGAGAGAGGCTCTATTTAAAAAGGAAGCCGCCATGGAAGCCTTGATGGCCCAGGCGGCCACCTGATGAGTCTTCCCCAACGATTGCCCCACCCTCCTGTCCTCAGGTCGGAGGGCTTCCTCTGGGGCCTCTGGTATCAACGACTGCCCAGTTAATGCATCCACCGAGGCATCCACTGTAGGCATCAGAAGAGCCTTTGAGAGCTCAGGCCCGATGTTGTATAATCTTTTGTCCAGTGAACCTGGATTAGGCCCGGTCGCTGGCGTGGTCCACTGCTGCTGCAGCACAGTGTGAGAAGCCTGTGGGAGCAAGGGTTCTGTTGCCAGGCAGATTACTCAAAGGTTGCTCGCTAGCGCCATCTGGCAACCATTGCCAGGCAGCTGTCAAACACCTCAAGCAGTTCCAACAGCTGCGAGGAAAAAAGGTGCAAACTTGCTGCCTGATCCAAGACTGTCTGAGGTGATTCCCTCAGACAGTCAGCTTTCTTCAAGGCTTTTTCAATCTTGCAGTCGATAGCCTTTTGCCGCCTAACCGCGTCTATCTCTGAGGCCTTAGAAGCCTTTTTGGAGGGTCCATGGTGCCGCGATAATTTTGCCAAGGCTCTCTTGCCTGCAAGCCTCTGTCCAGGCCTGCTGAATCTGCACCTTCAGGGGCCAAGAGAGCCAGGTTCTTGGTGGAAAAGGCGGTCTCTGCGCTAATGACGGCAGCCACGGCATCCTGGGCCAATTCCCGGCAGAGCAGACTTGGGCTACTGAGCGTGGCTGAAGCCTGGTGCTCACTCAGGCTGGGCTTAGGATTTCAGGTGCCTTCTTAGTCCCTAGGGCTAAGGCTGCACGGCCTTCAGTGGGGTAGGGCTAAATCCCTTCGCTCTGGAAAAAGCACGGATCCACCAGCCAAGGCTGGGAGCAGCTGATATTCAGTTGTTGATTCGAGGTGTTAATTCAAGATGGTAATTGTAATGGGAAAGTGATCCAAAAATAGATAAACTGAAAGAACCACGTCTCTCTTTGACCAAGACTGAGTCAAAAGCTGGGACTGCTGGCAGAGGGTGTGTCTTTGCAGCTTTGACAGACAAGGACAACCTATTCCTGGATGCTGTTCCCACTACAATGGAGAATACTGCACTTCTCAAAGTATAAGACACACTTCCCCCCCACCTCAAAAGAGAGTGGAAATGTTGGTGTGTCTTATACACTGAATACAGGCATTTTTTGGCCTCCCAAAACCCCGGGCGTCCTGTTTTTGCCAAAACCAGGCCTATTTTTCGCAAAAACAGTCCTGCAGAGGGTTTGGGAGGCCTGCAGAGTACTCCTGGGGGCTGGGGAGAGCAAAAACACGACACATGGGGGACTTTGGCGGCTGAAAATGGGGGCAGTTTTGCCCTCCCCAGCCCCCAGGAGCACTTTGTAGGCCTCCCAAACACTGTAAAAATAAGGGCAAATCCCACTCCCTCCTACCATGGATGATTTCTTTATTTACTCAATTTCTAGCCACCCAACTCAACCAAGTGACTCTGGGCAGTTTATAATTCTAAAACTATAAAACAATGTTAAAGACAATGAAACATATTGCATATTTTCCCCTACAATCTGGATTCTCATTTTACCAATCTTGGAAGGATGGAAGGCTGAGTCAACCCCGAGTCCCATCAGGATTGAACTCCACGCTGTGGGCAGTTTGCCTGCAATACAGCACTTTAACCACTGTGCCACTAGGACTCATGATGTTATCTAGTTTGGTAATGAAACATTTGCAAGAAAACCACCATGCTTGGATAGCACCAAGGATCTCACAATTGTAGTAATATATTCTAGTTCATAATATTTCAGTTTCATGATTATTTCAATATATTTCAGTTTCATGATTATTAGGTATGACAATATTTTCTTGTAGCACAGAGATCAAGCACTCAGAAATATAAGTCTCCTATACAGACAACTTATAATACACAGACATCATATATCTTGTTTTTAATGCCAACACAAGTACACCTAGTATATTATTGATAAATGATATATGCAGGTTTATTAGCGGCAACTCAATATAATTGCATTCCAAATCTGAGTTACACCAATATTTTCAGCTAATGCTCTTTTCATTTTAATGGAAGCCTATGGTACACAATAATGCTGTTGCAAATAAAATTAGCTTTTCTATCTTTCAAAGCTTGAAGCAATTTCTAATGTTATTTTATGCTTTCTTGGGCCTTCCCTGCTTAATTCCCCAACAGAGTTGAAATGCCAATAGAAACACGATACAATCTTTGAACATTATGACATTAGAGAGTAGAATAGTAAGGATAAAATGGCTCACCCTAGTTTTGAAAATACTGCTTCCCGAGGATATCCTCACCTTTCCTGTGCTTCTAACCATGGTATTCATTTTTAAAAACTTAGTATTCATATACAAAGAAATGACAAGATAAAATAATTATGAGTAAATTTAAGTTTCTTTTCAGATAGGAAGTGATTGTATGGCTTTCTCACAATGAAGGCCCGCAGGAAGCTTGTTGCAATGCATGAATCATATTATTTAAATTTTGTTACTCAGAGATATGGAGCAACGATTAATTTCATGGATTTTTTTGCGTTAACCCTATTATTTCTATATTTGAAAGAAAAGCATGTTCACAGTCCTGTTTTAAACCATGATTTACCCAGCATAGAGGAACATCTTTCTATTTTAAGTTCAAGATAATTTTGTATGTTACAGATTACATTCTTAATGACCTAATTTTACCAACAACCAGATTAACTAAGTACTTTGTGCAGTATTGATTTCTAAAGCTACATCGCATCATTTTCTAGTTCCTAATATTGACTCAAGACTGTAGAAAATACAATGCATCAGAGATTATAGGGATATGACACATAAAAAAAGACAGACTTCCCTCACTACGTATATGGATACATTTTACATGGCTTACATTCAGAAAGGTTTAGGAATCACAGGAGTATAAACAAAATAGAAAATTATTTTTTATTTCATGTGCAGAACAAAACAGTCTGACTCAAATGAATTCTGTTGAAATGTTTCAACTTGGCTGTAATCCCTCAGAACAAAACACTATGAACAAAACACAAAATATTTCAAGTGCATAGAACAACAATGAAAACTCAGGATCAGCTGCATTCCCTTGTTTTCCATTCTAGCTCTGCAACAGTGAAGTGATATTCCCTACTGAATGCTACCCATCACCCAAATTTCAGAAAGTTTATCCAGGGGCATCACTGTTTACATTAGTATGTCATATTATAAATCCCACCCCCCAACAGAAAGAATAGACAGGTGATTTTTTTAAATTATTTTTTTAACCTGTCTGGGTGGCTCAGTTACCACATCATAGCACAAAAAAGAACAGTTACATTATTTAACATTCTTTTTAATTGGTACTTCAGCCCTATGAGGTTTTCTTTCTTTCTTAATTTTTGACTAGGCTGTCAAAAATGTGATGCCTGTTTGCCAGATGCAAAAGAACTATGTTATTCTTCCCCAGTGCTGCTACTTGTGCAAAAGAGTGGGTGAAAGAAAGAAAAAGACTGCTAAAGCTTCTTAACAGCATGAGTAACATAAATATTACAAAACAGAAGAGAACACACAGACAGCATATAAACATTCATTCCCAGCCAGTATCTGTCTATAACACTCATACAACCCACCTATACATTTGCATGGATTCTGTTTCTTGAAACAAAGCATTATTTCATCCTTGGGACAAAAAAGCATATTTTGGTTTATGCCCAACATACTAAAGAGGGTTCAATTCTCTGCAGTTGAAATGCTCTACATTTCTCAAGGGATGACCAAAATATCCTAAGTGGGAGATACTGTTTTATGCACTTTGAGTTTAAAACAAAATATCCATCCTGCGATAGTTTATCCTGACCACAAAACAAATAACACTATTTTATTCCAAGAATTCTGTAATTGGCTTTTTAAAAATCCAATATTGCAAATAAAATGGCATGGGCAAGTCGAATCCTGTTACTACCAGTCAAAACTAAGCAAGGAGAAAAGCAAATAGAAATAGGGATCAGGAAAAAAAAGAGTACAACAGGCAGAAGCAGAGGTTAATACTGTTCCTGGACCCCAGTCACTGAATTATTTGAATAAAAAACACTGTATCATAAGTCAGGTATAAAAAGCTACACATAGTACATTCAGATGATGGAGTATTAGAGCAAAGATAATCCAGAAGACCCAACTCAAAAATAAAAATAAGCGTTTGTAATTTTAGGTTTTGTCTAGATGTTCCCAATAATGAAAAAGTCTGTAAATATGAGCACATTGACCATTACATTCTAACTATACATGTTTTCTGACAGGCCAATTAAAAATTGGAGTCTCATGCTATTTGTAATGTTATTACAGTATTGAATTTAAAAACTCTAGATGAAATACATCCCAAAGTACTGAAACAAATGGACAACTGAATGGATTGGACATATATCAGTAATCCTGGAGAACTTGTGAAGTATCCGATCTACAACTGGAATAGAGAAAATGTAACTCTTCAGAAAGAGAGAAAAGGAAAATTCAGCAAAATACAGATTGATTGGTTTGACAGAGACTCCAACAAACCAACAATCCAGAAAACTGGTAGAATCCCCTTCATCAAATATATTCAAGCACCTCTCTAGAATTCTTCAATTTGGGCTTCTGAACTATGCAAGGGGCTGCATTTGAGGGCCCAAATGAATTCTTCCAGCTCTGTAATTAAAATGGAATGTTTTCAGGACAAACAAAAAACAAATCACGCTATCTCATATACCATATAAGTTATTTTTTTAACTTTGGTTATTAAATCCAATTGTCATATTTTATATAGCTCCCTATGATACTGAAAGCATGTATCAGGTTAGAAAAGCTGTACATAGAAAAAAAGAAACACTTAATCAAGACAGAATTTAAACTTCCATAAAGTACTTATTGTAATGCTAGCAAGATTTCCATAGTTCCATAGATAAGAGCCTTGGTGGCGCAGCAGACTAAAGTGCTGTTAAGTAGCACCAGTTGCCTGCAATTACTGCAAGTTCAAATCTCACCAGGCTCAAGGTTGACTCAGCGTTCCATCCTTTCGAGGTAAGTAAAATGAGGACCCGGATTGTGGGGGCAATAAGCTGACTTTGTATAAAAAAGAACACTGCTTGGGGGGGCCAGACACCCTACTAAGCAGGTATATACAAAAGTATGAAGGCTATTGCTTAACACATTGTAAGCCGCCCTGAGTCTCCGGAGAAAGGGCGGCATATAAATTGAACCAATAAATAAGATCACATATCAAATGGAGTCACATTGTATCTTTAGGATGAAAAGCAGATTAAATAGCATTTGCCTCCTTTCCTCAGCCTATCTCTATATCTATATATGACATTGAACAAGATGCCAAAGAATCCACTTGTTCCATTCAAATCTTCTGTCTCAACCAATTGGAGGAATGCATGTTTGAATCTAAAAGCTCAGCAATAGGCAAACACAACACTGCTGAGTTGCTCAGTAACACGAACATTCAATGAAGTTTCTAAACTACAACAAAAACAGAACACAGCTGATAAAATCAATAAGCAAAAATATGCTTATTCATTTCAAGGCATTGTAAGGAAGAATAATATTGTGAGGTCATTATTTATGTTACTGGTAGTTCTTGATTTACGACCACAATTGGAACTGGAACTTCTGTTGGTAAGCAAGACAGTTGTTAAGTGAGTTGCACTAGATTTTTTGCTGCAATTGCTAAGTGAATCATGTGACGATTGAGTGAATCCAGCTTCCCCCTTTGACTTTGCTGATATGAAGCCAGTTGGGAAGATCACAAATGGTGATCCCATAATCCCGCAATGCTGCAACTGTCATAAATGTGTGTCAGAAGTGCCCAAATTTTGACCATGTGATCTAAGGACACTGCAACAGTCATAATGCAAGGATCAGCCGTAAGTCACTCCCCCCCCCGGTGCCATACTTTTGAATGGTCACTAAAATTAATGGTCATAGGTCAAGGACTATCTATACATACTTGCCTCCAAAATACATTTTTAAATAATGGAGAATCAAGTTGAACAAACTGAGTAATGTCTAACTGATGCCAACAATACCTAGCTATTAATATTTGGCCATAATATATTAATTTGAAAAACAGTTTATATTATACATATAATGTTGTAATATTTTGGGTTTATTATGCCTTTCAATCTATCTACATGTAGAGTATTATTCATCCACAAAGGTCAGGCAAATACATGATTATGCTAAGGAGGTGTTGAGGAGACATTGATAACATGCATCTGCCTTAACTTGAATACATATTTTTCTGACCCTTTCCAGCAATGTTACAAGCACAGGAAAAGACAAAGCCACTTTGAAGAGCAGTCTACAACAGGGGATAAATGCTCCCGGTTCAGACTCGTTCGGCCAAACCGGTAGCAATGGCGGCTGGTGATTCGGAGAACCAGTAGTGATGGTGGCGTGAGGCTCCGCCCACCCGCCCAGTCATTACTTCCTGGTTTTAACCAGGAAGTAACCTGTTTTTTACCATCTGCACATGCACAGAAGCGTTTGTGCATGCGCAGAGTATCCACACATGCATTTCCGAACCAGTTGGGAAGGTAAGTAGATTTTACCCCTGGTCTACAGTTACCCTACTCCAAATCATTATGATCAGAGTCTTTGGAAAAATAAGGAGAAGCTATGTGCCATCATATCTTAGTTGCAAGCTTCCCAAAGGCACAGTCACGTAAGAATCTAATAATGGCCAAGTAAGTAATAGTGTTTATTTCAGCAAGCATTAAATATATCACGAGCCTACCCATTTCTTCCCATTCACATATTTGTAAAACAAGCTATCATTTTAGAAGTTGATAGGGGAAATTGATCAAGGAAAACATCAAAATTCACTTCAGTAGAAAAAAAATCTACTACTGAGTACTTGCTGCAGTTCACAAAGTACTGGAGTTATTAGTGAAGGTTTTATATGGAAATTATTTCCACCTATTCTAATTGCTTTCGATAGTTTCTTGAAATGATAGTTTTTTAAAAAAATAAATGATAAAATCTAGTAGTTTTTAAAAAAGAACTTAAGACATCAGCAAGTAAATTTGATACATTTCAAAGCATAATCAAAGCAAATGTTTAGTCTGCTTTAATATTTTTATTAAGTTATCAAATTATAAAATGCAGAAGTACAAAGGGAAAAAAATGAAAATAATGGGAAAATAGGGGAGGAAAAGGATAAGAGAAAAGTGTAGGGGAAAGGGGAAAGAAAAAAAGGATTGATTTCCTATTCCTTTTGGTGCAATAAAATAAGGTAGCAATATAAAACGTCAACTTTTTACTTTTATATGATAATTATATACCAGCAATTTGTAGAACAAACCACCTATTTAATCAACAAAACCCAAAATCAAAGTTTTGTTTTTTTTCTACCTCAAACACACATTTCAAAAGCAATTTCCAAGTAGAAACAAAATTGTGTTCTTTTCTTTAACCAAAGCAATCAATTTAGTCATCTCTGCTAGCTCCATGAACTTTTGCAGCCATTCATCCATTGTGGGAATCCTTTCATTTTTGTGCATGAAATATTCTTGCTGCATCAACATATATAAAATCAAAGTTCCAATTTTTGTTCAAGTTCTTTATCCATTAAACCTAAAAGAGTCTCTGTTTTTATCTTTATATTCACTTTAAGAATCTTCTGTATTAAGACATGAATCCTACTCCAATGTTTCTTCGCTTTGTCACATGTCCACCATAAATGATAAAAAGTTCCTTCTTTATGTTTACATTTCCAACATTCATTTCAGGTGCCATTATACATTCTTGACAATTTGTCAAGTGTTAAATAATCAGTGGTACATCATCTTATAAAGTTTTCTTTTAAATTATAATTTAATGTGAATTTTAGAAGTTTCGCCCATATATTCTCTCACTGTTCAAGCATTATACTAAATACAAAGTTCTTTGCCGATTGAATCACGCAATACTTTACACATTCATTCTCCAATTTCGATGTCAATAACAATTTATAAACCTTAGCAATATGTTAATCATTACTACACAATAGGATTTCCAATTCATTTTTCAAAAAACTCAAATCCATAGCTCTTTTTGTTCAGTTTAAGTATTTCTTTCAATTGTAAATGTGTAAACCAATGGTAAACATGTTCTTCTAATTCCAGCTCTTCTTTAGATTTGAGGGTAAGGTCACCATACTTGAAATGTATTATTTGACTATAAGTCCACCAGCCTGGCCTTGCCACCATTTCTTTTCTTTAAAAGCTTCCTGGGAAGACACCCAAAGAGGTGTCTTTATATTTATGCCAAATTCTTAGCATGGCACATCTAACAAAGTGATTATTAAAATCAACATTTACTTTAACCTTATCTTACCATAAATAACCGTGTCATCCAAACCTTAATTCATTACCCTCTAGCCCGAGTAACCTCTTATTTTGGAGTGTCACCCACTCTTTTAGCCAGACCAAATAACAGGCATCAAAATATAATTTCAAATCTGGTAAACCCAAACCTCCTCTTTCCTTGCATCTTGCAATAATTTATATCTAATTCTTGGATTTTTCCCTTGCTATATAAACTTAAGAGATGTCCATCTGCCATTGTTTAAATGGAGTATCAGTTAGAAGTATTGGTAAAGTCTGAAACAAAAAAGAAAAGCATCTTTGGTAAAACATTCATCTTAATCACAGATATTTTACCCAATAATGATAGTTACGATTTGTCCCATCATAATATTAAAAGCAAACATTTACTCTGAAAGGAGAAAGTAATTTAACTGATCATGCTAATCAAAATATGGTATATTTGGGTTTTATCATGTTTCATGAATTCATTCACTGTTTATAATCCGTGGTTTATGGATAATTTTGGCTGATTCAGTAAATCACTATTAAGCATGTATGAACTCTTTATCTTGGTCAAAGTTCTGCAGATTCACTCAACCAATTCAGTTTATCAGTGCAATTCCTATGAAATGTAATCCTAATTGAAATGCAAACTTTAGTGGCAGATGTTTTATCTATGTCTTTTAAAACAATAATATACCATATCTCTAAACCCAGAAAATTGTGCTGAAAAAGTTGATTAAAACTTAAAAATCCCAATTCTGATTAATGGATATCAATTCCAAATAATCTATCAGATTATCAAGCACTGGAAATATTTCTGCTGCTTGAGTGTCCAGTTGATAATCTAAAGTCCCCAGTTTAAGTCAAATTTGTATGTAAGCTGGAACAGGCTATTGTCAGTCAAATGTTTGCCTCAGTATATAGTATTCTAGCTTAGATATAAAATCTTTAGAAGCAGCAAAAAATCAACAAAATCTTAAGTATACCATCTTAACTATAACAAACTGTTCTGCAGAGATCATTACACTGTCCAGCATGCTACTTCGTATTTCACTAGACGTTCATCAAATGTAATGGTTCCGCTATAATGCATTATATTATGCTACTGAGAAATAAAAATTCATTAGTACTCAGTTGTTAATCAAAATTCCTTCACTGAGGTAATGTCAACATACAAATTATCAGTATTAATGTTTACTGGATACTAGAAAACTTTCAAATCAATTTATAGAATTATGTCATTTCAGAAATAACCATTAAAATTCTACAAACCAGCTTTAATCTAATTCGGTAGCTCTTTAATAACTAAAATGTGAAATGGTTCTTAACATCTGTAGATGTTAAGACTTTATCAAAAGATCTGAGAATATATAATGTAAATGAGCATTTTAAAAATATTTGTGAGGAAAATTTAAAGTGTATCAGGTAAATTAGTGGTGAGTAAAACGGAGATCATAAGTTTTAATCAAGGTTTTGCTGAACAAATCAAGGAAATGCCTACAAAAGAGAAATCTTTCTTCCTAAGCCTTTCAAGGATACTACTTCATTTAAAAAAAGCAACCTAAAGCTTGCTTTCAAAAAGACTGACAGAATTCCTTACAAAAAAATTCTGAAGAAACCAAGCCATTAGCCAATAAAAGAAGAGATCATCTTAAGAATCATATGTGTTTATAAATAATTAGGACTACAAAGAAAAACTAAATGTACACTTTTTAAAATAATGTATGTGCCTCCCATCTATACTTGAGTTGTAGTTATTTACAATATTCAATCAGAACAAAATGACTGAACTTTAAATGTATATAGAAATTACCATTTTAGAAACACTAAATAAGAGAAAATTATTTTAGAAGTATGTACAAAGTCCATTGAGAAATATCTCAGAATTTATACTAATGAAAAAAATCAAGTTGATTATTAGAAGCTGAAAATAAGTACAGGTAATCCTCATCTTACAACAGTTGATTTAGTGACCTTTCAAAGTTACAATAGCACTGAAAATATGACTTATGACCACTTTTCAGAGTTGCAGCATCCCCATGATCATGTGATCAAAATTCAGATGCTTGGCAACTGATTCATATTTATGACAATTGTAGTATCCCGGGGTCATATGATCTTTTGTGACCTTCTGATAAGCAAAATCCATGGGGAAGCCAGATTCACTTAACCGCCAAGTTACTAACTTATCAACTGCAGTGATTCACTTAACAACTGTGGCAAGAAAGGTTATAAAATGGAGCAAAACTCTCTTAACAAATGTCTCACTTAACAGAAATTTTGGGCTCAATTGTGGTTGTAAGTTGAGGACTACTTGTATTACCATGATTTAGCTGCCTACCCTCTCAACGTGAAGAAATTACACTGGGTTGAAACTAATCTAATGCAGATGTGTTCTCTAAATGGACAGAAAGATCCCTACAGAAATCACTGGACATACAACTCAAATCCTCTTTTCACCCGAATGCCAACATTCAGGCACAGGCACATTACTAAGATAGAGGCCTCCCAATAAATCTGCTCCTTTCCCAAATCTCTTCTGGAATTTTCAACTATGGTATCCTTCCAGGACATGATGGGAGATAAATATACATGTGCACTATAATGAAGTAATTGTGCTCATTTCTGCAGGAGGATGCTGGGAAAACTCCTTGGGAGTTGGGTGGCATAGAAATGCGACTAAATAAATAAATAAATAAATAAATAAATAAATAAATGCTGAAATCTAACAAGGTTCCATCTTATTGGTTCATATTTTTTTAATGTTCAGTTTCAAGAAAGCAAAGGATTCATTAAAATCAGTTTAGGAGCTGACAAGGGTGAACTATTAACAATCCAGGTAACACAGAGAGATACTGATAAGAGATTTCAGGCTCATTGCTTTCTTTGGGAAAGATTGTCAATTGGCTTATCTTTTACCAACTTTAGCTGACTCACTGGTAGAACTTTTGAAAGAAAATGGAGTTGATTATTCATGTGCTAGTTACTTCCACGTTGGGACATTGTCTTGTAACTAGATCATTTTTTAGCTACAGATTTAATCATTAGAAAATACTGGTGCCAGATTGCTGGCTGGCAATCTTGGTATTTATACAGCACCTCGCACGTACAGTTTTCCTATTTGTTCCCCGATTCAAACTAAAAAGCCAGTAAAAGTCTTCTGAACAAGAGCTCAACTCCGAGTTAACTACATAGACTCATATTTTCCAGGTTTGGTGTTTTAACAAACAATTTATTCTTTGGCATATTTCCTTTCTTCACTGAGATACAATCCTCAACCAAGTAGAAGAAGAGAATTGCAAAACGGAAGCATTTGGGAACACGTGTCCTTTAAATCTAGATGTTTTTCTTCACACTGGGATTAATATAAATAAATCTTCAAAATTATATATAACTTTGTCTATGTAGTTGTTCTTAAATATTAATACAAGGATATAAAATTCTTATATACTTATGTATTTCTGTCCCTTACGTTTTTCAAGAACTACTACTGCAGCACAACCAAACTGTTTTTCCTAAATTGATTTATACTACATCTTATGCTTTCCCCAATATTGTTTAAAGTTTCTCCTTTCAAATTCTTCCTCCATAAAACCAATCTTCTGTGAAAACTTTTACTCCCTATATTTCACTATGTCTCTGTAATAAACCAAATTATGTAAATTCTTCATTTTCTCTTCATTCTATAATACGTTGCAAGCTCTTTATTTAATACATTGAGACAATAGTATAAATATATTAATATATATTAATATATAATATATATATATATATATATATATATATATAATAAATAGATAAAGATATATAAATAATATATATAAATATATATTAGTAAAATACATTTCCCATTATTTGAAATAGCATTCTTACATTCACAAAAATAAGCCACTTTTTCAATTCTTTATTAAGTAAGTCACAAGTGCCTGGGTTCAGGAAAGCATGGTTTAACAAATCACAAAGGTACAAACTTCTAAACCAAATCACATTATGGTTTACTATATCCTGTACTGTAGCCACTGTGTACTTATTAGGACCAGATCGTAACAGAACTATGCCCTGTTATGCACAATTCCTAATGGGCTTAAGCTGTACTCTTTTAACGTAGAATAATTTAAAGTTAGCCAAGTAGAAGAAATTTATTGCTTCAAGACATGGTACTTAAAAGGTTAATGACATTAAAAACAGGCTTACTAGAAGGAACAAGGAACAAGTGTCTTTCAATGATTATTAAATCAGAGAATTAAAAATGGAATTTGGTAACTCAAGATAATAAGCCTTTGAGTACTGTGAAAAGTACTCCATCACGCTGTTTCCCCAAGGTTATCACATTAGGTGCTGTTCAAAACAAATTGATGAATTAGATGGACAATGACTGGTCATATAAGGATGAATTCAGGATGTATAGCAAATACTGAAGCAGGAAATAATGCATACAATAACTGGAACAATATACAAAAAAGCAGTATCACGCATCAGCTTTATTTACATACTACTATCTGTCCACCCCAGAGTAATCTCTGTAAGTACTGTATTTTTAATTTGCTTATCTCGGAGTCTGTATTGTACAGTAATGTTTTCAAAACTTTTGAGTTATACACCAAAGAGCTAAAGTGTAGAATTCAGATATGCAAAAGCTATTCCTAGCTCAAACTTCCATCATTAAAGATTAATATTCAAATGTTTAGGGAGATAGAGAACTGTTCATAGTGAAAACAACTGTCAACACAGAACTTAGTAAAACCTAAACAAGGAGTTCATCAGATATTAGCTCAGTAATAGAGCTATTAACAAAATAGAGTTGCCAATAAAGGTGAGGCACATTTATCAGTTTTCCTGAGAAAAGAATAAATAAAGCTAGTTGCAGCATAATGGCTCCATCTAGATAAACTTCAGCAAGGATCCCAGCAGCCAGTATATAAAAGATGTTATACTAGTCAGTGCAACATTATTGACTGTATCAGCAATAAACTGGCTCCCTAAAAGAATATCAAGGCCTACTCTAATATACAATTCAAATGCCTTGCTGCTTGTAAATAATGAACAATGTGGCCTCCAAGATCATCAACTATTGGTTCTCTGGCTCCAATTCTCCATGTTAATTGTCAAACAACAAGACAATCAACTTTTAAAGAGACATTATTACTTGCTTGCTAATGAGACCTGTCCAACACATAAGGACCAGACATCTGTGCTGATTCTCTACTATTGTTAAATATACTGAAAGTAGCAGCAAAGCTATATTGGCATCATGCATTCAATATTGATTCTCTTATGAATTCAGTGAAAATAATTTACATAGAAAACCTAACAAAATAGCAATATTTTGTAAAATTGTTCAGAATAACTTTTTCTTCACTAAAATCTATTGAAAGTATTACATTAACTTTCAGACTGCAGTCTCTTGAACACTGACTTGGCACCTCTCAGTTAATAAGCATAGGATTCAGCTGTAAAACTAAAGACATTTACAAATTACAAAAATAATTCCAAATAGTTTTTCCATTTTACTGTACGTTTACAATCTCTCCGAGATCTATCAAGCTTTTTAAAAAATGAAAAATCACTATTATTGCTATTTATAAGGAAAGCACTCAGATGAAGAATTGGTATCAACAGGATATATAACAAACCTCGCAAGTACTTGGCATCTCTCCTTTATAATTTTAATCAGCATAGCTATAATGGTGCTTTATTCTGCTAGCATGCTTTAAATCTCCACACAACTTGATTGCAGCCCTTAAAAACAATTTAAAAACCATTCATTCCTCAAAAAGACAACAGTAGTCTACAGCTTTACTGAAACAAACCAAGAATTTAACTAGTCCAGCATCACTTCCAGCAGTAACCAGCCAAAAGGTTCCATGAAACTAAGAGAGCAATAATCCTCTGTTATCATTTGGCTCCAATCTTATTCAATGGCATTCTGCCTACAAACTTGAAAGATCCATTAATCTATAATGGCTAATAATTATGAGAGAGCTATCTTTCATGAATTCTCTTATTAAGCTATTTAAACTATAAAGGATAACTATATTCTGATAGTTATCAACTGATGGAATTCCAATTATAAAACACAATAACCAAGATACATAATTAATACATAGTTAATTTCTTCAATTACCTTTAAACATAAAAGTGCTGTTTGTCATATTTCTTCATTACAGAGTATCCCAAATGCCTGTTGTGTATTTCCGTAACAATATTTCAGGCCCACTGATAATGAAACCTGTAGTTTCCCTGACACTAAACTTGCACAAATCTGGAGAAAAGTTGTTTAAACAAGTAACTTCTGATTATTGACATCTTCAAAATATGAGAAGAAAGAATGATCCATCAGTCCTGCATATATTTTCTTTCTTTCTTTTTTCTTAAGGATATTCTTTTCCAAATTCTCCTTATTTCAAGAATGGAAAGGCAGAGAAAGCTGAATTATCACTTTTGTAAGCAAAGCTAGAGGTCCTACTATATTCTGTCAACAAAAAGATTTTCAAGGAACCATTCTTTTTTTAAAAAAATACTTGCAAATACCTATAAAACACCATAAGATACAAAGATGCCTGGTGAGAGAAGTACCTAAATAGTGATAATTTTACACATTATTGGAAAAAAGACTGACTATAACATTTTAAATTTGCAGGAAATCATTAAAAAAACACTTTCTCAGCCAATGGCATATACCCCACACATCCATCCATAACTAAATATGCCATTTGATCTGTCTCTGGTGTATTTTTTCTCCATTTGAAATTATCTTTCATTTTTGTCTGGTACCAGTATTATTCTCTTCTGGAATTCAAGAAAGGGTGCAGTCTTTGAAATACATGAACTTTATCCAAGTTCAATATCAACTTCCTCTTCCAATCTCACATTTTCCTGTGCAGGCACCTTAACCTTAGTCCAGCTATCTCCAAATACACTTTTAAGTACACAAGGTACATTCCCCATTTTTCGGGCCTGTGATCTCCGACCGTTAACCTCCCTCCTTCCTTGATATGCATTTTCCAGAGGCCTTACCGCAAGTCGTTCTCCCCCTTTGGCTCGTCTCCTTGGCCCAGTCACAGCTTTTAACCGGCTACGGTGGATCCCCGGTTACCCAGTCCTCTCCAGCAACTACAACGTCGGCCCTCATCACATCTTTCCCAACATCTGTCCTTCACACAGACCCTTCGTTTGCCCAGGAAGCAAACTTCCCCCCCACACACACACACTCCGTGCGCCCTACAACCAAGCGATCATAAACCCATCCCCTCCGATTTCATTCCGCAACGTTTTTTTTTTACGCCGTTAACCCTTCAAATGGAGGCACGTCATTCCCATGTGCCGCAGAACAAACCCTCAACTCTGTCCGAGAAGCGAGCCGCCCCGAAAGTCCATCCCTTACTCATTCCTATGACCGACCTGCCCCCCCACCCACAACCCACCCCGCCACTGCCATCCATCCGGCTTCTCGCCCGATTCCGAGCCCCTTCCCTTCCCTCCTCTCTCCCTCTCAAGGACGCCCACCCTCAACGCAGGGATCGTCCCGGAAACCGGGGAAACTTTCGCCCAATAACTATTCCCCCCCCCAGGGTGGGGCCAGGGCCAGGCCCGGCCCCGAGGCTCCCAGAACCGCCTTGGCTCAGTTTTTAGGCCGCACCTCAGGCCACCCGTGGATCGGGTCGAAAGAGGGAGCCGTAACGGCCATAGGCCCCATGACAATGCAAAGCGGGGCCGGCCCGCCCTTCTGCCGCTCTGGCTCGTCCTCTCGGACGGGCTCGATCGCCGGCTTCTTCCCAGCCCGACTTACTACTCCCATCACCACTCCTAGTGCAGCGTCGGCGGCGCCATGATGAGCCACCTCTGCCTCGCTCCTCTTTTACCCTCCCTCCCCCACCCCACCGCTTCCCGGCTCGTATAGCCCAGGGCCGGCCTGGTTCCCGGCTTCGCACTCACCTTCATGTCGGGACATCCTAGTTCAGAGGAGAAGACGGCGGCAGCGGCCTGTCCCGGCCCAGCCCAGGCCCGTCCCGGGCTCCAGTTCCCCCCTCCCACCCACCCCCCGCTCTCGGCTGCTCGGCGCCCGCTCTGCAGCTTCGGCCCGGCCCGTCTTGGCCTAGCCTGGGCTTTCCCCCCTCCCCTCCCCAAGTCGCCCCTCTTGGTTGTGTGCACAGCTCGGGAGGGCTCGCCGGGGCTGGGGAGCGAGCGAGCGACCGCGAGCGCGCGTGTGTGAGTGTGTGTGTGTGTGGGGAGGGAGGGAGGAGACTCGGTTCCGGTGGCGGAGGAGAAGGAGGAGGAGACGAAGGTTGGCGATGGTGGCGGTAGCAGAGCGGAGAGGGCCTTTCCGGGTAAAGAGAAGCGGGTGGTGGTGGCGGCGGCGGCGGCAGTTTCCCTTCTCTCCCTCCCCCCCCACTTTCCCCTAGCAGCAGCAATGAGGCGGGCGCGCGGGCGAGTGCCGCCGCGGTGACACGGTGACTTCGTAAGCTCGCTCAGCCCCAGGCCAGCTTGTAGCGCCGCCTCCCCCCACCCTCCCCCCCCAACAACACCCGCTCGACCACGACAGCGGCGGCTCTCGTCGGCCTCTTTCGCCTAGTCCCCTCCCCGCGCCATGCGCGCGCGCGCACCCGCGCGCTCCCTCTCTCTCTCTCTCTCTCTCTCTCTCTCTCACGCACAAACACACAGACGGGGCGGGCGGAGGGAGGAAGGAAGGGAAGGAGAGAGAGAGAGAGAGAAGAAGGAGCGAGAGAGTCTTTGGACGGTAACAGCGCCGCCGCGACCTTCTCCTCCAGCCTCCTCTTCTTTCTCACCCGCGGACAGAGGAAGTGGAAATCACCCAGCAGAAGCGAGGTAGCGGTGAGGGAAGAGGCGGCGGCGGCGGCTGAGCAGCCCAAAGAAGAGCCTGCCTTCTCTTAGGAAAGAGGTTTTCCCGCTCGTCCCGAAGCCGACCTAGGAATCGTGGGAACGGAGGGCAAGGCGAGGCGTTTTCGCCATTTAGAAATCTATGGAGATTCTCGGTCAATCAAGTTTGTTTCGTCCCTCCCCCCTCCTTTTTTTCTTTTTCAGGAGGCAACTGGATTTTCTTGTCTTTGAGGACTTTTCGCTTCTTCATCCGAGAAGTTTCTTCAGCTCTGACTGGATGGTGGGGGAATGGAAGGATTTATATTCCTTGCAGACAGCTGGTCATTTGCATCCTTTTAAGAGAGTCGTTCAGGAACTTGGAAGTTTTATTTGTTGTGTCCTCAGGGTCATCTGAGTGGTGCAAATGGTAATGGTTCCTGTAGTGTGCAGTTTTTTTCACTCCTGGAAATCTGTTCATACTCCCACACCATTCAAAAGGTGTTCATCCCAAAGTGCAAGCTAGAAATCTTCGCCCTTTAGGTTGATGTTATACAGTGGAAGAGGACAGGTGCCTCTGTAGGATTAACCAATGACCTGAACTCTGATAAAACACCAATTTCTTTCTTTCTTTCTTTCTTTCTTTCTTTCTTTCTTTCTTTTTCTTTCTCTTTCTCTTTGGAGCCTGGCGGTATTCACACTTTCAGGTGAGGAAGGTTTTTAAACACCAGATTGAAGTTAAATTGGGCATACAGGGCCACAGGTGGTGGGGCTTCATGGTTTTTTCTTCTTCAAAGAATCATTGTCCTAAGTCCAGTTTCAGAATTTCCTATTTTACAAACTGTTACAGGTGATTACCCGCATCTTTAATTCCCTGGCTTTCTTGGGTCTCTAAGGTATGCTGAAAAAAGTATTTTTTCCCCCATTTGTCAAGTGTCCCAATTATCTTAAAATCCCCGGCAACTTTTCTCAATTAGTTACTGTACACTGAACTTTTACATGGGAACAAGTGGTATTTTAGTTGGATAGTTGGTATGTTCAAATAATGAACTGTGGTAGAGAGGATCAAAAATGTGGGCATAGTTGAGTAATTGCAGCTCAGAGCCTGTCTTGTATCACTTCCTCCTAGAGCAATTATCAAACAAAATGCAGGCGGCTATATCAACGTTGATAGGTTCAAGATTTTACTGAGAAGAGCTTGACTGCCTAAAGGAAAGTGATAGCAGAACAGATACACATTACAACTTCTCTCCTTCCTGGAGGAGAAAAGAGAATATCTGTCTATATAAAGATGCCTTCCCCTTTCAACAGTCAGACATTCATGATCATTCTTAGGCAACTAGATTTCTAAACTACACTTTGAAAATTCATACAGTGGGGGGGAAGTTCAGAATCTAAATCTGCACATTGTGGATCTATTAAGTCTATGAATGTGAACATTTTAGTGAAGGAACTGAGGCAAACTGATAATAGAACTTTCAGGAAGTACCTCTTGTTTTTCAAAAGTTCCTCCCTAAAAACTAGCTAAAGACAAAGGACACAGATTTTCTTTATCCTTGTATCTCAATTAATGGCTACTGCCAGATTTGTACTGCTATAAAGTACTTTAAGAACAAAATTGGAAATCACTGTCAGTGATTGCTGATTTTTCTACACTATTACTCCCTTTATTTTATGTACATTAGAATTTCACTCCTTTCCTTGGGCAGCAATTACACAAAATGGGCTTTTCTTAACACTGATTTTTAAATTGGGAGAGAGAATGATGGAGTTTTAAATGTAGATGACCAGGCTGAGCCTGGGGGAGGGATCAAGTATATCATTAGTTTAGAATCTAAATCCATCCCATCTTGAATTCTGTTGACTCTTTATCTACCACCAATTTGCTTTTACGTTAGTAGTTCAGATTCTTCTGGAAAGTGTTAGCGTGCATTAAACCTGAATTCATTTGAACTGCCTTAACTCCTGATCTCATGCGTGACAGCTCCAATTGTTTTATGTTAGAGGGCATATTTGGAATTTTGAAAAGGTATTGTGAGTGCTGTTGTAAAATGCTCTGTGGGAGAGCCCATTCATGGTTATCATAACAATTTTTTAAAATCCCCCCCAAGCAAAATAGTGTGCATAAAAAATAAGTTTCAAATCCTGAATAAAATATCCATAATATATCAGAGGTTTATAAGGCAAATCCTGAATTCACAACTTTTAAATCCAGTAAAACTCCAATAATCTATTTTATCTTGTCAGTTATGTGACCTTGAATTATGAAAAATCAAGTGGGGAGACACTTCCTCAGTTTTCGGACAGGAGTCTACCCAAACCCTCTCTGGATTCTTTTCTTTTACTCTCAACATACAGCACTGTTTAATATAGTTTATGCTATCTCTTTAAAAAATACCCTTCCCATTTTGTCATGCATATTAAAAATACACATTCCTTAATTTTTGTTCGTCTTTACTTTCCTCCTATTCCTATGGCTGAGCCATCTGCAGCCTGCATCCTCCACTTTTTTTTTAGGCCTTCAAAATCTGTCCATGATTGCCAAAAATTAGCAGTATGGTTTCTCACGATTTTGGTTAAGAACAAATGAAAATTATAGTGTGCATCCTAAAACAGGCTTATTTTAAAATAAAGGTTCCTTGAAATCCAGGAAAAAAATGGAAAATCCTAGTTCCACCTGTGTTTGGCTTCCTCTATGTTGCATCATCTTTATTTATTTAATTTGTATCTTGCCCTTATTATTTTTACAAATAAGTCAAGGTGGCAAACATATCCAATATATCTTCCTTTTCCTATTTTTCCTACAACAACCGTGTGAAGTGGGTTCCATCCAGTAGTGGGATTCAAGTAATTTAACAACCGGTTCTCTGTCCTAATGATTTCTTCCAACAATCAGTTTGCCGAACTGTTCAGAAAGTTAACAAGCGGTTCTCTCGAAGTGGTGCGAACTGGCTGAATCCCACCACTGATTCCATCCAATGTGTTTCTTAGTCCAGCCAAAAATGTGACTCGCCCACAATGTGAGGTCCTAGCTAATGAAGATTAAGGATACTAAAGAGATGGTAATTTGCAATTTTTCTCAACTAATTGCTTAGATAAGGTAACTTGTCAAAATAAAATTATGGAGGTAGGTTCATTTCTGCTGGTCACTGCCTCTTATCTCCATTACTAGATCCTCTACTGGATTAAAAAAAAATTGTCCCAGGGAATGAAGAATGGAACCCCACTTTTTTGTATCCAATTATACACATTTGTGGAATAATCTGTAAATTAGGTAACTATTACTTATTTTTCCTTGAAGTTGTAAATTTTTCCTAATCGTGGTAATATATAATTTCTGTCTTAAATTGAATGTCAAATAAAAGGAAACAAATTTCCCTTAATATTAAAATCACTGTGATGGGGGGAGGGGGGAAAGACCCCATTAAAGTGATCTGCCTTTCTTTTCCAAAATCCTTGTGGGGAAGAAGAAAAAGAAGATTCCAAAAATGAAAAAAAATTTAAAAAGGAAAAGGAGAGAAAATCTCTAGCCCTGTCCTATAAAGAGGTTGGAATTTTCTGGCCTTTCAAGGGGTATATTATATTTAACAAGTGCTTCAACTTCTACATTTGTTTATTCTTTAAACACATTCACTGAGGAGTAAACCCCACTGATTTTTATTGCATCCAAAGGCTCACGTTTTGGATTGCAACTTTAATAAAGTTTTATGTAATTGCAGTAAAATTCTATAGACCTAATTGATATAATTCAGTTTGTTAACATAATAAGTGTTCTAGGTTCCACTACCATGTATCCACTATCGTATTATTATTCTTGTTATCAACATCTGTACTATGCATTTCATACACACATTCTATTTTAAATCAGATGTGTACATTTCTTTACAGTCCATTTTCCTCTTCTTCCACTTCTATGCTGAATTTTCCAAACTACTCCTTTCTCCCATCTTTTCTGAAGGCATTTTTGCTTCAGTCTCAAATTATAACAGTGGTGGCGCTCCTTATTACTAATAATCATGTTTTGTACAAAGAATAAATACACTGTCACAATTTTTACTGTTTGTGGCTAAGAATGATTTGAAGGCATTTTTATTTTGAAAATAATTTTTGGATAAAACAAAATATTATTAAAAATATTTTAAAAATACATTAAGAATAACCTAATATCCCAAACATAAAAAAAGATATATTTTCTTCAGTCTCATTTTATTACAATAAAGAACTGGCCGATGAAGGAAACTGTTTTGCTCAAATGTAAACATACTTTTTTTGGGGGGAGAATATTCAAGTTTAGGTTAATTCAGTACTGTCCAGTTTTTAAAAGAGAAATGTACTGTACTATAATAAGCGGAAACTAGGGGCTATATCTTACTAGATTGGGAAGTAGGGAGACCTATGAAAGGGTAATTGTAGATTTTTATCTTCAAGAGGTGGGATTAAAATGGCATATAGGAAAAAACATGCTCATTTGGGTTTCATGAAATCAAAACAGTTTTTGCCCCAAAGAATTATTGTTCTGTATACAGTGTTGAAGTGATAATGATCAGTTGTTGTCTTAACTTCTTATATACCAATCTGGTACACATCCAAATTAAAAAAGAGACAGTAATATTCCTTTTTTGGTTTATAAAACTTAAGTGAAGGCTCAACTTGGTAATACTTTCAGTAATCCCATGCACTGTTTTACTAATCCCATAATTGCTTTTTGAGAACTGAGCCTGAAAAATACTCCTTTGCCTACAGTTTTGCCATCAATTTCAGAAAACCAAACTTCCAGATGTGTGCTGAACAAATACAGGCTAAATGTGCTACAGGACTAGAGGGTAACAGTTGTAGGAATTTCTCGCATCTTTAGAGATGGCAAAAATTTCAGTTTCCCAATAGAATCCACCATCCTCTTTTCCCCACCATTCTCAAGAGGATGGACTCTGTTTGAGAAGTGATTTTTTTGCCAGTTCTGAAGATGCAACAAATGGCTGAACTTGTTAAATTCTAGCCCGAGACAATTGATTTGTCTGGTGTATTTCCTCTACAGAATCTGTGAAGTAAGCCATGTGTAGGAGGTCCCAAGTGTCAGATCCAGCATCACTTGGATCTGCTTAATTTTTCCTCTTAACTGTTGATGGACTTGATATTTTTGTGCCAAGAATAGGAACCCTAACTTGCCTACTGAATTCATGGCAAAGAAATTCTTTTAACTTGGCACTTTCTAGTTTGTATACCAGCTGCTATGCTGTAGCAGCTTTCATAGAAGAGTTACAGCCATATCATATTTATTTCACAGAACGAAGACTGAGATGTTTTAACCCCCATTCAGAATTTTCTATCAGACATCTCTTCGCTCTCAAATTTTTGACAATGCAGTATTGAAGTTAGAGCTGTATTTTTGTGGACAGAACTCTTTTTCTGATTTCCAGAGTTGGAATGGTAACATCTCTTGTACAAGAAATCCATATACAATAATGCCTTGTCCCACTTAAGTGGAAATGCAGGATTATGTATAAAAAAACAGCTCAGGATTGTCAGTGTAAACTGGCATTATGAATACCCATATTTTCCCCCAAAATAAGACCTTATATTTTTTAAAATAATTTTAAAAAATAATTTTAAAATTATATTTTTAAATAAGGTCTTATATTTTGGGGGGCTCCAAAATAAGTATTAGGGCTTATTTTGGGGGAAACAGGATATCAGGCTGATCAGCCAGCCTGGGCACCTTACAACCCCCCCCCCCCACACACAAGAGGCTGCGACTGCATGGGGGCCGATGGTATCCAAGAGCAGCTGCAGCCCACCAGTCCTTTGGTCGGCAAACTGATGCTGTGCAGTCTGCGCAGTGCAGATGAGTTGATTACTTGTCCAAGAAGCAGACAGGCAGAGGCGCAAAGGGGAAGGTGGGCTGCAGGAAAGCTGAGAGGTGGGCCAGGGCGGCCGGCCAAGGGAGGCTCATCTTCACATGGCACCGGCAGCAGATAAGAGGCAGAGGCTCAGGTGCAAGGCAGGCGATTCGGCTGCGCTGCGCTGTGCAGGCCGCAGGCAAGCCAAAACAGAGGGATGGAGTGGGCAGGCAGCTGTGGGAGGCTCATCTTTGCATGTCTCGTATTGCCTGTGGCCTGTGCAGTGGGATATGCTGCCTTCTCTCACGCCCATTCCATCCGCCTGCATAACGGGATCGCCTGCCCTCCCCCTTTCCACCATCTGCTGCTGGTGCTACCCACAAAGATGAGTGTCAAGTGGCCACTCGCCTGTTCTGGCCCAAATATCAGCTTTCCCGTGGTCCACACGGCATGCCTGGATCACCTGTCTGCCCCCGCCTCTGCCAGCACATGAAAATGAGCCTCCTGCGGTCCCAGCTCGGCTTTCCCGTGGCCAGAACGATGCATCTGGATCGCCTGCCTTCCCCACCGCACCTCTGCCTCCATCTTCTGCCAGTAATGTCATGTGGAGACGAGCTGCCCACCCACTCCGGCCCACCTCTCGGTTTTTCCACAATCTGCGCAGAGCATCTGGATCACTTGCCTTCCCACCTGTGCTTCTGCCTCAATCTGCTGCTTGGAAAGGTAACCTGCGTTGTGTGGGCTATGCAGCACCAGAGTATACCCTTATTGCCTCCAGTGCTGGCTATGCCCCCCTCTGCTGATGACCTTAACTAGGGCTTATTTTGGGGGTAGGGCTTACATTAGGAGCACACTAAAAATCAGACTTGTTTTCTGGTTAGGTCTTATTTTTTGGGAAACACGGTAGTTCTCAATTTACAACAATCTATTTGGTGACTTTGAAGTTACAATAGCACTGAAATAGTGACAACTGTTATCACATTTATGAGTAGTGTTGCACTATCCCCAAGGTCATGTAATCAAAATTCGGACACTTGGCAACGTACTCATATTTATAACAGGTGTAGCGTCCTGGGGTCATGTGATCACCTTTTGAGAAGCACCTTCTGACAAGCAAAGTCAATGGGGAAGCCAGATTCACTCCACAATCATGTTACTAACTTAACAACTGCAATGATTCACTTAACAATGTGGTAAAAATAATTGTATAATGGGGCAAAACTCAAGTTACCAAATGTTACCCTTAGCAACAGAAATTTTGGCCTCTATGGCCATAAGTCGAGGACTACCTGTGTTTACTCTATCAAATTAAAAACTTACGAGGCTTCCGAAGTAAAGTAGGTCAATTTCTCCATCAGAAAGTGATCCAAGTAACATTCTCATTTATTTTTATTAAATTATCTATTTACGGGTAGCTATAAATTGAGGAAAGGTATAATATTTGTTCAGTTTATTTCACAAAAATTGTTTGTACAATTCTTCATAAACAGGAAGAAAAGTGCTCAAGGTTTAAGAACATGAATGAAAAAAAAAGCAAAACTGACAAGTTCAGTGAAAAAAAAACTTTGGTTACTTAGCTTGTAGAAGATCATGTTGAATCCCTGTTGAATTCATGTGGTAAAAATAGATGGAGTTTTATTTGTTTTTAATTGGTTTCAGTCTTAATCTAAATTTTCAGGTTTTTTGAAAGAATTAACCCATTTTTTAAAATAAATCTGAATGCAGGACCATCCTAATCTGGCCATCCTAGTTTCAGAGACAACTGAAAAAAACTTGAAACAATTATTATGATATTGGTGAATTTGTTTTAAATATTAAAATAATGAACTCTACATGTGTATGCGTAGATATAGATCTCTCTATCTTAAATACATTCCAAGGTACAAATATTCTCCACTTGCAAGAAACCAGCCAGGAAAACAGAGATAAAGACTTAACTAGGTCAACTATTGTCAAAAACTATTCCCACTGTAGGTATACAGGTGATTTAATAATCTATATAGAGCCATGGCCACACTGAAATGGCCCCATTCTGATATCCTTGCTCTAGAAAATAGAACAAAGCCATTAAATTATTGTACAAGTACAGCATTTATATCTTTATGACAAATTATTGATGGCACTAGTTGGATACAATGAAAACATAGTGTTGCATAGCTGCTCCAATGTACAACTGCATATTCTTCATACTATAATTTAAATTAGCCTGTACGTCCACAGTAGATCTCTGCAGTCTAATCCAAATACATTCAGAGTCTCACATGTACTTACTTTATGAGAAGAAGGGTCACTTTAAAATTTAAAATTGCTTGTACAGTGTTATTCATGTACCAAATAGAAAAAACAAATTTCTTTCTGATACAAATCAGGTAATTACAAAGTGTTTTTTAAATGAACAGTGCTTTATAATTACCCCATAGCTAATGTGTAGCAGCAATAACCACGGGTCAGTTTGTTATGCAGAACACTTTGCACTCTCATTGTGGTTAGAAGCAATACCTCTGCAATTAATGTATAGTTATGTTGTAACTATTTTTGAAAGAAGGGGAACACTCTATTAATTGCCAGCCTAGTTTAGAGATTTTGTAAAATGCACAGAAGCTGAATGCTGTATCATTTCTTCTTCGCATGAAATTAATGCTGATCGTTTTCTGTTGGCACAGTCTGTTCCTCATTTGGGCCGTATTTACTCTTAAGGGATCTTCCAATATATCCCCAGTATTCTTTCCGTATAATGTCTTTTTCCTTAGCGAGGATTTCACACAACTACAAAAAGGAAAGTTGCAGTGTTATTTATATTTAGTTCCCTTCAGTATGCACAATATTTTACAAGAGGGAGGGAGGGCAGGCAGGCTTTATTGAGATCTTACAGTAAAGCAGGAGAGACTACTGTAAATTACACAGTAATTAAAATTTATATACTGTATATTATACAGTAAATTAAATCAACAGGAGTAAAGGACAAAACCAGTGAACTGGGTAACTGTATTCACTCTGAATTCTTCATTATTAAGTACTTAACTGTCTTATTCCAGGCTCCTTTCATTTCAGTCCCTGAAACTTCTCATAATGCTTATAATAATAAATTAATCCAGTTTAATTGATTTGGGTTAGGGTGAACAAAATAAAATATCTACAATGAAAAGGAGGACTATTGTTTGAAATATAATTGGATCACTTAGGTACCAATATTACGCTAGAAGATGGCAATTTTTAACTATCCAGCTAAAGTGAGAAGAGTTATCATAAATACTCATCATCTTATTTAGCACTGCCACTATCAAAATTTGCATACAATTTTATAATAGCATATCCAAATCAGCTACAGTTGCAATGAATATTCCCCCTGTCCATTCTACCTTTTCATCTATGTTCATTTCCCTTCCACTTTCTTGTTCTCTACGTATTTAGCTTATAAACACTTTTAAGTCAGGAATATATTTTCTAAAAATGTTGATAACAGTGTTCAAATAAGTTTTGAGATTGAAAATATAATGATCTCTCAAACTTTTTAGCTTTTTATAACAGTCTTCATATAATTTGGCAAATTAGTCTGATTTTTAAAAAAATTATAAGATCAGGCCTCTTAATGAACATTAAATAAATACAGTTTTCTAACACAGCAACCAGTTGAAAGACAATCTAATCCTATCACCTACTGTATGTGTTAACAGGTTGAAGCAAATGGTAACTATTTCTGATATCAGAAATAACTTTTGAAATGGAACTAAGTTGCTTCTTAAAGTGAAATAATATATGGGAAAGAATAGTTTTACCATAAGACCGTAAGGTCAAATGATTAATGTATTTTATTATACTTGACATAAAACACCATGGTAACTGGCATGTTTGAAACCAACAACAGTAAGAGTATGACACATTACATGAATGAGCATGTCATTTTCTTCATCCTTTTGGAGATTTACTATAACTTCTCATTATATGATTCAGTGGGCAAGGAACTTTGGATATAATGTAATGCTTGAACAATGGGAGAATATGTACCGTGTTTCCCCAAAAATAAGACCCTGTCTTATATTTTTTTGAACCCTGAAATAAACGCTTGGCCTTATTGCCATGTGCTCAAAAGCCCGATTGGGCTTATTATCAGGGGATATCTTATTTTGGGGGAAACGGTAGATGAAAGGTGTAAAATTTACATTAAATTGTAATGTAAAAGAAAATTTTTATAAAATAATTATTGTTGATATTTAACATGGGACAAGTTGTCAAGAATGTATAAAGTTATGTCAAATGAATGTTGGACATGCAAATGTAGAGAAGGAACTTTTTATCATTTATGGTGGACAAGCGATAAAGCAAGAAATATTGGAGTAGGATTCATATTCTAATACAGAAGATTCTTAAAGTGAATATAAAAAATAAAACCAGAGACTCTTTTAGGTTTAATGGAAAAAGATTGGGGAAAAAATTGAGACTTTGATGTTATATATATTGATGGCAGCAAGATTACTTTATGCACAAAAATGGAAGAACACTTTGACTCCCACAATGGGTGAATGGCTGCAAAAATTGATGGAGTTAGCAGAGATGGTCAAATTGACTGCTCTGATTAAAGAAAAGAACACAATTAACTTTGTTTCTATTTGGAAACCACTTTTGGACTTTATGCTTGAGGTGGAAAAAAAACTTTGATTTTGGCTCTTGCCGATTATACAGGTTTGTTGTTAATAGAAATGGCTTGTTCATATTATTATATAAAAGTAAAAAGTTGAGGTTTGATGCTATTATCTTATTCTACTGAGCCAAAAGGAGTTGGAAGTCAATACTTTTTCTTTCTTTTTTCCGTTTGCCCTACACTTTTCCCCTTTTCCTTCTTTATTTTCCCATTATTTTCTTTTGTATTTTATATTCGGATAAACTAATACAATTCTGAATTGTGAAAAAAAAGAAGAGATTTACTATAACTTCTGTTAAGGACTCCAGGTTGGGGATGGTTACTGTAAAGAACTTTAAGCTTTAAAGAACTAACCTCTAATACTTTGCTGAGAGTTTCTTCCTTGTTTTCATGCTGGTTTTCTAACATATCTTCATATATGTCCACCAAGAAGGCAATTAGATAAGGGGAATTATGACTTGGCTGCAATTCCAGTAGTTGTTCTAGCAGGTCTGGATATTTTGAAAGGCCACGATCTTGCAAAATCCTGAAACGAAAAAGTTTGATGAATATCATATTAAATTTAAATCACCTTGCCATTTTTTTTTAAAAAATGTAAACATTCTAGGAACATGGAGATCCTAGCTCCAGTCTCATGTTCTGCTTGCTCATCTTAATAGCAGCAGAAGGAAGAAAACAAGGATGTAATCAAGCAGGGAGTTATTTAGTGTTTTAATTAAAATGAAGCAGCTGTGCTTTTCTCTCATCCTTCATTCAACTCTCAAAACAAACCTTATATTTCCTAATGGACAGAACTTATTCTGCCCACTCGCTGCAATTTCTGAGGGACGCATTAGGTGATGAAATGTGATCTTTTAATGGAAGGACCATTAAATCCAGTTCCTAAAATTAGCCAGCTATATTACTGCAGTATTTTAAGCATTAATAGAACTTATACTACTCTAGTTTGGCTATGGAGAGGATACCACCTACCCAATATAAATAAGCAAAGCATTTTTACTACGAAAAAGCAAAAAGTTGTGGTTTGATGTTAATGCTTTATTTTACTGCAACAAAGGGGAGTCAGAAAGCAACACTTTTTTTTCTTTTTCCCAGCCCTTCCTCACTTCTCCCTTTTTCTCCCCACTGCCTCCCTATTTACTTTTGTATTTTGTATCTTATCTTATAAAATGTTATTAAAAAAAAGCAAAGTATTTTTTAAAATCATGTTCTGTGCTGTTAGCTGGTTGAACATTTATTTTTATTTATCGTGCAATTTACATCTCACCTTTATTTTGTACTCATCTTGCTCATCTTAATAGCAACATAACAGCATAGCATTGTTTTGCCATAACAACTTCCCTATGAGTTGGGTTAAGCTCAGAGAGAATGACTGACCGAAAGTCACTCAGCTGACTTCCCTGCCTAAAGGAGGAATAGAACTCATGGTCTCCCACTTTCTCAATCAGTGCCTTAACCAGTATACTAAGCTGGTACTTCTTGTGTTGTAAGTTCCTTTTATTGGACTTGTTAGAAGGACATTCTCTGAATAAATGTACTTATAATTTCTCCTATAGAAAACCCTTTTCATGCAGAACAAATAGAGTCCTATGTACGGTTCCAGAAAATCTCAGGGAAGGAAACTCTATTTATTATAAAAAAATCAAATACTAAAATGACATTTTTGAAGAGTTTCTTTCTGGATTTGCTAGTCTTCAGAGTGGGCAAGATATTGGCATCTCCTCTTACCATCAAAATACATTTTCTTTAGTGAAAAAAAATAGTGATTTTATGGTTTCTGCTTGGCCACATACTTTTTAAGTGTTTATTTTTTATAATCAAAAAGGCTAAAAAAAACTTAACAACAATAATAAAGCAGTAATATTCTTATCTGAATCCTGGGCTGGTACCAAACTCTACCCTTCTTTATGTGCATTAAATTTGCAACATACAGCAGCATTAAACATGTAAGTAAAACAATCTTACCCTCTCATGTAGTTCCAGGCACTTTCATTATGAGGTACCAGCTTGATCATTTCTAGGGTATACCTGAAAAGGAAAAACAAACTGGATAAGGAAACTATGGAATAACCATACATATGTCAATGTAGCATAAATCCTGAATGGCAGACCCAGACACATCAAACTATTGAGTGAAACACTGATTTTGTTTATGGATATTAGACACAAAATATTCTAAGCTTAGAACAGAAATCCAGAGGATTTTGCACAAGTTTCAGGGAGTCTGTCATCTTGTGGTTACCTTAAAAACGTTCTCCAATTTATGGAGATTTGAAGGCTGCTTTAGCCAATAGTAGGCACAATTCCATCCCTACTGTCTTTGGTTGGACATAGTTTAATATTTTTGAAACAATACCTGGATAATTTTAACCCAGATAGTACTCAGCATGGATTATTGTATTATTAAAACACAAAAGAAACAAGGGCTTATTTTAAATTCACCTAGTTCCTTATGATGGAAATGTTCTAAGGTTTATTCCATTAATGCAATAATCCATAGGGCTGTTCTGTTCCATACTTCGGACAGTTTTTGTTTTAGAGTTACTCCTAATGATACTTTTACAAATGAAAGCATTTCCTATATAGATAAAGGAGAGAGAAACCACACATCAAGTAGATTTATTTCACAAGGTACATAATGCCCAAAGTATTTCCAATTTTTTAAACAAAAAGAAGTTAAGTCATTTTTACCATATGAAGTTTATGTTGCAAATTCCAGGTTTTCCATCATACCACGCCATCTTCCCAGGTTTTTTTTCCCCATTTCTTTCCAATTCCATGAGCTTAATTGATCTCTTTTAGGAGTACTTTCCAGAACGATAGGGATTTTCTTACAATATATTTTGTAGTTCTACAATTTTGGATTCTCTCTCTTTTTGGATGTGGCTATATCAAGTTGTAATTGGAAAACTGGCCCAAACCTCAAACTACAGTACACAATGCTTAAGTTAGCAAAAGGATTCTAAAAGTCCACTGGGGACATGTGTATAAAATTATCCATAAAATACACTGTATGTATACTTGTACACCCTTGTATTCATTCATGGCACAAGATAAAACCAACTAAAACATTACTTACTGAATTTCTCTCTCTAGAACAGCAGGATCATTGTAACCAGATGTGTTTGAAATCACAAAGTATCTTTGGTTCCAGGCGGAATTATTTCTGACATCTTCTTTCAAAAGTTGCTCAACATATTCCAATTCATCATCCCACAGCTTAAATTCCTAAACATATAAAATTGAAGGAAACACAGAGACTGTATCAGGAAAATTATCTCATTTCCATTAGTTCTAACCTTAACTGATACAATTATAGATTTAAGATTTAGTGAACATGCATTCTCACATAATTATAGCAATTACAGAAACAACGACTATCTTGGTACCATATCTGAGATGTGAAAACCAAATAAACCACATCCTAAATGTCAGATAGTTATTATATGCCTTGTATACCATTTATAAGGGAAAGTATTACAAATGTGAACTAACAACCTGATCTGTCTGAAGCAGATTAATGCAATTATCAAAACACATAAAATCACTTTCCCAACTTCTGTTATAAATGACATAATGGGATTCAGACAGCATCCATAGACATCCCTTCACTTTCTCAGCAAATAAATGAACAACTGCCGTTTGTTCCCTTTGGGGAGAAAAATAAAGCAAAACAAAAACTTTAACTTTTCCTTTCATACATTTCCTGCTCAGATTAACAATGAGCAATTGTTAATAACAGCCACAGGAAAATACCTGAATGACCCACTGTCTATGTTGCCAAGCATGGTAATTCTTGGCATCCTGGTTAAGAATGTTTGCAATAAATTCGAGTTCCTGTGATGGGTCCTTCAACCATTCTACCAAAACTCGCCGGTGGTGCCTAAAAAATTCAAAAATGTTAAAGAACAGTAGTTAGCACGTGTTTTGTAATTGCAATCTGGTTGCTTGGCATACTTACTGTTCATACTTACAGCCATTTGCCAAGCATGTCAACCACGCAATCACCATTTGCAGTCTTCTCTGCTAGCTTCCCCAGAGAGTCAATGGCAAAGCCAGCAGAGAAGGTTGCAAGCTGCTACCACCTGCCAAGAAGACTCCCTCTCGTCTCTAGGAGCTGGCTGAAAGAACTCCCTGCCAAGCTCCATGCAAGAAGGCACGAAGGATTTCAGTTTTGTGCAAGCAGGCACAGAGCTGAAATCCTTTGGCAGGGAGCTCTTTCAGCCAGTCCCTAGAGATGAGAAGAAGCCAAAATTCAAGTAGGATTTTCAGCCCTGAATGGAGAGGTAGCATGATAACATAAGGAGAACCTGGGGCCTCGGGGATGGGGGAGACCCTGGGAGGCCTGGCACAGATTGCACAATTGTCTTCTTGCTTAGATTTCGGCAGGGAAGATTTTCAACAACTGAACAGAAAGGCACTTGTGCAGCCTGTGTCAGCCCTCCCAGGGTCTCTACCATCCCTCTGAGGCACCCCATGCTCCTTACTTGGGACTGTATCCCTTTAACAACCCTCAAATCCCTTAACAATCACAACTGGGAGTAGCAAGATTTTGGTCATTGAACAAAGCAATCACGTAACATCTTGTTTGACCAACCACTTTGCTCAATAACTGGGATTCTAGTCCCAAATAAGGTAGGATTACCTGTAATCTCTTAGTTATGGGAATACTCCTGCCAGAAAAACAGCTAGGAAAGAGATTTGCATGCTGAGCCTGGTTATGTTAAAGGTTAAATAGGATTTGTTCACTAGTATAGTTTTTTTTAAATTTATTCTTTTCTCTCAGGATTTCTTCTCACTTTTAAAAGATTTTGTTTGTATGAGTTATATTTTATACTGATTCTCATAGTTGATTGATGGGATTTTAATATTGTCTTATTTTTCAGCACAGGCTGGAAAACCAATTTGATTTTGCATCCCCCTAGGAGGATCCTGGGAGTCTAGGACCACACTTTGAGAAATGCTGTGTTTGTGGGTTAGACAAACTCACTTTATTTCAATGGTTTATGGCCAAGTGTTCTGTGCCAACCCTGAAACTGATTTTATTCACTAATCAGGTTAACTGAATTGTGTGAATAAAGGGATTGTTAGCTCAGCAGAGGTTGAGATCTTATAACATCTGGCAACGTGACCTGCATGCATCCACTAAAAATATGTATTTTAATTGACACTGGATGTAAGAAACTTTCCCTTGTAATGATAGCTTTACAACAGCTCTTTCACTTGCCCAAACTATCATTTGATGCCTCAGAAATGCCTACAAACATATGTCATACCCACTAAAATTGCCTCTTCAGTTGATAATCACATGGCTAATAAAACCTGTTGCACAAGAAGTGTGGCAATGGTGCATAAGAAATACCAAAGCATATAAAAAACACAAAGATAAATTATCCAACAAAGCACAGCAGTAGAATCACTGAACTGTTGCTGTTGTGGATTCTCTGCTGTATTTTTCTCCTTGGCAGATGCAGCCTCTGCATCTTAGATGAGTCTGTGCTTTGTTTAAACACCCTTGTTTTGCTCCAGCAGTAACTGAGATATATTATTTCCATCACATTGTTCCAGCACAATATACAAAGCATAGCCAACATAATAATATCTTGCCATTGTGGTTTTTTTTCTTTTAAAAAATCAAGACCACCACACAGGAGTATTTTCTCAGATTATTATCTCCATCAGTATCATTGTACCAACAAAACCTGCAGATTAAAGAATTCTTACTATAACTTTCTGTTGAACTTCTGCTTAACAGTCTGTGTGCAACGATTCTGCACTACGTATTCAGAGGAAAAACACAAGGAATCAAATATTTAAATACATAGTTAACAACGTTAACTTTTGTTAACAAAGACACTACGCTTACCAGACTTGGTAATTCTTTGGCTGATCTTCAATGATAGCAGTGATGTAATTGAGTTCCTCATTTAAGTCTTTCTTCAAGGACTGCAGAAGTACCCTACGATAATGCCTACAAGAAAAAAGAAAGGGGCAGGAATTCTTGACACTGAGTTCAGCTGCTTCCCCATATTACTCTCTACTACTATCAGTACTTCAAAATTGATCATTTCCAAATAAATACTAGTTCTGGATGGGCATTTTTTTCTTTGGGAATGAGACCCCAAAATCTGTAAGAAGTGAAGATGGCTACATTTGCTACATTTCGGAGATGGCCCATCAGTTCTTGCTGAACTCCCCAAATTATCAACTCGAGATCACAATGGTTAGGAATGACAAAAGTTGCAGTCTGACAGCATTAAGGACCGTCTCATATTGATGAATTTCTACTATAGTTAATAGTAATGCATTTCCTAGATAAGCTATTTGACTTAAAAATGAACTGTGTCCAATCAGTAAGAATGGGAGCCACAAATAAATACAACCCATTTAATGAAAGAAAATAACTATGCGCTAAACAGTCTGTACCATTTGATGTTTTTAATTTTCACTAACTTTGCTATTGTGGGGATCATTAAGCTTTTTGTGTGTTATGACTTGGCTTTATGAACTGCCTAAGTTGTAGGTTGTTTGTAACTTTGTAATGTCTATAACACTTTGTTCACTTGCTAAACTTATTATAAAGCTGTCCACCTACAAATCACCTACAAACCACTGAGTATTTACCCATGTAATATAGCTGTAGTATTATCATTCTTATCTTCTTTACTCCCTCCTCTTATTGGTATTATTATGATAATGATTATTCTTTGCATCTTCTGAGATCTTCTGCACCGGAGACAAATTCCTTATGTGTTTAATCACACTTAGCCAAATAGAATGTGTGTGTGTGTGTGTGTGTGTGTGTGTGTGTGTGAGAGAGAGAGAGAGAGAGAGAGAGAGAGAGAGAGAGAGAGAGAGAG